>CM029623.1:4952401-5202401 GCA_017311315.1 Dendrocalamus latiflorus
AAAGTATGCAACCTTCAGGAGTCACTAATTATTTGCCCAGAACATCGAACAGCAGCAACAGAAGCCATCCATCCATACATAATCAACTAAGCTACCATTTTAGTGAAAGCAGTATATGCATCATGGCCTCATGGCAAACTTTTCTCATACAGATTGCTCAGGACATTGAGGATTTGAGAAATGGCTGCAATAGTGATGGTAAACCATGCTGGAAGAAGTATAACGTCATAACGTGAACCAACAGCAGGTATGCAGACTTCATCCAGGGAAGTTCTCAAAGAAAATTGGCAAGAAATGTCACCTGCATTGCGTATAGAACCTTTTGAATCGCACCAATTTCTTTCTCAAGAAGGTCCTCTTGTGCAACTAGTATTCAAGTGGCTTCAGAATTCTTTTGGGCTAACGTTGCTGTCTGCAAAATGAAAACATCTAAGTAGCTAAGCTCAATGGAAGCAATGATAACAAAGATCACACTAGCATGTCACAAAATGTTCAAGATCAACCAAAAACCACCCAGTGAAGATTTACATTTCATGAAGTAGGGGGTCCAAAACATATTATAGCCCATCTCTATGCGAAATAACTGTTTCTGTGACCAAAGCAACACCTGCAAATTGATAGAGTCGTAGAGCTAATAATGTTGATGAAGCTAGTATAGGTTTCAGGGACACACGCCAGCCTCCACCAAAGAGAAGATGCCATTTATCATGTACAGACCGATAAAGTACAAACAAGATACAACTACGCTTCCATATTGTTCCAAAAGAGTTTTAATCCTTTCATTGCACAGTTTCTCAAAAACAACGGGAATGTGAACCTGAAATAGAAGCAGCCCAGGAGGCAGTAATTTTTATGCGATTCGGCAACTATCTTTGCTGAGAACTATTTTATGTGCTTATTTTCTTACAAGCATATACATATCTACTTGTTAGAAATGAGCTAAACATAAGCATGACTACTAGTCTACTACCTCAACACATGACTATACAATATAGACATGGGTGTGCTGAATGTGATTGTACGCACTACAGCAGTATTCGTGAATCAGCAAAATTCGTAGCACCATGTCTAGACAATCAATAAGCTGAACTAGGAAGTATGTCACCCATGCTATGTTCAACTTTTGCTGGATATAGTTTTTGAAAAGAGTTGGTCAAGAGCACTTTGTGTCCAATGGTGTTGAACTATTTAGGGGATGCAGAATCTTGGAAAAATGAAACATGAAGATGAGTAACCGTGAATAGCCACATCAAATCTTTCGTGAACAATTGCACATACAGAATGAACAGTTCGTAGTCTCATGGAGAATTGTCATTAGCGACATGTTAGTCAATGTTAGCTTATCGATCTTCATCTTTGTCATCTCACTTCTGTCCATCCAATTACAAGTGTTAAAACAGCACTCTGTTCTTCCCTCAAACCAACAGCAAAGCAAAATTTTAGCAGTAGCTACCGTGTCAGATTAAGCAATGCCTCACTGATAGGATCCCCTCAGCGTCCTCGCTGATAGCAGTGGCTGCTGTGTCACGTTAGTCAATGCTAGCTTGCTAATGCTCATATTTGTCAATGCTAGCTTGCTAATGCTCATCTTTGTCAGCTCACTTCTCCATGAGACATAACTGGGTTATCTACTCACGAGGGGAAGAGGCCGGAGATGTAGGAGGTTTATCTCCTTCATCGAAAAAAAATCTTTGTCAGCTCACTTCTGTCCGTCCAATTTCAAGTGTTAGAACAGCAATATGCTCTTACTCCCAAACCAACAGCGAAGCAAAATTTTGGTAGTAGCTACTGTGACGGATTGAGCAGTACCTTACTGATAGGATCCCCCAGCGTCCTCCGCAACACCCTAAACCTGACGCCGAGCTTCTCGACGGTCCTCGACAGCACTCCAACGGCCGCCACCACACCCCGCACGCTCTCCTCCACCTTCTCGACCCTCCCCACCAAATCCACACCCCCGGCCGCAGCTGCGCCGCCGCCGCCCACCCGCCTGCAAAGCCGCCCCCACTGCCTCCGACGGATCAGGGCCCCGATCGCCACCACGCCCGCCAAGAGAACGTACTGCACGACGAACAGCCTCCCGCTCGCCAGCGCGGCGAGCGGCCTGGCCGGCGCAGCGCCAGGCGGCGGGAAGACGAGGCGGATGGCGCAAACCGCCGAGCAGATGGCGGGCGGCACGAGGCAGAGCAGCTCCGCTGCCGAGAGAAGCGCGTCGAGGGCGGAGCCGGACGGCCCGGCGGCGCCTCCGCGGACGGGCTCGCCTGCGAAATGCGCAAAAGTTTATCCCGAATCGAGGCGGGGCCCGTAACCCTCGGAGTGAGCCGCTGGTCAGGTGTGTGGTTTACCGGACGCGTAGGCGCGAGCGCGAAGCAGCGGAGGCCATCGGTGTATGGAGGTTGGCGAGAGGACTTGAGGAGAGGCGGAGGAGGGGACGGAGCGGAAGGGAGGCGGAGGCGAAGGTGGGAGCGGCGCGGCGCGGCGCGAGGGGAGTGGGATGCGGCATCAGCATGGGTGGGTGACTTCAGCAGGCCGAGGCGAGAGGAGAGACCCAGGCCGTGCCGGGCTCCCTTCTCCTCCTTACCTGGAGGTCCAGAACGAGAAAATTGATCATTTACCACTTTGAAGAGTGGGCTTCGCAAATTTACCACTTTTTAAATTGACTTCGTAAAAATGCCATACAGTACATGTACATCTTGATTACCATGCCATTTGAGCCATTTAGCTTATTTAATTTTTTTTGCTAATTTTCAGAGGCTGGAAAAGACAATTATACCCTTTTGACCAGTATGCATCAACAAAACAAGCCTCCTCTGCTTTATCTTCGTCAGGAAACTTACACTCCTCTCCTCTGCTTTATCTACGCGGGGAGGCCGGCCGGCGGAGAGGCAGACGCGGGGAGGAGGGCGGCGCGGGGAGGCAGGCGCGGGGAGGAGGGCAGCCGGCGACGGGGAGACCGGTCGGGGAGGCAGGCGCGGGGAGGCCGCCGTGCGCGGAGGGCGGCGCGGGGAGGCCGGCCGGCGGGGAGGCAGGCGCGGGGAGGCCGCCGTGCGCGGAGGGCGGCGCGGGGAGGCCGGCCGGGGATGCAGCGCCGGGAGGCCGCGCGGGGATGCAGGAAGATGCAGTGCAGATCGTTGCTTCGGGCGACGTTTCATCTCCCGATCCAAAGCCCATGTAGTGCAAGGGTAGAACTGTCTTTTTCAGCCCCTGAAATTAGCAAAACAAATATTAAATGAGCTAAATGGCTCAAATGGCATGGTAATCAAGATGTACATGTACTGCATGACATTTTTACAAAATCAATTTTGAAAATGGCAAATTTGCGAAGCCCACTCTTCAAAGTGGCAAATGATCAATTTTCTCGGTCCAGAACGATGGTGCCCAATGCTACACGGACACGATGAAAACGACATAGCCGAAATACGCGAGAAACTGAGAACGATTGAGCTTTACAAGTGCAGATCTACAACTCACATGTTTGTGTTACGTCATCCACAGGGCACAGGTGCATCAAGCGTTACGGTATGACATCACCGCATGCTCGGTTTCGAAGGTGCGGAGCTGCATTGCCATCTGAAGAATGACCACGGCCCAACATGCCTGCTGAAAGACTCGGGGGTAATTATGGGTTTGTTTATATTGACTGTAGTTCTACCTGTAGTCAATAGTTTTTAATTAAGAATAAATAATAATAATTAAAATAAATGGTTTATAAAAGAAGGAAGCGAGCGGTAGAGAAAGTGAGAGAGATGCGTACGTGAGACGAGGGCGAGAGGAGTAGGGTGCATGATGCGTCCGTGATATCTATTTTATTCTCGAAGTGAGAGAAATAAAGAAGCTATTTTAGAAAAGTGTTTATATTGGGTTCTGACTTTTTCGAACGGAAGACAGAAGCAACATGCAGTACAAACAGACCCTAAGGGCATCTCTAATGGTTATAGCTAACAACTAATTATAAGATTTCCATATCATTTATATAGTACACACTAAAGCTAGCATTCTAAAGAACTATATATAAGGATAGCTATCTGATGCTTACATGCACACACAGAATTTATAGAGACTGTCTCGTTTGGCGTTATAGACTAGTGTTTAAGGAAGAGCTGGCTCGATTTTTTTTGCATACTCTCTTTCCTCCACATAGGATATATGCTGATGTGTACATGTATATAGCTAGCTGACTCAGACCATTGGAGATGCCCTAAGTCGCAAGTGGCTTACGAGAGTAATCGCCGTGAAGGTTGAAGACAAACTGGACCAAGCTACAAAAGTATATCAAATGGTAGATAGACCGACAGAATACCTGAAACTGGTTCGACATGAACCTTTCAGCTAATCAAAATCACTTAGATTCCTCCTAGGTTCTGCAGCACCACGAATACACATGCCTCTTACCCTTTCCTGGTTTGCAGAAGTTACCTACCTATCTTTCGGCAAGGATTACTTCACAGCATTTGGAAGTTCTGAAGTTGTCATTACCACACCACTTGTTCAATTGTTCTAGTGACAATCAACTAAGCTTCCCCGCAATCACAAGTTCACCTAAAGAAAAGCTTCCTAGTGGAGACGAAGATCAATGTTTCATCAGAACATCAGTGCTTTTGTAGCCCCTGTCCTGTTACAGCCTTACAGGATCACTACTCAGCTAGTTTTATCACTTACCGTCCAGTACTCACCGGCCAAATTGCACTTTCTCAGCTCTCTCAAAAGTCTTGAAGAGATGAACACACTTCCCAGAATCCCAGTTACAGTATATATCTGTGCACTTCTCAGCAACCACAGTAGAGAAGCAAAACATAGCAAAACTGCAACAGGAACACAGATGTAATAAATTAGCAATACATTAGCCTTCACCATCCAAACACATCACCATAACTGAGTGCATAGGAGAGCATAGCGGAGACAGTCAAATAGCTACTGAGGATCAGTGCACACTAAATACATCCTGAGCAGAGAAGGAAGGCTAGGAACTCTACTCCCCTCGCCATCAGATCACCAAATCAAGCAGCTGCAACCATCTAGGAGTGCCCCATCAATTGCTAGCTTGCTACAGAGCCGTCTCCACCGCTGCCATGGTCCCTCCTGGCCTTCTTCGCCAGCGCCCGTGCGGCGGAGGCGGCAGCGAGTGTCTCATGAAGCTGGCGTTGAGCATCCAGGAGCATCTTCTTGTGGCGGGCCTCCATCTCCTTCCACTCCCGCTCGATCTCCCACTCAGAATCCATGCGCCGCCTCTCCAGCCGCATGATCCCCTCGCCGAAGTCCCTCAACACCGCTGAGAACTGCGCGTCGACTCCCCCACCACCGGAGCGGCGCAACGGAGTCTCCTCTTCCTTCACCCTGTCTGCCACGGCCTTGGCCTGGAACGCCTCGCAGGCGACCCTCTTCCGCGGAGGAGCGGTGGACAGCATCACAGCAGGCGGCGGCTGCTGCTGCGGCGGCGGCCGTGGCTGGCGAGGGGTGAAGCCACGGCTGAACCCGCCGGATTCCCGGAGGAGGCCGTTGATGCTCCTTGTGTTGTTCCGTGGGAGGAGCACCTCGTCGTCATCCTCCTCTTCCTCCTCGTCGTCGGAGGCGGCGGTGGGCGGGGAGACGGCGGGGGGCGGGAAGGCGGAGACAGGGAGGGGCCCGCGCTCGAGGCGCTCCATGCGGCCGAAGTATGGCCAGAGCGAGGTGACAGGCCGGGCGCTCTCAGTGCGGTAGCGCTTGCGGAGCTTCTCGACCTTGTGGCGGCACTGGGTCCCCGTCTTGCGATGAAAGGCGCCGGCGCAGCGCGCGGCTACCTCGGCCGCCACGTCCTCCCACTGCTGCGCCTTGAGCTGCCCGCGGTGCAGCTTCGTCCAGCTCTCCTCGTAGGCGTCGATGAGGTGCATGGTCTCCGTGTGCGACCAGGGCTGCCCCGGCGCGCTCTTCTTCGCCTTGGCGGCGGCGGCGGCGGCGACCTCCTGCGCTGCGGCCATCCTCTGCCGCAGTCAGTCACGGCAGCAGCAGTTTAGATCTAGATCTGGGGCGAGGCGAGGAGCGAGGGTTAGTTGGGTGGAATAAATGGAGAGGCGGCGGCGGCGGTGGTGGAGGCGGATTCGGGTGGGGGACAAGGTGAGGAGGCGAGGTATGGGTGGAGGGAGTGGTGGTGGGGGGCGGGCGGTTCGGTTTTTCTGGGTGGGGGTTGGGCCATTGGCCGCGGGCAGGCGGGCGGGCGGGCGGTGCCGTGGTGGTGGAGGTGGCGGTGGCGGCCGGGCGCGGTCAGCCCACCACCCGAGTGGTCCCGTGCGCCCCCGTGCCTGCGCCAGCGCTGTGCTGTCGCTTCGCGGCTCGATGATCCTTGGAACCGGTTTTGCCAGGGCTGCGTGACCGGCGCGGGGAGGAGCCGCTCGGGCTGGCAGAGGTGGCCAGTGGGCCGTGCCGGGCCGGCACGGCACGAGCCCGGGCTCGGCACGGCCCGTTTAGGCACGGCCCGTTAAGGCCCGTGTATTAAACGGGCCGTGCCGTGCCGGCCCGCGGGCCGCGGCGGGAGCCCAAGCACGGCCCGAGGCCGTGCCGTGCCGGCCCGGGCACGATTAAGGCTAAACGGGCCGGCACGGCCCGGCTAGCCCGTTTAGCCGAAAAAAAGAAAAATTAAGAAAAATTGTAGAAAATTCAGAAAAAAAAATATAGAAAATTGTAGACATTGTTACTCATAAAAATAAATATTTGCAATGATATAATGAGCTTTATTAATTTATTAAATTACATGGGATGGCTGCCTCATTAAAAACTTTACCAAGTAAAAACTCAATTTGAGAAAACCTTGGTAAAGAAAAAAGAGTACAGCCTATAAAGCTCATTATTGACCACATGTGAAAGAAAAATATTGAAAATCCTATTCATTGCTATCTAAATACAAATTCTCAAAAGATTCTTCTAAATATTTATTATCTGCAGTATGTTGGAGTCTTGATTCAGCCTGTTCCCAGTCTTTGACGGTCATAAGTACTTCGACCATCTCGTTGGAGAGACTTGTTCGTCGCTCCTCGATTATTCTTCCGGAAAGACTGAATGCTGACTCCGAGGAGACTGTAGAGACAAGAACAGTCAACACATCCCGCGCTAATATAGATAGCACTGGATATGATACCTTCTGGGTTTGCCACCATGAGAGGATGTTCAACTTCTGCTCGAAGCTGACGCTATCACTGTTGAGATAGCTTGATAGGTCTCCAGTGTTTTGTTGCCTTCCTCTTCCTAACTGCTGTGTACCTGCACCTGCACGAGAACTAGACGAAGAACCAAAAATCTTGCCCCATTGCATAGCCCCCTAGAGGTGCTAGGGACTACCGGGGGTCTTTCTAAACACAGAGATCCAAATTTATTTTCATATTTATTATATACCTCATATAATTTATCCTTAACTTGTGTATAGTATGAACAATAGTCTAAACCGGTAGCCTCACTTAAAACTTGTAAAACATTTATAAATCCTTGGAGTTTGGCCCTAGGATCCAAAATAAAAGCAAATGCATATAAAATAGGAATTTCGCTCCAATATTTTAAAAACTTAGATTTCATGGCACCTACAGCATCCCGTAGTATAGGATCATTTTCAAAAGCCTTTAGGTGAGTGGCAATTTCAACAATATTATGAACAATCATGAGAGATGTAGGATAGTATACTCCAGAAAGATAAACTGTAGCTTTATGAAAAATTTCAAGAAAGGAAAATATTTTCTCACCAACATCCCAATCGTCCTCAGTAAGTTCAGGGTCTCTAACTTGGGTTCTACTTGAGGAGCTACGAGATTGATGACTTTGGGTGTGAAGGAAAACAGATACAGTGCTCTTATGTGGCAATATATGTTTAAGCATAAGATAAGTAGAGTTCCATCTAACAGGCATGTCTAAACCAAATTTTCTAGGACGAACATTCATTGCTACGCAAAAACTCTTATATGCGGCTATTCGTTGGTTAGAACAATTAATAAATGAAATTGCATCTCTAAAAGAATTAATACAAGCATCTAATCTTTTTAAACCGGATTTAACAATAAGATTAATAATATGACAAGCGCAACGTTGATGCAATAAGAAAGACTGTGCATAATTATTAAACAAACGAGTAAGAATTTCCATAGCTTTAGTGTTTGCAGCTGCATTATCTAAAGTTATGGAAAAAATCTTATCCGTGAAACCAAAATCTTCTACAACTTTAATAATGCTTTCTGCAATATTTTCAGCATTATGTGAAACATTAATTAATTTAAATCCTATAATTCTTTTTTCCATTATCCAGTCATCATTAACATAATGAGCAACAACACTAATATAATCCTCTCTAGCCCTACCACTCCATATGTCGGATGTCAAAGCAATAGAGAATGTACATGTATGAAACATTTCTTTCAATTTATCACGACAATTATTATAATATTTAATTAAATCTCTAGTTGTTGTTTGCCTAGATACAGTACTAAATCGAGGGTTATGAGCAGTCTTAATATATTTTTCGAAAGCATCAGATTCACCAAAATGTAAAGGTAAATCTTGAGAAGCAATTAATCTACAAAGAGATTCCCGAGCTACCTCTGGGTTGTACTCCCATGAACGTACCGAGCCGTCGGGGTTATATTGCAGCTGTGTCTGGCGCATTTGTATTCCTTGCTTTTTCTTGCAGCTTGCGGCATGTCGTTGTAGATGACCCGTCCCACCTGAAGATTTTGCAGTCAATTCATTACCACAAATTTTACAAACAGCATACCTCACTTCAGTTCCATCACTTTCGGTCTTCATCTTCTTGTCGAAATCATTCCAAACTATTGATGTACTAGCTCTTGTTCTTTTTGCACCCGTGCTTTGGGTTGTGGATGCACTTGTTGAGCCAGCAGAAGATGGATCGATTGGACCCGACGCCACCGGGGCCGTCGTTTCTTCGGCATCTCCAGTTTGTACATGTGGACCTTCCGCGGATGGATATGCTTGTTGAAACGATTGCATATCCTCCGCCGAGAGGCCGTATTCGGAGAGTTGAAAATCGTAGTTCTCCATTAAATCAAGTAATCAACTGCAAATTGAAATAGCAAAAATGATTAACTTACTATTAAACCTACAAATAATAACAAAAAATTAAACCAACAAATAATACCAAAAAATTAAAATAAGACAGCATTATTACCTCCTTTGTAGCTCTCACAAAAAAATTTGAAGATTTTTGAATTTTCGGAATTTTGCTCGAATTTTGACCAAAATTGCGCTAACACTTTCAGATTTTTCACAGCTAAACCGAGAGAGAAGAATGAGATTTGAGGTGTGGAAGATTGAGGCCGGATGCCCCCCTATTTATAGGAAAAATTTCAGATTTTTTCCGAATTTTTTACCCCCCAACGGTCACAAAACGGCTATTTTTTTCAAATTAACGGGCCGACCGTGCCGGGCCGGCACGGCCCGTTTAGTGCCGTTGGGCGGGCCGTGCCGTGCCGGGCCGGGCCGGCACGGCCCGATTTCTTAACGGGCCGTGCCGTGCCGGCCCACCGTGCCGCGCCCTCGGCCCAGGCACGGCCCGCCCCGCCGTGCCGTGCCGGCCCGGCCCGCCTCCCCGCCGTGCCGTGCCATGCCCGGGCCGGGTATACAGTGACGGGCCGCGGTGCGGCCCGTCACGGGCCGGCCCATTTGGCCACCTCTACGGGCTGGTGCTGGGCCTGGGAAGCCGTCCGCAGGTTTTTGGTATTTTTAGCTTTGTACGGTATAGTAATATTAGAAGTAGCTTCTAGATATATGTAATATCACTTTTATCTCTCTCTTTGAGCGTGGAACTCCGATCGATCATGTGTGCGCAGTCCCACGCCCCGGAACCGCAACACCCGAGTTATGCGGTCCGAGAGTGCATGATTCCGGCAAAATTAGCGGCGGTCTAAGATTGTATGTGGTCAAAAAGACTGCTGTGGTCGAATACGGCAGTGGTCGAGTAAGGTAGTGGTCGAGCAAATAGTGATCAAACATAGGTGTGGTCGAAAGCGGCATCATTGAAAGTGGTTGCAATCGAAAGCAGAGATGGTCGAAAGTGGAGGTAGTCGAAAGCGGTTGCGGTCGAAAGCAGAGGTGGTCGAAAAGCGGCGATGGTCGAAAACAGTTGCGGTCGAAAGCATAGGTGGTCGAACATAGGTGTGGTCGAATATAGCGATGATCAAAAGCGGAGGTGGTCAAAAGTGGTAGCAGTCGAAAGCCGAGATGGTCAAAAAAGGTAGTGGTCGAAAGCTACTGTGATCGAACAGCCGTGGTCGGAGCGGCTATGGTCGATGTGGAGGTATCATACGCTCTCGGACCGCATGACTTGGGTGTTATGGTCCGGGACGCGAGACTGTGTACGCGTCGGCCGGCCGGAGTCCCGTGCTCGGAGGAGGGTCAAAAACGGTATTCATATATCCAGAGGTTACTTCTAGTATTGCTATGTTGTACAGAGCCAAAAATGTACATGATTCGCCTGCGGCACTAGCACGCAACTTGTCGTGGAAAGGTTGGGGCGGGCGCGGTGTAGGTGCGGTGGTGATTAGCTGGGAGTTCACTGGTTTTGACTATACGGAGGCTACAAAAAATTGAACTATTATTACTAGGCTATACATAGAGCCACATACTACATAAATTCAACAATTCCTATCAATTTTACCATACCACGAAATAGATTCAACTAAGCTAGATTATGTAACGAGGGACTTGGCTGAAAAAAAATACAGAAATGGTAATTTGCGGACGCCCTTACGAAGCGTTTCGTGTGGATGGCCTCCAGCTGATGACACGTGGCGTGGAGATGCTTGTGCTGATGACATGTGGGAGAGAGGAGTGGTGCTGCGTCATTCAGGGCATCTGTAGTGTATAAAAAGAGGAGGTCTTAAGCCACCTTAAAGTCAACCTTATACATTACAGGGGTGACCTTAAGCAGACCCTAAGCAAAAAAAGCTTAAGGCTGGTCCTCAAGCTAAAGACCTGGCCATAAGCATTAAAATACAATTTTTCTTTATCTGACATGTGGGACCGTCTTAAGGCCCATTGGGTTATATGCACTATGGAGTTGGTCTTAAGGTTTAGATGGGACCCACCTTAAGACCTTTTGAGTTATATACACTACAGATGCCCTCAAAGGAGTGAGTTGTGATGCTTTCTTCGGCTTCACCGATGGACAGAAGCGCTGCTACTATCGGGAGGAGTGCATCGCGACTAGGAGGTCTCGTGTCGCCGCTAGGAGCGCACTGTGGTTAAGGTGGCCGTTCCGGTGAACTCCGGTCGAGGAACTTCAATTGGTCAGGCGAATGGGCTCCTGGGGTGTGGGACGCAGGGTGACGCGGTCGCTTTTGGAGGGGATGCATCGGGACGGTTGGAGAGGCTTGGGGCAACCATGGCCAGCGCGCGGCTCAGGCAGGCCCGTCTCTATAGTTACAGAGACCCTTGGGCGAGCGCAATACTATAGGCCCTATAGGCTAACATAATAATTGATAAAACATGTATTATAGTACTAGTAAAATTAACTTGCAGCATATATTTGGTTCATAAAAGACAATGTCAATATAACAATAGAAGAAAAACTAAGGAACAACAAAATAACTATTATGGTTACCTCAATTTAAGACCATAATGCTTCAATGCTTCTTAAAAAACTCCTTCGGGCATTTCTTGATGCAAAATCATTAAGCACAGTATCAAGATCAATGTTGTCCAAAATATCCGTCTCAATGGAGCACATAGCCAAGCCATTCAACCTTTCTGGTAACATGGTTGACCTCAAACAATTTTTCAATAGTTTCAATTTGGAGAAACTTCTTTTAGCTGATGCTACTGTCACTGGAATAGTTAATAGTATCCGATAAGCAACAGAGACATTCGGATAGCAATATGCAGCTGTCACAAACTGAAGAATCTCAGGTGCTGACATCAAATCATTTGGCAAAGTTACTTGCAACACTTTTAGTTCAGAGAAAAAGTCATCCAACTCAACATCGGACTTGTTATCATGAGAAAAGGTGTCCACAAAAGTAGTGCAACATTTCCGTAGATCAGTATCATCCAAGGATTTCAGATTTGTTGAGTTGAATACGAAACCAAATATTTTTTCAAATGTCTTCAGCTGATCAAATCGACTAGTCAATGAAGCAATTGCAGCATCAACAATAACTAGAAAGTAATTAACTCTGAAGGATTCTATAGCTGATAGCTGGACTTCTTCACTTTCATCATTTTGTTCATCAAAGTGCTTCTTCCTTTTACCTTGACGTTTTACAGGAAATTTTGGCTCTATATCCATATCAGATGCAATGGATTTTGCAACCTCAATACTAGAATAGAAGCCTTCATCTCTGTACTTCTGGAAGAATGAGATGACTCCTTCAATTTGCTTGAGAGTAGCATCCATGCACACGATCTTGGACTGCAACTTTTTGCTCACCATATTCATAGCAAATAAAATATCATGCCAGATAACCATACCAACTAAAAATTCAAAATTTTCAAGTGCAGTAACCAATGATTGAGCATCACTCACTGTTTTTGGGTCATCAGTAGAAGATCTCTCTAGTTCTTGCAAAGCTGACCTTATCTGAGGAGCTTGATACCTGATAGGCTTCACACTCTTTATTCGACTCTCCCAACGAGTATTAGACAAAGGTTTGACAGTCAGCCTCTCAACATTATCAGTCAAAATTTTCCACCTTTTAGTTGAACTTGAAAATAATACATATATCCGTTGTATAATACCGAAGAATGAAATAGTTGTCTTGCAAGATTTAGCCATATCACAAAGGGTCAGGTTTAGACTATGACATGCACATGGCATATATAAAGCTCTTGGGTTAATTTCAAGCAAACGCTTCTGCACACCTTGATGTTTTCCTTTCATATTGGAACCATTGTCATAACCTTGACCTCTCACATCATCGACATTCAAACCAAGAGAGCCCAGTGCATCCAACATTACAGTAAAAAGCCCCAATCCTGATGTGTCCTCAACCTTTAAGAACTCTAGGAAAAATTCCTCCACTCTCGGAATGTTGCTTGACATATTGACACAACGCACAATTAGAGTCATTTGTTCTTCATGGCTCACATCTGGGGTACAATCCAAGATAATAGAGAAGTACTTGGCATCCTTTATGATCCTTAAGATATACTTTTTCACAGCATCAGCAAGAAGGGATATTAACTCATTCTGAATACTGTGGCCAAGATAATGATGATGAATTTCATTATTTTCAATACGCCTGATGTGTTCTTGCATTATAGGATCAAATTCAGCAATCATTTCAACTGTGCCCAGAAAATTACCATTATTATTTTGATACAACCTCCCATTTGATCCTCTAAAGGCCAAATTATGTTTAGCAAGAAACTTCACAGCAGAAACTATTCTTACCAAAACTTGCCTCCAACGCTCTTTCTCCTTTGCTATTTCCCTTTGCATATCATCATCAATAGTTTGATTTTTGCTTAACCTCAATCTAAGTTCATTCCACGTATTCATGTTTGTTAAATGCTCAACACTGTTCTCGTGTTCTTTTAGTCTCCCACTAAGACGCTTCCAGTCCTTCAATCCCTCATATGCTAACAAAGACTTGCTCTGATTTGATTTGAACAACTTACAGCAAAAACAATAAACTTTGTCCACATGTTTAGAATAAACCAACCACTTTCTATCAACGACCTCACCATTAGTTAACTTTCTAGAATAATAAACATATGAAAAATGTCTACCAATGGCATCCAAAGGGAACTCCAGATTCAATTCTCTCATAGGCCCCTTTTCAATTAAGATATCCCTTTTGCTATTTTCAAGATTTTCCCATGTCCGGGGATCATAGATAGATAAAAGAGAATCTTGTTGTTCATTACCATTTGGATTTTCAGATGAAGGCTGCAAGTTTTCCTCCGCCATATTGCCCTGCTGCAAATTTTCCTCCGCCATATTGTCCTCATTGACCTGAACTTCTGCAGTTAAATTATGGTCATGTTCCTGTCCGTGATGAGGTTCCTGCTCTTCATCTTCATTAACATTAACATTATTTGGCGCCGGAAAGAATCTATGTAAAGCACCCCTTTGAGATTCAATAAACTCATCCTCTCGTTTTCTTTTTTCCTTTTCTCAGAACCAGACAAATGCTTCTTAGGCAACATTGTAAGTTGTAAGTTGTAACACCTAAAATATGAAGGAAATTAAGTACGTAAATACATGGCCAAACAATAGATGGATCATCGATGCTTCAATGATCAGCGATCATACATGGCCAAATTAAGTACGTAAAATATGAAGGAAAAATATGGCGTCTAGACTCGACTACTCGAGCGATCAGCGATGTAAACACGAACTCACGAGTCACGATGCGCGGAGCAGGAGCCGTAGGAGCGGAGCTGCCGGCTGCGGAACGGCCGGATGCGCGGAGCCGCGGAAGGCGGACAGGCCGTCGTCGATCGGCCGGTGCGCGGTGGCCGCGAGCCCGCGATCGGCGCGACTCCAAGTCCAAGGGCGTCGGCGACTCGGCGCCTGATAGTCGCCACGCTACGCGGGGATCGTGATTTGTCTTCCGCAAATCCGCAGCACGACGTGGTCCCGTCTGGCCGTCTCCTGTGACTTCGTATCTCTTCGATCGATCATCGATGGGCTGGAGCAATGGGCCTTCATCTGTGACTGTTACTGCAAATGAACTATGAAGGAAATCCTATATTTGCTCATGGGCCCCCCTCTTGCTTGGGCCCTTGGCCGGCGCCCCTGCCGCCTAGCCCCAGCGACGGGCCTGGGCTCAGGCAAAGCATCGGCATGAGGAAGAGAAGAAGGGGGATGCAGGGGCTAGAGGTAGGCTCGGGTACACATTTATAGACAAGGGGGAGGTTTTGTGGAGGCCCTGTGGTCGACAACCTTGCAGTCGCTATGATTTACAACCATGTTGTCTTTCGACCACGACTGCCTTACGACCATGGTGGCTTTACGACCACGGTTGCTTTATGACCACGACTATTTTACGACCACAGCTGCTTTACGAGCATGGTTACTTTATATCACGGCTATTTTACGAGCATGGCTGTTTTATGCCCACAGCTATTTTACGATCATGGCTACTTTATGACCACATATAATTTTTGACCACGACTGTTTTAAGACTATGACTATACAGAACGAGTCAAGATTAGTTTCACAAGCCAGTGCAGGTCGGTGGCGGTGCCAGCTTGGGCGATGGGAGATCGGAGGGGAGACGACGAGCGGTAGAATGAAACCCTGGGGTTGGAAGATGCCTAGGGAGGCGATGGCTCGAGCCAGGCGGCGCTAAGAGAGGGCCAGCGGCGGCTTGAGTGACCGACGCAGGGAGGCCACGGGGGCGGCAACGGCCGGTGGGGAGAGGGAAGAATTGGAGATGAGCATGAGCATTCGTGGGTGTAGTGAAACTTACTGAGTAGCCAGCACGTGGGAAGGAGCTCCAGGGGAGGCTGGCAGCGTGAGGCTACGGCGGCACAGGGAGCTTCGGTGTTTTGTGTGTTTTGTGTGGTTTATCAGCAAAAATGAGGTGAGGTTAATGGAAGAACTTTTGAGTTCACAAGTTCTATTGGTTAATTGCAATTATATGTTACATATGTATGGTATGGATACTGTTTGTTGCTTCAATTTTATCTGGGAGGCTGTTTCCGTTGTTTTTGGGTTCTGCTCCTTAGGCTGGTGTGCCACAGTGCCAGGTCTTCTCTTCATGTCTTGTTTCACTAGAGTTGTTTCTGCTCTCTTCGTCATGGAAAGCGGAGAGCCGTCGATATCAGGATATACAGTGACAATATAGAAGTCTAATTTGTGAGCCCCTCTGGCCAGATTGAATTATTTGATACTCCTAGGCTGTGTTCATTGGTGATCAAGGTTCTAACCTCTAGGTAGCTAATGATAGTGAGATGCTTTTGTTGCTCTATTGCATCGAGGACTGAAGCCAAAAGCAATTTTAGCATTTCAGTTCATAGAACTGCGATGTATTATCAGGCTGTGCTGATCAATTTGCACATCAGTACTTCACAATTAACACAGGAACATTTTATTTCTTGTTGGATACAATTAGACGAGGATATCTAGTACATTTTTAATTAGGTTGATTAATGAATCATTTCTAGGTGTGCTATACTTAACATTAAATAATCAAAAGAGAAAAGTTCTAAAGACTGCAGCTTTTGAACTCACAAAACCCTCCTCTTATGATCCTAGCTGTATTGTCATTCTACTTTGCTTGTGCTTTCTCTCTCTTTACAACACCGACTAATTACAAAAATCTATGCTCTGATCATGATACTGTTTTTAACTATTTGCACTTTGTTTCCCAATCCCATGGCATTTTGTTGGTAGATATTCTTCATTCCTACAAATGGAAGTAACCTGTAAGGCTGTAACTGTATCATGGATTGGTATTCTTTTCACTCGTTTCTGTGCTGTTTGTTTTTGTGGTTCTTGATTGTATTTCTAATGCACATCACACAAAATCGTGTTACTGTGTTACATGAAATGTGTAGGTAGGAAGAATGGCAGGTCAGTTTGCAAAGCCAAGATCGGATGGCTTTGAGGAGCGAGATGGAGTGAAGTTGCCAAGCTACAGAGGGGATAATATTAATGGGGATGCATTTGATGAGAAGTCAAGAGTGCCAGATCCACACCGCATGATCAGGGCGTACTCGCAATCCACAGCAACACTGAATTTGCTTCGGGCGTTTGCTACTGGTGGTTATGCTGCAATGCAGAGGGTAACACAGTGGAACCTTGACTTCACAGAGCATAGCGAACAGGGTGATAGGTGGTTACCTTGAACTACTTACTGTCTCCAACTCTCCAATGCTTGCTTTTCAAACTGATTGATTCATGCAATTTTTTTGAGCAACAATTCATGCAAATATGTATTTTATATTTCAGTTAGTTTGGTAATCTTAGTGATTAACTACTTGTTCACATGGAAAAATTGAAAGCATTTTCTCATGATTTGCATAAAATCACAGCCATATGCTCAACACTGTACGTAATCTAATCTGGCATTTCATGTTTGACTTGTGTGCAATGTTGATCAGGTACATGGAGTTGGCTCATCGAGTTGACGAGGCTTTGGGGTTTATGGCAGCTGCTGGGCTCACTTTAGATCACCCTATAATGACAACGACAGAATTCTGGACATCACATGAGTGCCTTCTTCTTCCCTATGAGCAGGCGCTTACTCGTGAGGATTCCACCTCTGGCCTCTATTACGACTGCTCTGCCCACTTCCTCTGGGTTGGAGAGCGTACTCGCCAGCTTGATGGTGCCCATGTGGAGTTCCTCCGAGGCATTGCCAACCCCCTGGGTATCAAGGTAAAATACGAATATTCAAACACTTGTCATGACTCATGATTACCAAGGCTTAACCCTTCATCTGAGAAGTGCAAGTAATTCTCACTTTCTCTGAAAGGAATTCCACCATTTATCATCTAATTAAACGCAGGTCAGCGACGAAATGGACACAAAAGAACCTGTGAAGTTGACTGATATCTTGAATCCTGAAAACAAGCCAGGGAGGATAACTGTCATCACGAGAATGGGACCTGAAAACATGAGAGTGAAGCTCCCTCACCTCATACGTGCTGTTCGTGCTGCTGGTCAGATAGTAACATGGGTTGCTGACCCGATGCATGGGAACACGATGAAGGCCCCTTGTGGCCTCAAGACTCGCTCCTTCAATAGAATTTTGGTAATTCTCTTTTCACGAACAGCACTGCTTTTCGATCTTGGCTCATTCCTGTTACTTCTCGGTATTCTATAGCTGAGCGCTGAGTAGTCTTGTTTTTGAGGAACCAGGTCCTATTGCCTATGTGGTGAAAATTTTTGACAAGGGAACGTTTCATGATTGGACCTAACAGTACAATGTATTTGGTGCAACATAGCTTCGTCAAAATGGTTGTTCTGGTTTCTAGAGAAAAAGATACAAAATTAGTGGTAAAAGTTTGCCATTCAGATGTCATTAACCATCCATGCGGTTGAAACAGAAGGCACGTGGAAGTGATTGACAAAGAACCATCATCCTAAAATCTATAGCTCTTTCGTGGACCTGTGGATCTTCCTTGACTGGTCCAGCTCATTTTCACTACAATTGGTTGATTCTAGTAGTTTGGTCGTTTAATCGTCTATTTGACAATCGCTATCAGTTAGCAGCCCTAGTATAGGATAAAGGTCGAGCTTTCGCTGCTATGACTCGGTCCTTGGAAGAAGTACTAGACTACTAAGACAAGTTTAACTTCTATGCATTTGACGTTAAAATGGGCAAGGAGTAAATAAACTAAGATGAACTATCATGTTCTTGAAACCAGGCTGAGGTGCGTCATTCTTTGATGTCCACCAACAAGAAGGGAGCTACCCGGGGGGGGGGGGGGCATCTGGAGATGACTGGAGCTACACAGTCGCTGGAGCTAGCGTTCATCGTCGCCGAGCGCCTTAGAGAAAGGAGAATCGCCTCATGGCCCTTGAACCAGAATAACCAGCCAGGCACCATTCCATCTATGGGACTCTAAAATGGACACTGCAAACTGTGATAAGAAAATCTCACTATGATGGACCTGCTGTCCAAATTTCCTGTAGCTACTCTGTTAAATTTTGCGTCATGTACTGATAAACAAGACAACCTTTTTTTTTATCTTCCTTGTCATATAAATAAACATTGCAAGTTCACCTTAACTAGTTGTTCCACTTAATTTTTCACGCTTAGTGTAATATATATCGAAGTTCCCTAGCTGGTTTATGCATTGGCTGAAGGTGATAATCCCTGCAGCCTCATTAAAGCCTATCTCATGGAGTGACGGGTGGTGAATGCGCAGGCGGAAGAATGATCTTAGCCTTCAAGCAACCAAGCATGACACGAGTGGTGGTGATCATTTGGGCTTTTTTGGGTGGCTTATGAATGAAAAACACTGTAGCTGGCTGAAAAAACACTGTAGCTGACAGAGACTTATTTAGCATAATTAAATTAAAAAAATTAAAAAAATATGTTAGCCCATTACGTATAATACAAACAAATACGGGAAAAAAAGAATCGGCAAAAAAGCTCAATAAAAAGCCAAAAGTTCAAAAAAAGATGAAATTTATCGATAGTGAAAAATAAGTCGGAAGCTAAAAGCTGAAGCCAAGAGAGATTAGTTTGTATTAATCTTTCAACAAGTGCCTCTGGTTTTGTCTTCCAACCTTATTATTCTTTTGGAGATTTTTTTGCGAGGTTTTGGAGATTAATTGCCTTTCAAGTATTTGGTGATCACAAAGTCGTCTGTATAAAGATAGATAATGATAACTAGGCGATGTGATAGTGGACAGTATTCGTTGGATTATGAACTTGATTGAGGCCCAATTTGGAACCATATATTTCATGAAAAATAATTCAATTTTCACATGAGAAAAAATCCTGCCTCCTACCGAGGCTTGAAATTTTGTACTCTTATATTACTTAGTGTCTGTTGTTTTAGACTGTGACTTGTTTATGCTATAACTTATTAGTCTAATAAATAATGGTCGCTAAGAGAAGCTAAAAATAAAAGTGGCTAAAAAAAGGCTTATCATCGCATTAGCGCTAAGTTGTTGTACGCCCCCTACAGTCGCGAATTTTTTGTACGAATAATTTATTTTTTATTCGAAATTACAGAAATATATCCGCGGGAAATTTTTTTATAAAAATAGGCTCCAGTCGCCCAATGGGGGGCCTCACCGGTGAGCCACCGTTGAACCTCTGTGTACCTTTGCCATTGTCCGAGACGGTTCCAACTAGCGATTCCGTGGCAAACTGCATCATGCGTTGTGCTTTGTCTTGATGGGCCGTGCCTTTATATGTCTAGGCCTTGATGGCCCGTCTTGTGTCACCCAGCCGACGAGTCCATCTGCCTAGGCTCTCAAAATTTTCTGGCTTTGCCACTGGTACCCGCTGCAGACAGAGGCGGATTTGAGGGGAGTGCATGGGGGTGCAGCTGCACCCCAAATTTTTTGGAAGAAAAACAAATTTTTTTAGATAACGGAAAAATAAATATATAAGAGCTATATTTTATATATATGTGTGTGAGAGAGAGAGATGTTTTATTTGCACTTCTTATCTGATTTCAGTCTAAAAACATCTTCATTGTGGATTTTGTATCTTAATTGTACTTCATAAAATTATAATGTGTTACATTTAAACTCTTATACTATATACTTTGAATTTTTAAATTCCATTATTATATCTTATTACTCAAATCCTATATCTGTGGCTGGCTGCAGTATCTCTCCGTCCAGACAAGGCACGCCCGGCCAGCCTGCTGTGAAAAACGCGCAACTGCATGCCATTGCTTGCCTGTGGAGTGGCGAACCGACGGTACGACTACGACGGATTCGGTAGAGCACGCAGGCCATGCGCGGCCCTTACACAACTCAGGAACCAGGGATGCATTCAAAACGGCGGTGAAGGGCTTGTGGTTGAGCACCCCGCCGGTTTCACTGGCCTCTTTTCTTGCCCGCTCACGGTAAGAACCTCTCAAAATCCATCGGTTTCTTCCCGTGCCGTGCCGTGCTTGGTGTTATAAGCGAAAAGTAAAGCATGCCCAATGTATAGATGCTTGTTCATACAGAGATGCCTTTACAGCAAAAGACATCTATTCTTGCCACCCCTCTTCATCTATAAATATGTATCATGTACAGACTCAGAGATTAATGAAAAGCATTAGTTCATTACAATCACTTGTCTCAATCTTTCACAACACGTTATCAGCCACGTTTCTCTCCAAATAGAGCAACACGAAAAATCACAAAAACAGAAGGTATGGCATTCGTCCCACGCGAACTGCGACTTCTCTCCCTTCCTGGGCAAACGCTCGAACACCTTGCCAGCGTAAGGCGCGGCCGGCGCGCGAGGCCCCGCGTACGGCGAGAATGCCGGCGTACGACGCACGGCGGCGCGGTGGTGCGGCCAGACCCGGCCAGAGCCGGGCGGCGTGGCGCCCGAGCCCGAAGCGGCCAGCACGCGGCGCGACCGGCGCACGGCCCGGCTGGCATGGCTGGCGCGCGGCCCAAGCCCGAGGCACCGGCGCACGGCCAGCGATGCCTGGCACGGCCGGCGCGGCAACACCCGGCGCTCGGCGCAGCCGGTGCAGCGACGCCCGAGCCCATGGCCGGCGACACGGCACGAAGCCGGCACGGCGCGCGGCTTGGCGAGGCACGGTCGGCGAGGCCGGCGAGCCCGGCCCTTGGCCGGCGCAGCACCCATGGCGGAAGCGGCCCAAAGCCCGGCGACGGAGCGACAACGCCCGAGCCAACCCGAGGCAGCCGGGGGCGGCGGCGGCGTGTCCTGGCGCCGGCGAGGCACGGCCCGCACGGCGCGTCGGTAGCGCCCGAAGCATGGCCGGCGTTCGGCGCCAAGGGCCAGGCGGCGCGGCCGGCGCGGCGCACGGCTGGCGCAGCCGCAGCACCCGCCCTTGGCCAGCGACGCGGCGCAGACCGGCGCAAGGCACGGCCCGCGCGGCATGTTGCTCACGGCCGGCGGCGCCCAAGCCCACGGCGGCTGGCGGCGTTGCCCAGGGCCGGCAGCGGCGCCGGCGGCGACTCCACGACGCGGCAGCGGCGGCGCCCAGCCCAGCCGTCGGTGGAGGCGAAGGTGTCTCCGGTGGCGGCGCCCGGTCGGTGGAGGTGGCCGGCGGCGGCTCCCCACGAGGCTGCACAGCCCGCGCGGCGCGGCGGCGTGGCCACCGACGGTGGCGCGCGGCGCCCGAGGCGGCTCATGGCCGGCGACGCCCAAGACGTGGCGGCGCCCGGGTGGTGGAGATGACCGGCGGGGGCGCCCGCAACCCTGGTGGCCGGCGGCGCCCGTGGCGGCGCGGCAACGCTCGCGCGGGACGACGGCGGCCCGCGGCGGCGCCCAGGGCCGGCAACCGGCGGCAGCGGCGGCCGGCGGCGCCGGCGGCGGTGGGGCCTAGGGCAGGGGCGGCGGCTCCCCATGGAGGAGCCCCATGGCAGCGGTGGCTAGGGTTTGGGGGAACCCTAATTCCCCCTCCCTCCTTTATATATGCTGCCCATTTAAATGGGCTTTGGCCCAAAAAGCCCCCACCTGCCCACATGGGTCAAAAGACCGAACGGGCTTTAGCCCAGGTTTTTGGGATTTTGCATTTTCCCCCCTGTATTTCATAGAAAATGCAGCATTTTCCTTTTAAATCAATTAATATTGTAATTTTTGCAGTATAGTCCTTGTGCTTCTTTATAATTGTACCTGTCTGTTTATACATTTATACATTAGCATTTCAGTCCCTACAGGATCTGAAAATTTTGCAAATGCTTTAGGTTGATTTTCTCTCATTTTGGAATAACACAAAGTTTCTTAAATTTGATATTGGCCATACACAAGGTAGTACCATAGTACTACTGCGGGATTTATTCCTCAACGTGCGTACCCAATATCAAGTTTTGAAACATTTTGGTCTACACTTTTGGGTGACTACCTTTATTTATTTTCAAATTGACCATACACAAGGTAGTACCATGGTACTACTGTGGGATTTCATCCTCAACGTGCGTACCTAATTTAATTATAAATTATACAAGGTCTACACCTAAGTGATTACCATGGTTCTTTTTCACATTGGCCATACACAAGTAGTATCAAAGTACTACTGTGGGATTATCATCCTCAAAGTGCGCACTCAATGTTGAAACATGAATTAAATAATGTTAATACCATTGGTGATTAACTATGTTGTTCCACAATAGGAGAATGTCCCTTTATGTATTTCAAGTTTACCTTGATTACTTGCATTTCGCATTGCTTATTTAACATTGCCAACGATTTTAACAAATCTGTGGCCCTACATATGTAGGCACAATGGCTACTAAAGAGTTTGAGGCCCTCACTCTTGACGGCCACAACTTCCCCACATGGGCGATGGATCTCAAAATGAGTCTATCGTTGCGCGGAATGTACCAGGCAATTGCAGCTCCCAAGAGGGTGTAGCTCCTTTGGCTGAGACTCTCAAGTACAATACCTTATTTATTATACGGAACCACATCCGTCCTGATCTCAAGGCTGAGTATCTGATGGAAGAAGACCCACGCGCTCTGTGGCTTGCTCTTCAAACACGGTATGAACAGCAGAAAACAGTCATCCTACCGGAGGCTGTCAATGAGTGGAACCACCTCCGCAAAATTTATGAATGCATACCTATAATAAATACTATAACATCCCAATTTATGTGCGCTATGCCATACAATAAATTGGTGTTCACCACCAATATTGTGATTAAACGGTATTATAAATATAACCTCATGTTATATTTAATTTTAGGTATATATTCATTTGGATTACAATACTCATATTGTTTTCCACATATTTTGCATTTTCTTACAACATTACCATACACATTAATTTACCTCATGTAAATTAATCATATATGGTGTACTTTTCATGTAGGTTTTAAATGGCTACCAAAGATTTTGAGCCCCTCGCTCTCGATGGTTCCAATTACCCTACATGGACTATGGACTTAAAAATCAACCTCACCACACGTGGGTTGCAAAGGGTGATGTTTGATCCTCCAAATGATCAAATTTCGCCGGAGATTGTGACATATTCCGTTTTAAGCATAATACGGAATCACATATATCCAGATTTAAAGTCGGAATATCTGTATGAGGAAAATCCACTTACACTATGGTTAGCCCTCAAAAATAGATATACATACATCAAATCCGTTCAACATATTGTGTACAAAGTAATTTTCCAAAACATTAACACATTCCAAACATGGCATGATCGCCTTGGCCACCCAGGCATTGGAATGATGAGGAAAATTATTAGCAATTCAATTGGTCATACATATCTCAAGACAAAATTTCCGGAATCCTCAGATTTTGTGTGCACTTCCTGTGCCACCGGAAAATTGATTTTAAGACCCTCTTATCTTACAATCAGAGCTGCACCACTTAAATTCCTTGAACGCATTCAAGGAGATATATGTGGTCCTATACAACCATTGTGTGGACCGTTCAGGTACTTCATGGTTCTAATTGACGCATCTACTAGATGGTCACACGCGTGTCTTTTATCCACACGAAACCATGCATTTGCTAAGTTAATTGGTCAAATTATCCAATTACGAGCACATTACCCTGAATATCGAATTCAATCAATTTGAATGGATATTGCTGCTGAATTTTCATACCATGCCTTCAATGACGATTGTATGGCTCTTGGGATACAAGTTCAACACTCTGATCCATATGTCCATACACAAAATGGTTTAGCAGAATCTCTTATTAAGAGAATCAAGCTCATTGCAAGACCATTACTACAGAATTGCAACTTACCAACATCATGTTGGGATCATGCAGTTTTACACGCTGCTGATCCAATTGCGTTCAACTGCATATCATAGCACTTCCCCGCTACAATTAGTACGTGGAAATCTATCAGATATTTCCCATCTGCGAAAGTTCGGTTGCGCTACATACGTACCGATCTCACCACCGCAGCGTACCTCAATGGGACCGCACAGGAAACTTGGGATCTATATTAGGTATAAATCTCCGTCAATCATAAAATACCTCGAGCCCCTAACAGGGGACCTGTTTACGGCCCGGTACGCTGATTGCATATTCAATGAGGAACATTTCCCGGCATTAGGGGGAGACAACAAGTACCAAACTGAATGCCAGGAAATTAATTGGAATGTACAAGGCATTCCTGCCTCAGACCCACGTATCAGAGAGACTGAACTTCAAGTTCAGAAACTCATTCATTTGCAAAACATTGCAAATAACCTGCCAGATGCATTTACTGATTATAAGGGTGTCACAAAATCCTATAATCCTGCCAGAAATGTACCTGAAAGAGTGGAGGTACCGCAAAATACCACTCAACTCCCAGTTCAAAATAAGAGGGAGAGAAGTACGGTACAAACGGCGGATACAGCTTCTAACAAGCGACAAAGGAAACAAAAGAATGTAAATGCAGATCAACCTCAAGTTGATAGACACCAAAGGATCCTTATACCCAGATCAACAGTGCACTCAATATCTGATCCTGGGACATCGGAATACCCCGACTCAAATATTTTGGGAAATAACATTGAGTCATCAGGGGTCCAAGAAATTTCCACAAACTATACTGATTCTGGAGAATCATACGATCGTAAGACTACAATTGTCGACATTTATTTCTCCACAACAATTGCAAACAACCTTCAAAATGATCCAGATCCCAAGACCATGGCAGAGTGCAAACAGCGCTCGGACTGGACTCAATGGAAGGATGCAATTCAAGAGGAGTTAGCCTTGCTCAAGAAAAGAAATGTATTCACCAATGTGATACATACACCTCCCAAAGTATTCCCTGTCGGTTTCAAATGGGTTTTCGTCCGCAAACGGAATGAAAACAATGAGGTGGTGAGATACAAAGCAAGGCTTGTAGCACAAGGGTTCACGCAGAGACCCGGCATTGATTTCAATGAAACTTATTCTCCAGTAATGAGTGGAATAACATTCCGATACTTAATCTCATTGGCAGTACAAAATCATCTATCTTTTCAGTTGATGGATGTAGTGACCGCATATCTTTATGGGTCATTTGATTCGGACATATACATGAAAGTTCCCGATGGAATTTCAATTCCGAATCCAAACGCAAATCGCAATATGTATTGTGTAAAATTAAACAAGTCTTTATACGGCTTGAAACAGTCGGGAAGAATTTGGTACAACCGACTAAGTGAGTTCCTAACCAAAAAGGGATACTCCAACAATGATGATTGTCCATGCGTGTTCGTTAAAAGATCCTCAACAGGATTTTGCATTATATCTGTGTATGTTGATGATCTTAATATCATTGGTAACACACAAGATATAGATGAAGCATGTAATCATCTTATGACGGAATTTGAAATGAAGGATTTGGGTAAAACCAAATTTAGCTTAGGTATACAACTTGAGCACCTTCATACATGCATCATAGTGCATCAATTAGCCTATGTCCAAAAATATTGGAGAAATTCAATATGGACAAAGCATATCCATCGAAACCCCCATGGTTGTTCGATCTCTCGACAGGGACAAAGATCCATTTAGACCCCGAGATGACAATGAAGAGGTATTGGGACCCGAGGTTCCATATCTCAGTGCCATCGGAGCGCTTATGTACCTTGCAAACTGCACCCGGCCGGATATTGCATTTGCGGTAAATCTACTTGCTAGACATAGCGCCGCTCCAACCAAAAGACATTGGGTAGGAGTGAAGCATATCCTTAGATATCTTCATGGCACTAAAGATCTCGGTCTATTCTTCCAGAAGAATAAAAATATGGATTTAATAGGATATACTGATACTGGCTATTTATCAGATCCCTATAATGCCAGATCTCAAACAGGCTTTGTATTTTTACATGGTGGAACAGCCATCTCTTGGAAGTCTTCGAAACAGACTCTAGTGGCTACATCCACTAATCATTCTGAAATATTGCATTATATGAAGCATCACGTGAATGTGTATGGCTTCGCAGAATGATTAACCACATACAACAATCATGTGGTATAGGTGCTATTGCATCACCTACCATTATCTACGAAGATAATGCTGCTTGCGTTGTTCAAATGCAAACGGGTTACATAAAGAGCAATATCACTAAACATATTGCACCTAAACTATTTTACCCACATGAATTGCAAGAGAGTGGGGAAATAAATATTCTGCAAACTAAGTCATGTGATAATCTCGCAGACTTATTCACTAAGTCATTACCAACCTCCACATTCCAAAAATGTGTTTATGGAATTGGTATGCAAAGACTACGTGATTTGCAGATGTCAGGGGGAGAAATCTCCTAAGACTTAACCCGTTCAATATAAATATTGTACTCTTTTTCCCTTTATGAGTTTTCCCTCTAAGGTTTCTCATTAATGTTTTTAATGAGGCAATATGACAACGTAATCATAAATATATTATATCTCTATTTTCCCCACAGGGGTTTTAAGGAGATATAATCAAATATATGCCATATCAACTTTTCTCCTTAAATTTTTCCACTGGGTTTTAAAGGAGTTTTCATGGCATATCTACTCTACAGGTTCTCCTCATATTTTTCCCTACAGGGTTTTGGAGGAGTTTTTCCAAGATGATGAATCAAGATGATCATATGAAGATACATTGGTCAAGGGGGAGTGTTATAAGCGAAAAGTAAAGGGTGCCCAATGTATAGATGCTTGTTCATACAGAGATGCCTTTACAGCAAAAGACATCTATTCTTGCCACCCCTCTTCATCTATAAATATGTATCATGTACAGACTCAGAGATTAATGAAAAGCATTAGTTCATTACAATCACTTGTCTCAATCTTTCACAACACTTGGAAGGGGTCTTCTTATATGTTCTGCACTCCCGCCCATGATTTGGCAGAGCCCGTAAAACTCGATGACAAATGGCAATGGCAAAGCTGACTAGGCGCAAATGCAACAGGTACAGGGGTGGAGCAGTAGTTTTTACTGTAGAGTTCAGTCAGGAGTGTAACCAGCTCAATGTTAAACCTCGGGTCCAGCCCACTAAAGAAAAGATACTAAAAAATTTCTTAGCTGAGACTACAGTAAACCATCAAGGAATTTGTCAGCTGGGCCTCAGGCAATTACCCCGGCGGTCCGATACCCAGCTCCACCTCCAAGTTCAGCTGTTCTTGTGGTTGGCCCGGTTGGATACAACCCACTAGTTTGGCATGTAAATAGGCCGAGTTTTATGGAATATGGATATACAGATGGCCTGGTAGTGGAGACTGGTAAGCTGGCCCGCCTCCGGCCAAGCCCAGCTAATCGTGCAAACTCGAGTCCTCAGTATGGGCTCCTTTGGATTGATCGAGAGAACTTTGGATTTTCGTTGAAGGAATCCAATTCCTATGGAAATTTGATTCTATCCACAATTTGAAACGCAAGAGCGAGCACATAAAATTCCATGGATTGTAGCTTCCCTGCAATTCCGTAGGAATTTCATGGGAAACAACGTCCGCTCCAATCTCTTTTCTTTTCACTCATGCGCATAGGATAGAGGGGGCTTTCCGGCTTTCCTATGTTTATCCTACATCTTGTCCAAATGGACATTCCCATTCTATGTTTTTTAATCCTCTATTTTACACTTGCATTCCTATCAAGTTTTTGTGTTTTTTCCTTTTTATTTCTGTGTCTCAAAGAGACTACATGTCAATTGAACTCCTGCCACAAGATGACATAAATCAACGTGGTGGAGGCGACAAACCAAAGCTGGAGTGGGGCTGTTCATCCGGGACAACAAGGGTAGGCGCTTTTTTCTTCTTGGTGTCTGTTATTTAATTGTTCGTCAGCAGAGGAGACGGAATACGCAGCTTGCTATACGCTGCGTGTGTGGCAGGGCTGGAATCACAGGCATCTGATATAGCCTAGTTTTATCCGGGACGCTAGATACCCTTTTATTAAAAAAACAACCTACAAACAAGATTTGTTAAATATAGCACCTACAAAAAATTACCATTTACTCCCCCACAATTTTTTTATCAGATTAATAAAATGATTATATTATTATTGTAAATTGCCCAACAGCGACTACCTAACCGTTGGGCAACAGGGACTAGTCGCCCAACGGTTGGGCGACTAGCCCAAGTTGCCAAATCGTGGAGCGACAAATGGTCAAAACTATATTAAAAAAATGTAGGTATAATACTATAATTTGGAATAAAAAAATAGATTATTGAAAAAATTTCGACGAATCCATGCATACACACGAGCTTTGCTACGAATGTCTCATGGAGGTGCACCCACATATGTAGATGGATTTTTTGTTGTGGCTGATGGCTTTTGGCTCTAGCTCACGCGCTTTATGCGAATAAATAGAATGCCGATAAGTTGCTTCAAAAAGGCTATCCCGATAAGCGGCTTCGAAAAGACGATAGAGAATTTGTCTTGCTTATTAATTTGGGAGAATATATAGGTCATAAGACAAAAGCTGAAAAGAAGGTCCCAAAATGCGCAAGAAATCTGGGATCGAACCCAAGCCGCTACACACTACATGGCTTTTGGGGTCTATTCTTTGTGGCTTCCTTTTTTTGGCTTCGGTTTCTCTAGAAGTCAAAACAAATGGATGACTTCTCCAAATGGGTTATTGAAGCCGCTCCTCTAAACGGCCTCTAAAGCTTAAAACCATATGCGCTATCTGCACCACCATCTCGAAGAAACATACAAAAACTATCAGCCGTAGCCAAAAGTCATCGGCAATGATCCTCTGCAAGCGAGAACAACTCCACAATGGAGATGTAGAGCTGGGAGTCGGGCTGAGCTTATCTGTGCTAGTCCTCCAGCGTCGCCGATGAGAAGGATGATGATGGTTAGATATTAATCCAATGGCTGTAAAAAAAGTGACTAAGATATGCTACGATTTAGGCCGAGTTTTTTTTGCACTTGTGATATGAGGTGTCTTTTGTTGTTCTTTCTTAAGAAACATTATCATACAAAAATAGTTAGCATTTTTCAACGTTTCTCCTCCTTAGGTCACCACCAACGAACCCTAGGTCGCATCCTCACAGCTTCCTTGCTTCTTTGCATAAAACCAGTAGGGCTGGAGAAGAAGATCAAACTAATTCAATAGGTCAAACATATTTTTCACATTAAAAGGTCTAGCTCCAATCACTTTGTCACGCTGGAAGACCACATCGTGCGCATTGGAGAGTGCCATAAAATAGTTGTATAGGAAAAGTCAAACTCTGACGTACTTCCAAGTGATTTTTTTGCATTTTTGTCTAAACAAATCAGCATATTCTAACATATATTATAATTTTACAACATACCTCACCCCATTGTTATTTTGTTTTATATAAACAAATTACTATTACATACGCTTCTAATTTTAACATAGCTCCCTTCACCGACTGCCTTTTTAATTCTAGCATTTGATGAGATAACCACCCCGTGTATGTTGCAATTAACTCATGACTCTGCTTAAACTTTTCTATTTGACCAGCTAGACAGCCCTATGCCTGGCGATGGGCTAGCTAGATGGACATGTATGCCATAGTCTGATTTACACCCAGATATGCATGTCACTGGACTAGATGGCCAAGTTCGGAGGTGGAATAGCATGAGACAATGGTATAAACTTTTAACTAGTTTTTAACGAGACGGTTACGAAATAAATGAAGATGGCGGCGGCCACCAGCGCCTTCATCGTGTATAGTTACTTCGGGCTAGGCTTGCACTGGCACGACGCGAACACCGGTACGACATGTTTTGGGCCATGCTTGGGCCTTGTCAGAGGCGAGATGGGCCACACGATGGGGTGACCAGGCCGGGTCGACACGGCACGATATGGCCTGAAGCATAGTATACTCTGGCTGTGCTGGTACGGCACGGCCTAATGCCCACCTCTACAGAGATGGGAGATGGGCGAGCTGCATTTTGGGCTAGACGGCCCACACCACTATGGGCCTGGCCCAACTAGGTTAGCTATCCATCCCACACGGAAACTCACAAGACGCAGCCGATCTCCCTTAAAAAAATCCATCTATTAATCAGCAGCCAACACGTCGTATGAACACGCCAAAGAAAACATCTTGTTTTTGAACTGAACAAAATGGGGAAAAAAACCGCAAAAGAAATCTCCTCGTTCTTATCTCCAACGCCCCCCCACACAGCGGAAAAAAAATGGGAAAGCGAAGGAAAAAAAAAGATAAAAAGGGCACCCACCAAAAAGTCACCGCCGCCGCATTTTAAAACCGCAGCCGCTCCTCCCCAGTCAGTCCCCACTTTCCCTCTGGCCTCCACCCACAGACGTCACCCCAAAACCGCAAGAGCCACACGCCCGCGCGCACACGCACAGGAGAGAGATGGCTGCGGCGGCGGGAGGAGGGGCGAGGGAGGAGATGGTGTACATGGCGAAGCTGGCGGAGCAGGCGGAGCGGTACGAGGAGATGGTGGAGTTCATGGAGAAGGTCGTTGCGGCGGAGGGGGCCGGCGGGGGGGAGCTCACGGTGGAGGAGAGGAACCTGCTGTCCGTGGCGTACAAGAACGTCATCGGGGCGCGCCGCGCGTCCTGGCGCATCGTGTCCTCCATCGAGCAGAAGGAGGACGGGCGCGGCGCGGCGGGGCACGCCGCGGCGGCGCGGGGGTACCGCGCCCGCGTCGAGGCCGAGCTCACCAACATCTGCGCCGGGATCCTCCGCCTCCTCGACGAGCGCCTCGTCCCCGCCGCCGCGGCCGTCGACGCCAAGGTCTTCTACCTCAAGATGAAGGGCGACTACCACCGCTACCTCGCCGAGTTCAAAACCGGCGACGAGCGCAAGGACGCCGCAGACTCCACACTCGCCGCCTATCAGGCCGCCCAGGTCTCTCCCCACTGTTCCACCAACATTCGCATCTTTTTCTTGCCTCTTTTCTCCTCTGGCGAACGATTTCACTCAAAAAGGTTGGATCTTGGGGGTTCCTTTCTCTAGGACATAGCCATGAAGGAGCTGCCGCCGACCCACCCCATCAGGCTGGGCCTCGCGCTCAACTTCTCCGTGTTCTACTACGAGATCCTAAACTCGCCGGACCGCGCCTGCTCGCTCGCCAAGCAGGTGATTTGCTGCTGCTTGCTTTGTTTCTGAGTTCATTGGTTGAAGAAATTTGCACAGATCTATAATTTGCTACAGATGAGAGTAGCAGAAGAGGTTGGGATATGATCAAATATTTCTATATTATTTGGGCTGATTTACTTCCTTTCTCCAATGCATCCGACAATATTTTCGATTTTTCGTGTGACGCTAGATTCTTACGCTGCTTGCGACCGTATTATTCAGACCGCACTACATCTGCAGCTGTTCACACAAATGGCATCTGGATATCCGTTTTTTTTTTGTGGCAAATTTGGCACTCGGACATATTTTTTAATAAATCTAGCCTCTTCGAGTTCCACGCCCACTTTAAGTAGTGCTTCATGCTTAATTAGTGCTAATCACGTGCTGCTGTTTAGTGCTCCGCAGTAGTGCTATTGAGGTCCTATAGGGCGGCAGGCGATACGCTGCCGCTGTCGATCCTAGGGAGGAGGCTAGATTTGCAAAAAAACCTGCCGAGTCTAGTGAGAAGGCTAGATTTACAAAAACCGACTATCAGGGCCAAATTTGAAGAAAAATGTTATTTGTGGGATCAGTTCCTGCATCTGCAGTGTATGTTATTTGTGGGATCAGTTCCTGCATCTGCAGTAGTCTTCAGTTACAGTTACACTCTGCCAGTGCTCAGCTGCTTGCTTGGGATATTTGGTCACAGGTTTCACGATATTGACAATAAATTGTCGCATGCTTCCAAGATGTGACTGTTATCTTGCAGACTGTAGCTCCACATGCTTGCTTGCTATGTGCAAGTGTAGTCATGACATGGACTGTTATCTTGCATAGTGTAGCCCCATGATACTCATCTGGCTGGACTGACAACTTGTTAGCTCTGGAATGCCAATAAATTTGTAGCTGTATATGTTGGTTGCGATGAGCTTATGCATATGTTCTTTTAGCGTTAATTCCATACGAGAGAATTCTCCAAGCTGCGATGATGCCTGTATTTATCATTTTATCTTCAAACCCTGTTATGCCATTGAATTCTTATCCATCAATTAGTCTAATTGATCTGAATCCTACAGTCCTGTAAAACTTTGCTGCAAATAATTAGCTGGTAATAGCTAGCCCATGTTGTCTTTTGGTATGTGATCATACCCCGTTATGTTTTTAGGCCTTCGATGAAGCCATTGCGGAACTGGATTCCCTTGGGGAAGATTCCTACAAGGATAGCACCCTCATCATGCAACTTCTTCGTGACAACCTCACCTTGTGGACTTCTGACATGCAGGTAGATCAGTGTACTGACCAGTAATAATGTAAAATCTATGAACTAGCATTCGACATTTTATTGTCAATAATGCCAACCATTTATGTGTACAGGATGATGGCGGCGATGAAATGAGGGATGCAAGCAAGCCCGAGGATGAACACTAGCTAAGGATCCTAGTGACTGCCATCTGTCTCTTAATCCTTGGGTATTTATGATGCTTGTACAAGGACCATTTTCGTGTGTCCTTTATCGTCGGGTCTTTACTTACCTTTTGTTTTGTTATATTACTATCGCCGTCCTCATGTATTATTTTTACTTTCCAACTGGAATCCTGCTCGTGTGTGGGAGAATGCCTTAAGCCTTTAACTAGTGCAAGGACTGTCAACTCTTATTTGCTATAATTGAATGGCTATGCATGTTATTTAACAAATGCTCTGTGATGGTTATTGTGTATTGAGTTAGAGTTGCAACTACAATCATCACTGCTTGATCATGGGGAAAAATAGACAAACACAGCTGGAGATCCAATAATTGTAATCATGCAGCTGCAACTGGCTTATATATCATGGGCAATGAATCAGTCTGATCTATCATTATTCCATTGAGCTTTTGTGCTGGCCTGTTTGCTTTTCCAGCCAAAGATATTTGGAGAAGGGAGAGGAACATAATCAGTAGGCTTTTAGTTGTGTACTCTTTATTGTTGTTTTGTCAGATGTTCTTCTGTTCGAAACCCATCATAGTGTTATTTAATCATGATGAATCATCAGTTATTATTTGATTTATTGCTTATAGTTTGATTTACTAATAGATAATAATGTTTCTTGTGCGTGGTCCAATGTTCGGAATTTGACTGTCATAGACACTGGCACACTGCTGCTAATCATTCAGCATATTGGTTTTGGCGGAGGTCATTAGCTTTGTTCATTTGAGTAGGGTTTTTTTGTTTAAATGTTCATTTGAGTAGTTAATCAGTGGGAATCTGCAGTATGCTCCGTGAGCTTCAGACTTTGTTGAAGCTCACTGGCTCTCATTTCCTAGCCTTACGGGTTCCATGTTGAAGCTGAATTGTCATCGTAGCCAGTGAAACGACTAATTTTAGAAATATTTGAAACATAGGTCGTATACAGGGCACGGGAAATTTTTATGTAAAATTCTTATAAAATTTCTACGTTTCAACCAGGTCCGATAAGAATTTTGCAGGCCTTGGTTTATAGAGTTAAAAAAGAAAACGACGACGTTGTGTGCCCGTCTTCCTCTTGCACGGGGACGCAAGACTGGTAAATAGTCATCGAGCATTTTTAAGGGACAGCGCGAAAACAGCTAGGTCACACTCATGAGAACATTTTTTTATTTAATCCTTTTATATTTAGTTTTATTACTAAAACCTCTTCAACTTTATTTACAAATCTAATCGTTTTAGCCACATCACGAGATAAGCCAAGCGTTCAGCCAAAAAATGCTATATTTGCTGGCTAAAAACACTGTCACGTCGCCATCATGTGGTCAAAAGGGTAACAATTAGAAATAAAGTTGGCAAGTGTTTATTACTAAAAGAAATTAAAAATTATTTAATGAAAAATTACACTCATGACTCTTATGGTTAGAATACAGCGTAGAAACGCCTGGAATCATACAGCGTAGAGACGCCTGAAATCACGTACCTGCAAGTTTCTGCGTTAGGGAGGCGCGGGCGGTTTGAGACGCATGATTTTTTTTTACAGAAAACAGTTTAATTCTTATAAGAATGTTTTAAAAAATCTTGCATTCCAAACTAGCTCACTCTGCTGATCTTTAACACGAAGAGTACTACCAATCTGATCATCCTATCTTTGCGTAGGGGCAGTTTGGTTGTCAACAAACTTGGTCCGCATCTGTGAATACAATTTCTACCTGTTTGGTTGCCTGGTTTAGCTGCCGGGTTTGACCTTTTCTGTTAGTGGCCCATGACATGACAAAGATGGTTTACAACACTGCTTGAAAAAGGGGTGGATTACTCCGTACATCGCAAAGATCATTTGAATCAGAAAACACCATCGATGTGTCATTTGAAACAACCTAGAATTTGAAAATGATTTGAATTTCACCGAATTCTGATTTCATTTGAATCCCTGCACAATTCAACACCTCCTCCATTCACTTGCATAATCCTTTCTTGATTTTGCTACCTCCTTGCCCACTTGTGCAAGCCCCAGTCGGCCAACACTATTCACCATATGACAACAATCGCTGCCGCCAATTTTCACCACTGTTCACACCGCCCAGTTGCCACACTGCCCACCTGGTCCTCTCACCATACCATGAATTGCCGTGCTCTAATACTTGAACCCTGTCCTCGTACAGAAGCAACTAAGGCGAAATTCTCCACCGCCTTTCTTTCATCTTAGCCGACCTGACACCACACTGCACACTTGTCCGCCGCAGGGCTGTAAAACCCCAGGCCCCAGTTCACTTGCCAACCTCGCCCCTACGGCCATCGAACCTAGCCGAACTCTCCTGTGCCCTCCCGCCTTGGCCACGAGCCAACCGCCGAACGGGCAAGCCACTACTCAGGCCGTCATAACCCGGCTATAAAAGCCCATGCGCCCTTTCATTCACCTACATTAGCGTCCAATAAGCCCTAGCCACCCCCAATTGACTCGACAGCTGAGGTCTCGCTGGCGATCACCAAAAAAACTCCAAGTAAGCCAATTTCCAATTCTCTTTACCTAGTATGTAACTTTTCAATTACTCGCATTGGTAGCGTCTTCATGACCCCAGGAACCCCACCGAAGCATCTCCATGGCCAACAAAGCCCCATAGCTCATCGGCCACCTTCTCTTCCGTCGGTCGAAATCACCCCGCCATGGGTGCGCCACCACAAGCTACCCCAGCCCGCACCGACCATACCATCGACACCCCCTCACCCCAAGGATGTTCCGGCACTCATACTCTTTGATTAGGGTCACGGAGAACCACTGCGCTATGAAAATTCTCCAAAAGCTCTACACCTCGCCACCGGGAAGTCCATTTCAACTCTGCTTAGCCATGAAAAGATGGTTCGGGTTTTTCGAGGCAGCGTACGACAACCTTCCTCTATGCTTCGGGTGCTAAAAGACAGAAACCCGGCCACGTACACTATTGTGAAGGACAAGCCATCTACAACACTGTCAGGTTTTGCGGTATTGCAGAGCGCCTTCTTAGCCTTCGGTGCCTGCATCAAAGCTTTCAGGCATATGCTGCCTGTGATCTCAATTGATGAGACCTTTTTATCCGAAAAATACAAGAGGCAGATCCTTACAGCCATTAGCGTCAATAGGAACAATCAGATTCTGCCGTTGACCATCGCATTTATCGAGAGTGAGAATTACGATAGCTAGTTATGGTTTCTTCGACATGTGAGGTAGGAGTTGTTGGAGCTTGTCTTGGTGTGTGCGTAATCCATGATCGTCATGCCAGAATATTGAAGGCCATAAGAACACTTTAGCAAGACCCTGAGGAGCCGATCCCTTGGCCGAATATAAGGAGCAGATGGTGCATTCGCCATTTGGGGGCCAACTTCTTCAAGCAGTTCTCAAAGCAACCGTTGGTGAAGCTACTTAAGAGGCTGATTATGTAGAACCAGCAGCGCAAATTTGACGCTTTATGGGCGCTGTTGGATAAGCACAGCAGTAAGCATGTGGACGAGAGGAACAAGGGACCGGCCATTGCTGAGGCGGCACAACCCAAACGCTTCATACTACTGCCAAAGTTTGAACCTGCTGGTCTGCGAAGGAAGACCTCGAGGAACATCAAGTGTTTATAGTCTGGAACAATATTACTTCCAAGATCAACAGAAATGAATATGGTTATTTCCTTCAAGAACTCTTCATCTAGTTTCTATTTTCAACCATCATACCAACGAATATGGTCCCTTCTTTCTTTCTTGCCCTTCTTACTTTGTAGCAAAGAAACCCATCTTTGTCACCATAGCAACATCCATTGGGCTCGTCTGACTAAAGTCCATGCTGAAAATACATGTACCTGAGATGAATAATATACTCCCTGGAAATTTGATCCATGAACTCACAACTGGAGATTCCGAGCAGAGCGTATGTTTCAAATGGCATGAGAACTTTGGGGATATGAAAAACACTAACCACAATCTTGAGCCAGCTCTGCCATCATATGTGTTTCATCAGTGATCATTTGCATATGAAAGCTGATTTTTTTCAGCTCGGGTACGATCTTGCTCATCTCTGGATGAGATGCATCACCACCCACAAACATATGAACTTTATTAGCAATCTCAGTCCAGCTGTATCCAGGCTGTTTCTTCACCCCTTTTTCCTTCATTTGGCCTCTTACTCGATTGACTTCACCCCACATGCCCGCAGCAGCATATATATTGGAAAGCATCACATAAGGCCCTGAACTTTCGGAGTTTGACTGGACAAGCATCTTAGCAGCAACTTCACCCAACTGCACATTACCATGTGTCTGACAAGCTCCAAGCAAGGCACCCCAAACATTCTTCTCAGCTTCAAATGGCATCTCTTTTATGTAACTACAAGCTTTCTCCAATTGTCCTGCTCGGCTCAATATATCCACAATACAAGCATAGTGTTCAGCTCTTGGAGATATCGCATATTTGGATGACATAAGATCAAACAATTTCAAGCTTTCATCCACCCTGCCAACATGCCCACATGCTGATAACACGCTAAGGAAAGTGATGTCATTCGGAATCAGTCCAGACACTTCCATCTCATGGAACAGAACAATGACTTTCTGATATCTGCCATGTTGTGCATATGCAGCAATTATTGTGTTCCAAGAAACAATATCCTGGCTTGTAAGATTCATGAAGACTAACTCTGACTCACCAACATTGCCACACTTGCTGTACATTGTCATCAAAGCATTACAAAAGGATATGCTAGATTCTAACATTGCTTTGATGGCAACAGCATGTATTGATCTTCCTTGTCTGAGCAATGCAAGGGCAGAACATGCTGTTAGGATTGCAACAAGAGTTGCATGATCTGGTTTTACACCTTCTTTGAGCATTATGATCTGCAGTTTCATAGCTTCTTCTCCGTGTCCATTATGAACATACCCTGTAGAAATATGGATAAGTGAACTGTGAGAAATTTTCAATGCAGACTCAGTGGCAGCATAAAAAAAGGCTAGACACAGGATATTTTATCTTCAATTCTGTCTGTTAAACAACCCCTTTTCTAAACAAAAGATGAAGTGAAAGGATTCTCTGAATGAACGGCACAGGTAAGTACATACAAATGGAAAGCTTGAAATGCTAAGTCCAATGCTTCAAGCCTTCAAATGAGTGTAGTGGAGATGAGGATGCTGTAGTGGATTTGTAGTCACACAAGGCGGGATCGCATTCACAATAATAATATACGTAATAGGGTCGGAGTAGCACCAATTGAAGAGAAGCTTGTCCTATCACTTGAGATGGTTTGGACATCTCCAACAATGGCCTCCTAAGGCACCAATACGTAGTGGAATTTTAAGACGTACTGAAAACGTAAGAAGAGGCAGAGATCAACCAAAACTGACATAGAAGGAAGCAGTTAAAAGAGACTTGAGAGATTAGAATGTATCTAAAGAATTAGCTTTGGATAAGAGCGCATGGAAGTTAGCGATCCACGTATTGGAACCATAAGAAAGTTATGGACAATGTTTTAGACTCTCGGCTCAGATAGCAGGTTGTACGGCTTAGGGTTTTAGCATTGTAGGTTTTATTTCAAGACTCTCATCTCTTTGATCTTGAGTAGGTTTTATTCCTAATTTATCCCAACTTGTTTGGGACAAAAGGCTTTGTTGTTGTTGTTGTAATGCTTCAAGCCTTCAACTGTTGAACAGAACCATCCCATATTCCCATCTCATCGTGAAATTTGTACTCTAGAGAAGGGTTTTTGAAACCAGATGTGGTTCCGGTTTTCACCCAGAAACCACCTGGTTTCCAGACCCAAAACCAGACCTTTTTTGCAAGTTTCAATTTGAAGTTTTTGCTGATTCAAAGTTTGGGATATAAACTACAAGCATTTCTAAGCATTTTGGTATAGATGCTGATCTGAGATGAGAAGGCTCAGGGGTGAACCGGAACCCTTGAAGGCTGGCTCTTGGAAAACAGGAACCCAGTTTTCGCAGGTTTTCCAAACCCTGCTCCGGTGTGGAAATTAAGTATATTCACAATATATAAAAATCCGAATTGGATCATGAGTTCCTATTATTCCTAACAATTTAAAATTGTAAAGCAGTTATACTACAATCAATAAGTCACAGGAAGCATATATTTTGTAGACTTCTGAGAGAAGTTATTGTTCAGAGTATTACAGCTAGCATACATTTGTAATTCATGGCAAGAAAGAAACTTTAATTCCTTGTATTTGTATCTTATTTAAAAGTTCATCAGAGATATAAAACTGCCACCATCTATTGCCAATTGTTTGAAACAACTCAAGACAACAACACCACAAATCATTCACAATCGCTAGCACATGCAAACACACACATTGGCACAAGTAGATGAGGAAGACAGATACACGGCCTCATCTCCACCTTGACGATGTGGACACTAGAAAGACACCATGGCTTGGCATGCAGGTAAATATGCGCCACTTGATAGACGTATCTAACCTACGTCACAACTCATGGACCTTCACTGGTCCTGTACCAACCAAGTACTACCATAAGAAAGGAAGTGTAACCTGTACAACATACCAGCAATCATGGCGTTCCAGGAAATGGCATCCTTGACACGAATCCCATCAAACAGCCTCCTGGCGCTGTCCACATCCCCCTCCTTGCAATACCCGGTGATCATTGCGGTGCATGCCACAACATTTTTCTCCGGCATTGCTTCAAACAATTTCCTTGCCTCGTCAAACATGCCGTTCTCAACATACCCACTTATCATTGCTGCCCACGACACCAAGTTCCTCTCGGGCATTGCGTCAAACATCGCTCGCGCCCTCGCCACCTCCCCGCGCCGCGCGAGCCCGTCCACCATGGTGGTGTACGACACCACGTTCCTCTCAGGCATTTCGCCGAACAGCCTCCGCGCGTCGTCAATGCAACCGAGCCGGACGAGGCCGGCGAGCATGGCGTTCCACGAGGCGACGTTGCGCCGCGGGGCGCGGGCGAAGTAGACGGAGGCGGCGGCGAGGTCGCCGTGCGCGAGGCAGCCGGCAACAACGGAGTTCCAGGAGACGACGTTGCGGGAGGGCATGGCATCGAAGAGGCGGCGCGCGGCGGGCAGGTCGCGGCCGCCGCGCCAGAGCGCGGTGAGGAGTGCGTTCCAGGAGACGACGTCGCGGCGCGGCATGGCGTCGAACACCCGGCGCGCGGCGGCCAGGTCGCCCGCGCGGCCGAGGGCGGTGATGCGCTGGTTGTCGCGGAGGAGGCGGCGGGCGGCGAGGGTGACAGGAGCACGTGCTGGGTGCATTGGAATAGCTTGGGTATCGCCTACGCGTCTTCGAGTTGGCCTCTCTATGGAGCTTGTCGTAAGTTGCATTACTAGCTAGCACTTCCGCTGCAGAATAGCGCACCATGACTCGTTTGGGAGGCATGAATTTTAAAATTGAGTAAAATACATTGCGGGCCCTAAACTTCTTCAGTTGGATCCCCTACGTTCTCAAACTTCAAAAATACATATCCGTACCACTAATCCTGTTAAGTGATTCACCGGAAATCCACAGAGCGATTAGCCGTAGTTGATCGTTGATGTGTCACGTTGACCGTTGCCAGCATAGCATAAGAGTCATATGTGGTTCACATCGTAGAGTCATCTTACAAGACAGTTAGAACGTATGCTTATTCTTAATAACCGCACAGAATCTCTCTAACAACAACAACCATCGCATGATGAATATGTCACTACATCACTCTGACATTAACTATTGAGGAGAGACGGAGTGTAGAGCAAGAGAGAAGCTATTGGACTTTGATTTGGTAATTTATCTCTAGTATCTTCCGTCTTTAATTGCACAACGACTATGTTTGTAGTATGTATCTTAGTTTAGCTTAGTCCTTTGAGTCCATCTCTATTTTTATTCGGGCTTCGCCATTGTGTGCAACATCTTTCGGTTTTGTTTTGGTTAATCATTTGTTGAAGTAGTTTTTTCACAGTTTATAACATTTTTTATTTGTTGAATCAACATATTTCGCTTTTTTAGATTACAACGGAGAATGCATAAACGCGTACGCACGTGTACGTTCTACTGAAACACACGTTAGGTCTAGAGCGGACATCATTGGATAAATTCTGTATTTATCCAATACCTTATGAAACACAGACACACGTTTTTTCAATGTACGCACAAATTGTGTGTGAGGTGTGTGGCACTGAACCGATGCAAAGGATGGAATCTCGGCGAGCAGGTTGCTCCACGGTAACCTCAGCCACTGAGGCGGCTCAGTTCTCGAACATAGGCCCTGTTTGTTTTCACTTAAGATTATTATAATCTAGCTTATAGGTGGAGGATTATATAAGCTAACTTATAATAAGTTGGTGGGAAATAAGCTGTCAGGTGTTTGGCAGCCTGGATTATTAGAGTTATGGATTGTTGTATTCGAATGTTTAAAGACCACAATGCCTTTGAGAGAGAGGTATAGGAGTTGGGGGATGGTTGAATGGCAAAGGTGGGTAATATTCCTAAAGTTTTATGGTCATTAAGATAAAAGGTGGATCTATAAGCTGAAATAAGCTTCTTTTTTGAGCTTATTAGATTACAATAATCTGGGCTATTAGATTATAATAAGTTACCTTATAATCTAAGCTGTTTGTTTCCACTTATGATTATAAGTTAGATTATAATAATCTTAAGTGGAAACAAACAGGGGCATATTTTGCTTGTTGACAAAATATTCTTTGCAAACAAACCGGGCCTAAAAGTAAAAGAAGACGGCCCAGCCCTCCTTGCCTGTTCATCTATCAACTATTCCACGAACCAAATGACTTACGCCTGGGTTGGGCGCGGCTTGTGTTGGCTCAGTGTTTGGGGTATTGCTCAAAGCCTCAAACGGCCCAGAAAACCTTTGCTAATATTTTTAATTCCCACGCGGTGGTGACCGGTTCGGCTTCGGCTTTTGACTTATTTTTCATTATTCCTGAATTTTGTCTTTTTCTGATTTTTTTGGATTTTTTGAGTTTTTTACCGGTTCTTTTTTCCCGTATTCGTTTGTATTACACGTGATGGGCTAACCCATTTTTTCTATTTTTAATTTTTTTAAATTTAATTATATCAAATAAGCCACCTTCAGTTACAGTGTAATTTCAGCCAGCTACAATGAAATAAGCCATAAGTCACAGCCTAACCGGTCACCACATATAGTAGTCGTGGCCACTCATGATTCCGCAATCTGCACACGGCTAAAACGAACAGTGTGTAATATTCTCTCAAGTTTATAATCAGGCTCCTTCCTCTCTCACCTGAAAACCTAATCGTGGAATTTACAGGCACTCCATTTTTTTTTTTTGCGAGGGAATTTACAAGCAATCCTAGTAATGTTGTCTACGTAAATAAGCCGTACGCAAACTTTTTCTTTCGTAAAGAAAAAGAGAGCTGAAAGCCAGGAAGCGATTTGGGAGCCGGGAGAGATTAGTTGGTGATTTGGAATACGACGCGCACGAGCGTCGCCGATCGCCAGCCTCCCTGAAAACAACACCTTGTCCGTATTTAACCCACGCGTAGCAGGTGCAGGATAGCCGATGTAGCGGGCGCAATAAGGGAAAAACACTACCGCGACGGCGTAGCGGTTCAAAGGAGCGGATAGAAATATAGCGAACGTTACTGTATTGGTAGCGGGGGCAATAACGACCGATATAGCAGTTTTAGTATTGATCTAAGTCATATATACAAAATTATTGTAATATATATACTTTTTATGCTCATAATTTGGTATATGATATCTATTCCACGTTAGTCTGATATAAGACATTAGGTCTCGTTCCAAATAGCTTCAACTTCTTAATTTTTTTGTCTTTCAGCTTATTTAAGCCAGAAGACATTTGGAACACGTCGGTTTCTAATTTTAGCTTATTTTAAATTTTTTTGGCTTTTCTTTTATTTCTTTGTATTATCTGTGATGGTATATAACAATTTTTTTCTTTTTTTCTTTTCCTTTCAATTGAATGACTTAGAAAACTAATAGCCGCTACGATATAATTTTAGCTAAAAATCAATAACTAAAACCGTAAGTTAGAAGCTTAAGCTCTCTAAAATGAACCCTTAAATATGCATATAAAACACAAAATTATCACTATACGCTATCCAAAACTAACGCCTGTTACCCGATATTCACTAAACCAGGGTGAATCCGCTGTAAGCCCGCTATCTACTGGGGTGCGGCTCAGGTGCTGTGCCCCCTGCACGCGCTAAGTGCAGGGTGCGCCCAGGAGCCGCCACGTGTCCCCAAAAATTCAAAAAACTTTCGAAAAATTCTAAAAAAATACTTAAAATCCGAAAAATTGTAAAAATGACTTTTTGTAAAACTACTTTTATTAAAAAGTATTTTTTAAGTACTTTAAAAATACTTTTTAATAAAACTATAAATCAAAAAAATTAAGTACTTTACAAAAAAACTTTTTTATTTGTAAGAAAATACTTTTTTACAATTTTTCGGATTTTCAAATATTTGTTTAGAATTTTTCGGAAGTTTTTTGAATTTTTAGGGAGACGTGGCGACTGATGGGCGCACCTCTGCACTTAGCGCGTGCAGGGAGCACAGCACCTGAGCCGCACCCTATCTACCGTGTAGAAGCTTGGAACGTAGCGTGCCTGCCGACAGGTGGGCCCCGCAAAGCTACACGGGTCCCGAGCCGCCGAGCCACAGGCGCTCGTCGCCTCTCCGAGTCTCCGGGCCCCAAACGGCGTACAGACTGCAGACACACGTCACCGGTGGGGACAGCAGCGGGGGACCAGCGCCACCACCCCCGCACGGCACCGATGCTTGTGCGTACTTGCCCCGCGGCCCACCAGGTCCATGACATCCCGGTCCCACCCCGCGCTCGGGAGAGCCGTCGCGCGGCCCGTGGTCAAAGCGGAGAGTTGCGTCCGCTGCCTAGGTTTTCCTGGGCCCCACCTGCACTCGAGCGTTGAATAAAAAAGCGCTCGTTCGTGGGCCCGCTCGCTGTTGGGTTTTAAAGCCCCTTGTCGTATTCCATTTACTTGCCCCCTTTTTTTCGTGGATCCTTTCCTTCATGTACCTTTCCCTGCGAGTTTATTTTAATTTTTTTTATAAAAATAGTTTAATTATGGTAGGAATCAAGCGAAGTGTTCGAAAACACAGAAAATTCACAGGAAGCGGCTTGATTTCTGCAAAAAAAAAGTGAATATTATTGTATTCCAAAAGGGACTTAAGTTTGCTCCAAAACCTTTTAAAACATTCTTTTATATGCTTGAGCAATACGAAGAAAACTTTGGAAAAACTTTTGATTTTAACTCCAGTGGCAGTCCAGACCATTTGCCCGAACGACACCTAGTACCTACCCTCTTTAGACCCAAGGAAACATGCAAAAGTTTTGGGCGCATTTCGTCGAATGATAATTGCTACTAGCTGTGTAAGCGCGGCGCCACGTCGCGCTAACTACCGTGTGGATCGAAGTAAAAGATACGGCAATTCACGAAGAGTTTCTTAAAAAAATTGAGGACGCGCACGTAATTTCGAGAAAACCGAAGACCTTTTTCGTAAAAAAACCGAGGACCTGTAAGGATCTCTACGTAACTAAATAAGAACCCGTATGTAATTTTGGAAAGGCGCAGGGTGCTATCCAACAAAGTATACGCAATTTTGGTGAAGTGGAGGGTGCTTTCCGAAAAAACCTGGTAGGGACTTTTTTGCGAGAACGGAGGACCTTTACGTAATTTCGAGAAATACAGGGACTTTTTCGCATAAAAGCTGACATGGCACACACGAGCGACCGAGAACTCCCCCGGCTATAATATAGATATTATTATAGTATAAAATTTTAAGCTCATCGTCAGACTAACAAAGCTAACATATTACTCCCTTCATTTCAAATTATAAGACTTATAATTTTTACCATTGTATATCAAAATATAAGACGTGTATACAGTTTTAATGATCTTTTCCCTCTTTTGCCCTCATTAATCTTCCCTTCTCTTCAATATTTATGATTAAACACACACAACTATCATCTCTCTTATTCTCAAGTCATTAACACTATGAACACTATGGTCATTTTCATCTACCATTTCCTTAGTTTCATGCTCTCCTTACTCCCGTGCCTAAGCAAAATATGCCTCATAAAAAGAAACGGATGGAGTATAACATACAGGCAGGCACAGGCAAACAAACATATGGTCATATGGATAAGAAGTACTCCCTCCGTTCTTTTTTAGATATTGTTTTAAAATATGTACGGTCAATTTTTTAAAACTTTGACTACTAATATGTACAAAAAATATTTGCATTTGTTACCTGGAACGATATCACTAGATTTGTCACTAAAATACTTTCATATCATTATATTTTTAATAACTTCTAATAATATATAGCTAGAAAAAAGTAATAATAAAAAGTGTGTATTAGAGACCATGTTGATATCTAAAATAACAAGTAAAAAAATTTGAGTTAGTAGTAGATAAGAAACCAGCGAAGCAATGGTACTGTGAACAAGCTTGTAAACAAGTTTCACAGGCTTCACTTTTTTCAAATCTTTTTTCCCCTACTCAGGGAACCTATTGCTTACATTGTTATCCCACGTAATTATGTTTATCTTTGTCAAAATTTTAATATCAATCTTACGAATGATTTATTTGGATTCGGGAAAACTCTTAGAAAACTCGGTGTATAAGCATGTAGAGTAGAGACACGGGAATTTTATCCAGGTCTGAGCCTTCATCTGAGAGAATAATACCCTACATTCTGTGCGATTGCTCATTACTAGAAAGAGGAATTACAATAGAGAATTATGCGAATGGCTAGCACTATCTTCTCCTTCGATCCGAATGCCCCTCCTCTCTTGACATTAACCTTTATATAGCCAGCGAAACAATGCCAGTTGTCCCGCGCCGGAAGACGCCTCAACGTTTTGGGTGATAACCACCTAACAGAAGCTACTATCAGAGAGACGTAAAAGACTGTCTACCTTATAGCGGTTGTTGTCAAAGAGAGGTCGTGTGCGGTTATTAGATAAACGCATGTTCTATCTGCCTTATCAGACGAACCCACGAAGCAGCTATTCGTCGTAGACAAGTTAATCGGAGATAGGCTGGTCGTAGAAATGTTCGTGATCATAAGGTGGTTACAAGTCAACTTACGATTATGTGCTCATAAAAAGACTTATGATCAAGCAGTAGTTGCAGTAGAATTTATGATTACATGGTCGTAGAAAGATTTACGACCAAGGAGGTAGTCGCATTAAGACTTACAACTACGTGGACGTTGAAGGACTTATGACCAAAGAGTAGTCACAGTAAGACTTACGACTACGTGGTCGTAAAAGGACTTACGACCAAGAAGATAGTCGCAGCAAGACTTACAACTATTTGGTCGTAGAAGAACTTTCGAACAAGGGGTTAGTCACAGTAAGACTTATGACTACGTGGCCGTAGAAAGACTTACGACCATATAGAATAGTCACAGTAAGACCATGTAAGTTGCTTTAGAGGTAAGCAACTAGTGCCCTTTTCGTTCTGTGATGAGTGCCACAACGACACCCCTCTCTGCTACATCACTGCACCTCTCTCTGTCCTTCCCCCAATTGCTTTCCAATGGCAACATATGCTAAGCCAAATTGCAACACAGCGGCAATAGAACAGAAAATAAGCTGACAAATTTTTTTGCAAAAAGTCAATTGGTGATTGGACTTAGTCGAGATGCCTCCATTAATGGATCAACCTCAGTCGATTGGCAAGGTGAATAACATCGTGTTTTCTACTATTACTCCTCATTTCCAACATTACAAAAAAATATGCTTGATACAAAGCTAGGCTAGTTAGAAACACAAGAATTCCACACGAAACGATTCAATTCTTGTATAAAACAATTAATGTTAATACGTTCCAAATAGGGCATAAATTTTCCTAGCTTTCATATGACAGTTCAATTTATTGAAAGCCAGGAATCGAAAAATCCAATACCACGAATAAACAAAGCAAGAAGCATAAAACCGAATCTTTATAAAAATCCTACAATCAGTATGAACAAAATTATAGATTTAATCGACTCAATGATTTGATTGTAGCATGTTGTTTATCTGAAATCTTCAATGTAAAAGTTAGATACCTATCTACTTTCTTATTTTCTAAAAAAATTGTGGGTACGTTCTAGAATGAGTGAATTTTATGTGAAACAAGACAATTCCCATAAACCCCTAAATACTTTCCCTAATTCCAACCAGCACCCAATCCAATGTTTGTTTAAAGAGCTGAAAATGTAATTTCCACCCCAGGACCAAAGGGCACAAAAGTTAATTGAGGGAATCAACGTACTCCCAACCCCAGCCCCGTCATCATCAGCTCATGAATGGAAATCCACATCGAAAAGCACACGGAGGAGCCAAAAGGATTGGAGAAAGTGCGTGCGAGTGCACCACTCGAAGCCAGGTCCCTACTCCTAGAACAGGTTGGAGTAATATTTTATTTTATATAAAAAAATACCCCTATCTTGAACGGGGAAAGGGCAGCCTGCAGGTCTTATTTAACCCTAGTGCCGGTAATTGTTCCGACCGTCCTGTATTAGTACTCAAAACAATAATAGCGTCGTCGGATGAATCCACTTATTCGCCGGAGCTCGTCAGAATATCCCGACCCGACACCCACCAAGAACCTCTCTGCAACTTATAGGACAATAATGTCATCGCAACATATAACACGGGCTAGATTCTTGTTGGTTTTTAGTTGTGATTTTTTGTTTTTAATTTTTAAATTCTAGTTATTTATGATAGACGGTATGCAGAGAGAAATAGTCGTATGAGATTTTGACTGGTATATCTAAACTCAGTGCAGTATCTACTATAATATACATATAGACCCCGTCCTAAAAGACGCGTCGTTTAAAAGCTAGTTGTTATAGTAGAAACTGATAAGTCGAAGTCTGAGCTCGGTCATTAGCTTTCTATAGCATTCATTAGGAAGGCGACCATTGCTCCCTTCCAAGAATCTCCGATCTTACTGCACCGTGTCGTGGACACGAGAATTCTCCATAATTAGATGAGAATTGAATCGATTTCTATAAAATTTATATGCCCGTTCATATAACGAGCAGTGTGTTCTTGAGCTTTTTTTTTAATGTTTCTAGTTTTCATGATCTTATGCTCGCACTCTGCTAGGCATTTTACGAGTTGTTTCCTGATTCTGCTTGGAGAGTTGCGAGAGAAATTGGTATGTGGCCACGGAAGGAGAAGGAACTGCAACTATTCACATATATAGTATTGTAACCATTTTTTTTCAATTTTAGCCTCTAGAAGCTTGTTTTTGCAAATCTACCCTCCTTTTTGAACTCGGTAAGTACCTATTGACCTCCCCGAACTCGGCAAGAGGCTTTAATTAGCGTTTAATTATGCTTAATTAGCACAAACCATGCAATATAACCCTTAATTAGTGTTAATCATATTTAATTACATGTCTGATTACCTATCAATTTGGGACAGCTCCAGAGCATCCTTCAAAGCCATCGCGCCTTGATTACTGTAGCACAGAGGCGATAAGCTTAACACTGTGCTCGGTCGAGCTTTAGCTTTTTCACTTCTTAATTTCGTCTTTTTTCTAATTTTTTGGTTTTTTCTACTTTTTTGTCTTTTCTTTTTTTTTGTCTTATTTCTTTGCAATGTCTATGATGATATAATATTTTTATTTTTTAATTTAATTACACTGAAAAATCTATCAGCAGATATAATAAAAAGTCTCTATAGTACCAAGTAAGCTAAAAACTCAGACTTTTAAATCTAAATAAGCACAACGCTGTATTTAGAAAAACGGACATGAGAAGCTAGATTTTAAAAAATTGGCTGCGGCGCCGTATGTCATATATGTGAACCCTTCGAGGAACCATACTTTTTTGCAGACACAGGGAATCGCTGTCAGTGACAAGTCTGCTTTTCACGTGGCGCCGGGCCCACCGACAGCGACACTGTTCCTCCAGCGCCGCGCCACCTTGCTTCCTCCACACTCGCTCGCCACCGTCGCTTTCCCTCTCTTCCCTTCGTTTCCTTGCTTCTTTTACAGAATTTCCCTTCCATTTTTTACAAATCTCTTGGCCTTTCTTCTAGCCGTTCACGTTCATGGCGACAGAAAAAGCCAAGAGTACCATTTCTAGCTTTCAGTCTGTAGCCGGCTAGGTAGTAGGTGTAGTAGTACAGTTCTACGGGTACGGGAGGTTTTAACAAAAAAGGACTAGGTGCAATTTCATTTTACACAATTTGTAGAAAAGCCCCTACAGAATTCTTTATTCGCCCTCCATCGCCACCCCACGCCCAAGGGCGTCGACTCTCCGCACGGCTGCTAGGTCCAGTGCTCCGTGGGCTCGGTCCACCACGGCAGCGACGGCGGCTGCTCGTCGGCGAAGAAGCCCCCGCACGCCGCGTCGTCGTCGCCGAGGAACGCGGCCTCGTCGTTCTCCACCTTCAGCAGCTGCTGCCCGTGGAAGAACACCTCGCCATGGAGCACCGCACCCGGCACCACCGCCTCAGCCTCGGCCTCGGCCTCGGCGGCCGCCGGCGCAGCCTTGTCCGGCAAAAACTCAGCGTCGTTCAGAACCGCGCTCGAGTCGCTATCGGACGAGCCCTGCGCCGCCGCGGCCGGTGGCTCGACGTCCGACGCCGCCGGCTCCTCCTTCACTGACGAGAAGCTCGCCGCGGCGTCCTCGTCCCCGAGCTTCGCCTTCAACTCCTTGATCTGCCACGACAAGTGACCAACCAAGCATCACAAACATTGCACAATTTTGCATTCGTGTGTCCGTAAGGCGTTTCCTGAAGGAAGCGACTTCATCTAGCTACCTCGGCGAGGAGGGCGTCCCTGTCGCGGCGGAGGGCGTCGTGGTCGGCGCGGAGCGCGTCGAAGGAGTGGCGGAGCGCGGTGTAGTCGCGCTCGAGCTGCTTGGTCTTCCAGCGCGCGCGGCGGTTCTGGAACCAGACGGCGACCTGGCGCGGCTGCAGGCCGAGGTCTCGCGCCAGCCGCGCCTTCCGCTCCGGCTCCAGTTTGTTCTCCGTCTCGAAGCTCCGCTCCAGCGCGCGCACCTGCTCCGCGCTCAGCCGCCGCTTCTTCTCCCCCGTGCCACCGCCGCCGCACAGCACCATGTCCTCGTCCACCTCCTCCTCCATACCGACACCACCAAAACCATCATCTTTACAAACAAACATAGCATTAGTCAAAACCTTCGATCACCATAAAACCACCACCGAATCGCAAGAAGGAGCGGCAAGAATTTACCATTGGGAACCATCGGGAGGACGGCGTGACCGCCGCCGCCGCTCGGTCTCTTCATGCTGAATTACCGGGGTTTACGCGAAATTCTCAAATATTTCCAAGAAAAACAGGGGTTCTGATCGAGAGCTAAAGAGATTGGAGGATCAGGGGAGGGGTGGCCGGGGGCAGGGGAATGGGGAGAGGTGGGGGGTGCCTCCGGTGATCTTGGCGCCTTAGAGTATGTGGTGGGCGTTACGATTTACGGTATGGCATAAATAGAGTGGATAATTTTTATCTGATAGATTGATTAAAGTCTTACAAAGCGATTACCAAAAGAAGAAATAGGTATTCGATACTGTTAGATTCTGACTCTGAGAAAGACACGAAATAGAATATCAGATAAGCGATATCTATTTGTATGCATTCTAATTGCGCCTCTATGTCTAATATCATGAGTAATTTCAGTTGTTAAGAGACTTGTGACCATGCGACCTCGGCATAATCATAGGTAACACTCTATATAGGCATGAGGTGACTTTATTTGCCTAAGTAAAATTAGTATGTGGTGACACTGGCACTTCTGTTTTCATCTATCTGATTGACCAAAAGCTTATAAAGTGAATACGGAAGGGAAAATGGGTATTCGATTGCTTGTCTCCGTGACTTCGAAAAAAAAATACAAAATAGAATATAGGATAGCGATATCCGTTTGTATCTACTCTAATCACACCCTTAGTTACAATGCAACCATGGTTAAGTTTTCTATGGTGGAGAAGCAGGACCACCGTTACAGGACATGGGCACACAACTCCATTACAGTCGTGAACCATTGTAATAGAAAATGTGATGATATATATATATATATATATATATATATATATATATATATATATATATATATATATATATATATATATATATATATATATATATATATGTATGTATGTATATATATGTATATATATGTATATATATATTATAAATAACAAGGGTATCATGGTGTCCAAGCTCTATGATTGAGACTTTCCATTCATGATTAAAGCTTTTCATCCTGATATATTATATATCATTACACTTGCACGCATCTAAAAGCAATCCAAAGGCAGAGAGGCCTGATACCCAGATACCATAGTGTCCTATTTCAACGTCCTATACATACATACATACATACATACATACATACATACATACATACATACATACATACATACATACATATATACACATACACATACACATACACATATACACATACATACACACATATATATAGCAATAGTTTCGTTACATTTTGTAAAAAATTTTATATCAACTTTTCTCAATTAAGGAGTGTTTGGACGAGAGGGGCTTACGGCGATAACTGATATTCTATGTTAATTTCCCAATTAGACAACCTTTCAACCGCGCTTGTCAAGCCTTTTTACGAAGGTTCCAAAAATTGAATTGATCGTGTTTATTGTTGACTTGTCAAAAGCCATAGCGATGAAATCCTGAACCTGGCCTCTGAGCCCACCATGAACAAAGCTGGGAGCACCTAGCTGGTGTGAAAGGTAGAGTAGGCATCTTCTTTTTAGTTTTTAAAAGCTATTTTTTAATAATAACTAGCTTTTAAGTAGTTTATACTATAATATCTTTATTTATATCGATCAAAAATAAATATAAAATTCTCTTACTCCATACTCTTTCGTAAACAATTAAAAATCATAAATCGCATACACAAATTGCTGGCAAAAAAACACAGCAGCAGCCGGTGAGCAATGAGCCACTGGTCAACCCGGTGACTGGAGGAGCGTGATCGGAAACAGGGGCGCATGGGCTGGCATGGCTTCTCTGTGCTAGTGGTGCGGTGGGCCCCAGTGCCTATCGGACGTAGCAAAGGGGGCGGGCTTTTAGCTGTGGGGCCAAAGCCCAAAAGATGACGCGCTTCCATTGGTCGGGACGGTGGCAGGGCTAGGGAACTGGGGTCCACCCATTCCGCATTTGCATATAACTCCTCCAACGATTTACTTAGGGTATGTATTGTATACTATGATTGGCATAAACTGTCTATAAAACATGATATATAGAAATTTTACTAAAATAGATAAATAAGAAAAATAAGAGAGAAGAATGTCGTTTGTAATTTTATAATCGATTAAAACGTAAAAAATTAGTCTGCTATAGATGGCTTTTATGCCATTGTATCAATATTGTCTATATTTCACAGACAATCTTATTATAGACAATTTATTATAGAATATGTCTTTAATATTATCTATAAATGATATGAAATGATAATATAGACAGCAGCTGTTTGTACCACTATATATGCCCTTATTGCTATATAACACCTCCACCGATTTACTTATTTCTAGCAGAAGTGATTTAGTGGGTCTGTATTTCTTGTTTGGAAAAGAAAGGGTCTATTTTACAACATCACTCAGATGCGATTTTCAACTCTTAGCTCCAAAATCGGTTGAAAAACAACCCTTAACTAACTAACGAAACCAGGTTATATGACCCACTCGACTAATTCCAGGGCCGTTTTATTATGAGATGGCCGCCACGTGGATCTGAGATGGCAAGTTTGCTGACGGGGATGCCACTTGGATGGCAAGTAGCTTCCCGTCTCTCTACCTTCTTCCTCCTCACGTTTCTCACTTTCTTCTGCTCTCATTCTCTCGTCTCTCTTCTCCACTGCACGCATGGTCACCGCCTCGCTCCTATGGCCATGCCGATGCGGGCATTGCAACTATCTGAGAAGTATATATACATGAATTGGAATAACAATTTGGGGAGAGAGAGAGAGAGAGAGAGAGAGAGAGAGAGATTACCAATTCGTGCATTGCTCCAGTTCGTGCCCTCTTCAATTGCCACAACAAGATCCGAATTCTAATTCCAAATCTTCGATTCCTTTTTTTCTCCTAATCTTGGATTAGAGTTTGGTGCATAAGGAGACATGAGGAGAAGTGGATAAATGGGGAAATAGAAAACAAGTTGGTGGGATTTGGCACTCACGGGGCGTGCGCCTCCTCCTCTTCTGGTAGGCCAGCGAGCGGTGTGTCGATGGGCGCCTCCAACTGGAAGAAGAGCATCTCAAAGCTCCGGCCATGGCGGCCGCGACTCAGAAAGAAGGGTGGGAAGGGCAGAAACAAGGATTTGGGGGAAATTGTTGGGATTAAACGGCTCAATCATAATACTAAATGTTGGATTGAATCATTCAATTCTATCTATTGAAAATCACTCACTGATCTTTTACGTTTCGAAAAAGACAAATACACATAAAGAAGAAACTCTTTGAGATTGAATCACTCAATCTCTGATGCCTCTTTTTCTTTCTTGAAACTTAACAGAAAATACTTGACTTAAATAAATCTCATGCACAATTGCACATATGGTCACACGACCTATACTCTATGCACCCACTAACTCCACTAGCTAACAATTAGGATCTATTCTCATGTAACTGTCCGGGATTTTCTCCATGATCTGTACGACTCAGTCAACTCATTGACTCAGCCGTTATTCGGACGCCCAACGACGACTTACGACCACTGCACCTAGACCATAGCTTCTCGACCACGGCACTTCGACCACTGCTTCTCGACTGCCTCGACACAACTCCGGTCGTACCACTCACACAAAGCCGGTACTACCGGTCTTTCGACCACACAGGTTTTCCGAGCATCAACCAGGTACTGAGCTTTCGACTACCAACCGGTTACTATAGCTTATGACTACCGACGGTTACTGTAGCTTATGACTACCGACCGGTGTACTGTAGCTTACGACTACTGCTTCGACTTGATGGCTTTGACTTCTACATGTAATCAAACACACGAGTACTCAACATGAGTTAAGATTAGTTCCAATAATTTTCCCCTAATATTGACACGTCAATCTTCGATGCGTTCAACAGCACTATCTCACGGCACTTAGCAGTCTTCTCTTCTTGCCACTCACAGCGGCCTCGACTTCTTATCGCACGCAATAGCCTTCTCTTCGCACGACTTACAACGGTCTCACACCACTGTTCGTGCATGTCTTCATCTTGCAGCGACCTCACACCGCCGTCATCTTGTAGCGGCTTCACATCGTCATCATTGTCGGTCTCACACCGACTTCTCATGCGATGATGGCCTCCACCACCGTCATCGACCTCACGTCGAATCATCTCGAAGTGTGGACACCGCCATTACCCACGGTTTCACACCGTAAGTCTTTAGCATGCAAGTGCCAGTTGTTGACAACGCTCCTTGGTGGTAGGTATTTGGGTGACATGTTGCCTTCACTCTTCACCTCTACCTCTTTGTTGCCACAACCTCGCCACCGGTGACACGACTCACCGAGCGACTCTCGATTCTTCTTGTAGCGGCATCACACCGCTACCACTCAGATTCACATCGAGGCGTGCTTGTCGGTTTCACACCGACTCCTCTAACGATGATGGCTTCACACCACCGCCTTTGACTTCCCTCTTGCCTGGAGTCTGTTGCCACCCGTGGCCTCCACCTCACATGGAGTCTGCCACTGCGCCACCTCTAGCCTCCACTCATGGAGTTTTTCATTGGTGCACTGTCATTGCCACACCACAGCTATCACATCACCATCACCAGTGTGCATATCACGTGCGATTCTGGCACATCACGCTGGCCTCGTTGTGACCGTGGACCTTCGCCGCCATGCTCACGAGCACACGGTGCTACAGCCAACTCATCGCTAACACCTGTGCACCTCCCCCTGATGCACACCGCTGCGCATGCCATCATACTGACCAGCGAGTCATCGCTAGAAAACTTCTCCTCGCACCTTGCTCTGATACCAAATGTTGGGATTGAATCGCTCAATCCTAATACCAAATGTCGGATTGAATTACTCAATCCTCTCTATTGAAAACCACTCACTGGTCTCTCACATTTCTCTGGATAAATACACATAGAGAGAGACAAATACACACAAAGAAGAAACTCCTTGGGATTGAATCACTCAATCTATATTGCCTCTTTTTCTTTCTTGAAACTTAACAGGAAATACTAGGCTTAAATAAGCCTCATGCACATAAGATTACATGACATGTACTCCATGCACCCACTAACTCCATTAGCTAACTAGGACCTATTCTCATGCCATTATCTGGGATCTTCTCCATGATCTGCATGACTCGGTCAACTCATTGACTCAGTCATTACTTGGACGCCCAACGACGACTTACGACCACTGCACTTCAACCACAGCTTCTCGACTACCTCGATGCAACTCCGGTCCTACCGCTCACACAAAGCCGATACTACCAGTCTTTCGACCACGCAGGTTTTTCAAGCACTGACTAGGTATTGTATCTGCCGACTACCGATCGATTACTGTATCTTACGACTATCGACCAGTACACTATAGCTTACGACTACTACTTCGACTCGATGGCTTCAACTTCTACACGTATTCGAACACATGAGTACTCGACATGAGTCAAGATTAGTTCCAATAGAAATTTGGGGAACCAGTTGATTTGGGAGATGAGGGTGACAAACACAATGACTCCTCCTCCATGCCCTCTCTAAATACGATTAGCACAGAATGGCTAGCACGGCTTCGCCATGGCCTACGGCGGCGGCATCGTCGTCAGTTAGCCGCTCGCCCCACGCCTCGCTCCCGTGCTCACACCTCTACATAGTGATGCAAGGATCTAGCCTACCTTGTCGTGCTTGGCATCAAGCTCACCCATGAACTAGGATTCCACCAGTACGAGGACTTGGAAAGTGAGATGAGTGAGAGGAGAGTGGGTGTTACATTAGGTGGTGATGAGGTGTTGACATGGAATGCTTTTGGCAGCTGGGATCTACGTAGATGACATGTGGCGGGAAAATCACTCCGTTTTGGGTTGAGGGGCAAAGTGAGCAGTTTCATTAGTTCAAGGTTCTAATTTGAACAATTTTAGAGTTCAGGGTTGAAAACGAATCGAGGACATAATTGAGGGTTGAAATATAGACCTTTTCCTTTGAAAAAGTCCATTATTGGTCATTTAACTCTTTGCGTGGTTTAATTTTTTGTCCCTCATCTACAAAACTAGGTAAAACATATTCTCCAATTCTCAAAACCGTTTAGAACTCATCCCTTGTGCTAGCATAAGACGGTTGATAGTTTTGACCACGTTGGATCCAGGAGAGCCAAAACGAGGTGGGGCTAGCGTGTCACCGAGTCCATGGACAACTTACAGAGTAGACTAAACCTATGTGTCATTGAAATATTAAGCATTTTTGGTCTAATGCGTCACTGAGTGCACAAGTAGCTCACGGGGTAGGCTGGACCCCATGTGTCATTGAAAATGGTAAGCATTTTTAGTTTTAATATAAAAATGAAGATGGCTCCACCTCATTTTGGGCAGCTGAGATCTAATGTGGTGTGCTACATGAGTCAAACTCGGTTAAAATCATCTTTTGCTAGTGGGGAAGACGGATTCTAAATGGTTTGAAGAGTTAAAAGGTGTATTTTCCCTAGTTTTGTAGATAAAAGACACAAATTAAGCTACGAAAAGAGTTGATAACCAAAAATGAACTTTTTTCCTTCTTATTTTTCTTGAGAGAGTTTTTGCAACAGATATTAGCACGTGGCCTATAGCGTCTCCATAACCTTAGGTTATCATGTTTAACGCCCCCATTGCTAGGGGCGTCAGGACCCAGCATTCCGCAACTACCCAAACTTGGCCAGTTACGGAGCGTCGAGCAAGAGAATATCATCACAACACATGCTTACAACAAAAGAACCAACTTAGATTACAATATAGGGTTTAACAACCAAGTTTTACTGCAACGGGCATGCAAACCCAAAGTATATTACATTACACAAAACCAACAGGAAGCTTGAGCGCGACTAAGACCTAAAACCAGGGATACTCGTCGTAGAACGGCTCTTCTGGAGCTTCCTCGACTGGGAGACCTTCACTGGTGTAACAACCCAGATTTTTAGTAAAATAAAAATAAATAAATAAGTAAATAAAAATTAATTAAAATAAAATTTAAATTAAAATAAGTATTTTTGTGCCTAAGTTTTAAATTTGGATTTGCCCTGAATTTCTGTTTTTGAAAAATCTGGATTTGAAAAGCATTTTCAGAAAAACCTAAAAATATTATTAAATAAAATTATATTTTGATTTTCTATAAAAATCTTATGTCAAATTAATTATTTGGAGTTATTTGGAGTTTTCAGGAGTTTTAAAACCTATTTTTAAAATTAAAAAGTATTTTAAAATATGAAAATTATATGCCAACATTAGTTGGAAATAATTTTATTAAGTTCAAAATGTCTCCAGGAGGTTCTAGGAATTTTTCTGGAATTTTTGGAGGTCATTTGGTATTTTTCTGAGGCTTAATGAAATTCCTAGCCTTTTCTGAAAACCCAAAAATCAGAAAATAAAAATTAATTCCCTCTCCCCTCCCCTCCGACCGCCACGTGGACGACCGGATTGCGTCCACGTCGCCGCATCTCCACCGCCGCTCAACCCCGCCTTCCTCCCCTCCTCGCCTGCCACCTGTCCGGCCCCGATAGCGGCCACGTAGCCCGCTCGGCCCATCTCGGCCGCCCCCTTTCGCTCACCCTCGGCCGCCCGATCCGCCCCTCTTCCCCCGCGTGGCGAAATCTCCGCCGCCCGCGCCTTGCCTCTCCCTCTCCCGCTGGCTGCCTGGCCCCACCTGTCAGCACGCCCCTGCTCCTCCCTCTCTCCTCCTCTCCGGTCCCACCCGTCGGTCACCCGGCAGCCACTCCTCCCTCCTTCTCTCTCTGCCGCCCCGGGCCCACTTGTCGGGACCGTCGTCTTCCCCGCGGCCTCCTCCTTCCTCTCGCACCGCCGCCCCCTCTTCTCCCGCGCACGTCGCCCGGTCCCTTCGTGCGCCGCACGCCCCGCCTCCCGCACGACCCACTCCCCACGCCCCACCTCCTCCCCCAATTTCTCGCAACCGCCGCCACGATCCCACGCCTCCGGCGAGAAATCCCCGGCGCCCCCTTGCCCCTACGCCCCTATAAATACCTCCATCACCTCCGCCTCCTTCCACCCATCCTCCCGCCGCCCTCCAATTCTCCTCCCCGCCACCTGAGTGAGCCCGCGCCGTGCTCCCCCATTTCCGCCGCCGCTCCCAACTTCGGTGAGCAATCGCCCTCACCTTGGCCGCCCCGAGCTCCACCGCCTCTTCCGTCGGCTTCCTCACCTCGCCGCAAAGCTCCCCCGCCCGGCTCAAGGATCACCGGAGCTCCGCCACGCCGTTGAACCCGAGCCGCACCGCCGTCTTCCTCGCCGCAGGCCCTACTCCGGCCTCCTCCGGTAACCCCCGCCCCACCGTCGCACTCCCCTCGGCCCCTCTCCCCATTTCCTCCCTCGCCGCCGGCCGCCGCCCGCCGGAGCGCCACCGCCCTGCCACCTCAGCGCCCCTGGTGGTCCGTGGGCTCGGTCCATGGACCAGGGCCCGCATGTCAGCGTCGGCCACCCCAGTGCTGACGTAAACATGGCGCATTAATCCGATTTTTCAATTGAAAAATATTTCGGCCGAAAAATAAAAATCCCTGCTGACGCAATAATTCAGGTTTTCCTTCAGAAAAATAATTCCCAAAAATCCCTTTTTCCATTTTCTCTCTTTTCAAATTTCCCGGAGCCCGTTCTCCTTCGTTCTAACTCCGATTTAGCCCATTCAAATTTCTAAATTCATCAAAAATTCTCCTCTATCAATTTCTAGCCTAAATTCAAATTATTTAAGTCAATTTGAATTTAATTTGAATTTATTTGAATTGGTGGGTTATTTTCACGTGTAGATTTCGACGATTTGGGAGATTTCTTCGACGAAGATTCAAACCAATTTGAAGAGCAAGGAAAGTCACACTCCTTGATCATGTTGATCCCAATTTTCAAAATAAAATTATGTTGATTTAAGTTATGTTGCATGCATATTTTTATTCAGCGTATTTTAATTCAGTTTTAAATTTAGTTAATGCCTACTTGTTAGATTCCTCCTTTGACATTTCCAATTCTTATACCTTGTCACCCTAGATCAAACCCTAGTTGGTACATTAGTATGACTAGGGAATTATGTATCAAATGCTTAGTCCTGCTTAGTCATATTACTCATTTTGGGATATCTTTCACATAAAATGATGACCCTTTTTACATAAAATGATATGTACTCTTGACTTTGGTGAGTCAAGGAGATTTATGAAATATTTTGAAAACAAATATAAAACCTGGTTTAGACTTAGGCAATTGGTTCGAGTGGTGGGTGCAGGCATGCCCTGTTGGTTGGAGCCGCAGTGGTTGATTATCGTGCACGGGGGTATGTGGCTGGGCCTAAGTCAATTAATGACCGGTCTGTGAGCTACTGTTGCAAAGCCCTATTCGTACTACCACATGACTGGTATGGGACAACCCTGGCTGAATAATTTGCAAAGTCCCAACCCGAGTCAAGTTGTAGGTTGAAAGTGAGCGTGGTTGGTGCCATGTGAAGTCTCACTTGGGCGAGCGTGGTTAAGCCATGAGAAGTCTCGTCTAGGCTCAAGAGGGGGTCCTGGTCTGGTGGATTCCTTACTGGGGTGAAACCTTAGAGTTGGCTCGATCAGGTTGAAGGCTTTGCATTGTAAAGGCCTTGTCACGACTCCTCGCCACACACCTAAGGAAGTGTGTAACCCGGTGGCAATATGGGATGATCGTGTCTTGTGGGTAAAGCTGTACAACCTCTGTAGAGTGTATAATCTATCCTGGATAGCCGTGCCCACGATCATGGGCATGCTGAGTAAAAGTTTTTCATGGATTAGACTTTGTTTTTCAAAAATGTTTTCGAAAACCTTGTGGGTAGATGGAACCCATGAGAGAAATTGAAAACCTTGCGGATGGATGGAATCCGTGAGAGATTGAAATCTGGTGAATGGATGGAATTCATCAGAGTTGCGCAGTGAAAGCGTGTGGATGGATGGAATCCATACGAGATCTTTTGGAAAAGATGGTCCGGGTGGGATGCCCGTGGATAGGTTGGTGTATGGTCGGAGCCTGCACTGACGGTATTATTTTCAACTACAAGTATTGTTTTTACTTACTGTATTAAATTCAGCAATTTCAATCTACTTATTGTATTTCTTAAATGCTGTTTTATGCAAACTAACCCTATCAACCTTCCATTGAAGCCTTTATCATTATGGTGCAATTTCCCGTGTGACTTGCAGAGTACAAGTTTGTACTCACCTTGCTTTTTCCACACAGAGAAGGAAGACGTCAACTACGGTGAAGATCTGGACGAATAGGCCGCGTCTTACTGTCGTTTGCCTGTGGGCAGGCTCAGTGGGCTTCTTCCGCTTTGGTTTTTCTTCCGCTGCTTATTACTTAATTTTGGCTTATGTGCCGTTGATGTAAACTTTGGCATTCATGCCCATATTCAGTTAATAAATGTCATTATGGTTGATATTTATCTTTGTTGTACGCTGTGTGCACTAGCTGATCCTGGACTAATGCGATTTACACAGAGGATCCAGGAGTCGTTGCTCCGGGTTCCGACAACTGGCTTCTTGACACTCTGAAGGGTTTAGCAAGCTGTGAGCTATCCAGCTCAGCAAGTCACAAAGGGAAAACCCTAACTTAACTAAATTGCACAGATCAACAAAGAATGGGAGTATACTTGTTTTATTAAGTTCAGTGGATGCACTTTTATTTGTAAACATTTATGGAAACCCGAAAACCTACGACTACTCTTAAGATTAAGAGGGTTTTCTTTCAAAGTTAATTAACCATCTACTCAGTTTAAAACAATAATGAAAGCTACTTATGCCTTGCGGTTGGAATCATCCAATAGACACAACTCCATTAACTGGGAGCATGGCGTATTCGAATACCATTTTGTTGACTCTACAGAGTTGCCCAACTTTACCCACAAGCATTCTTAACCCTCATGACTGAGTTAAGAAATTGGGTCGTTTCACTACTCAATCCTTAGTATACACTCTACCCGGTAGGTTAGGAGCTCGCACAACCTTGGGTATCCGTTAGCTAGCACAGAACGCCAGGCCCGAGTTGTGGAGACCTATCGTTGTCCAATCTGGATCTGTCGATCCACACCAACTTCCAATGTAGGGTTTCACTCGAGTTGAGCAACTACTAAACCAGGGTTGACAAGTCAACACCTGTGGTTGAACGGTCAATATGTCATTTGCTCGGCGTAAGGGTCTAGTCCCTACATTTTCACAGGGCGACCAACTTTCACCTCCGGGCAAAGTGGTGGGTGAAGACCATCTTGCGGTGTCCCACAACACATTTACCCTAATTCCCAATTTTCCAAATTTATCGGCCCGCGGCCACAACCTTAGTAGTGTGAAATTTTACATGAAATGTAAATATTACAAGTATTTACACCATAACTAAAGTAAATCTAGGGTTGACAATGGTAGGGCTATAATTTGACATGGCATTTGTCGGTGGCAGGGATTAACAAAATTTCAGGTCATTCTAGACATTTTATTTTTAAGCAATTAACATTTCACAATTAACAATAATACAAATACCACAATTACATAATTTAACTGGCATGGGATTCAAAATGATCAAGGAATTGCAACTTGCCTTGATACTTAACTAGCTCGGCAACCTCGTAAACAACGCTCTCTTGATCTTGCCCTTGCACCGACACCTTCGAAAACTCCGATGCTAACGCAAACACACAAAAATAACATAAGTCCGACTTGAGCCTAATCAAGCGAGGTAAAATAAATATATGAAAATGGAGTAAAATGCATACAAATTCAAATGAGGGATTTTTGAATTTTTCTAGGATGAATTTGGGGGATTGGAGGCCAAAAATGGGTTCAGGGCATCAAGATGAATAAAATGGTGTAATTTAGGAATTTTTGGGATTTTCTAGATTTTTTGGGATTTTATTTGATTTTCTGCATTTTTAAAAATGGGAAAATCTCTGGGAAATCGGGTGAACAGTGATGGGCCGTCCTTTAGCTACAGTGCGGCCCGGGGAGGGTTTTGGTCTGCGCGGCCAAGTGGGCCACACGGCTTCGGCCCAGCACGCGCGCGGCCGGAGCCCAGCACGCACGCGCTTCCCCGCACTGGATGGTCGACGCGTGGCCAGTGCAGGTGGCAGCGATGCGGGGCAGATGGATGAACGAGATTAACCGAGTTAAGTAAGATCGGACGGCCACGGAGCGTGGCCATCCGAAGGCCAAGGTCAGACGGCAACGAAGACGTGGACGGTGGGGATATGTCCACGTCGTCGTCTACCTCCAGCCCGTCGTTCTCGCTGGGAGGCAGAGAACGACGGTGCGAGCGAAACGGCGCCGGCGGCGCCTTCTGGCAGAAACCAAGGGTGGCAAGCGGTTATTTGGGAGGTGAGGAACCCATTTCAGGGCTTTGGGAGGAACAGGGAAGCTCAACGGCGGCGAACGGCCGGAGAGAAGACGACGACGATTTTCGGACACCAGAGGCCATCGGCGGCGCTCCGGGCAAATTGAAGGTGTCTGGAGCATCCTGGGGTGAGGGGAACGCAATGGCAGCGGCGGCTCGAGCTGGGGAGCCCTCTGGCGAGCTGGCCACGGCGGCCCCCTTTTGGACGACGGCGAGCTTCGCCACGAGGGCAGGGGAGGGGCGCTCTCGGCCGGCGGAGTCCACCATCGTGATCAGGGAGCAAAGGAGAGTAAGTCAACGAATGCAATTGAAGTTTAGAAGAGAAACGGAGGAATGGGGCTCGGGAGATCACCGGCGATGAAGGAGCTGATCGGCGGTGATGCAGGCGATTATACTCTAATCGGTTGCTCTGGGAGTAGCTAGGGAGTGTGGGGAAAACAATGACGGGGTTGGCTGGGCTTAAAAAGTGAGGGAGCAGTTCAGGGCAGCTCGGGGAAGCAATGGCGCGGTGTGGGCGGTGCTACGGCTCTACAGGCGGCCTGGGGAAGCTGCGGGGGTGGGCGGGGAGTCGTGTCCGAGCATCGAGGCTGCGTCATCGCGAGTTAAGGCACGGGGAAGTGCGGGAGCAGGTGAACGACAGTGATAGGTGGCGACGCAAAACGCGAGGAGGGAGGAGGAGGGGCTGATGGGTGGGCCACGAGTGGCAGAGGGGGAAGACTGGGTCTGGCGCAGTCGGGGATGGCCGGCGGCGGCGAGCCGGCGAGGCAAGTGGCGAGGAGAGGCCACGCAGGCAGCGTGGGCACAAGCAGAGGGGGAAGGCGGAAAGGGTGAGCGCGCCAAGGAAAAAGAGAAAGCGCAGAGCCGAAAAGGGAAAGCGAATTTCGCCGGGATTTTTCGAAAAGGGAAAGGGCTCAAAAATTCAGGAAAATTCACAGAAAATTTTTGAAACTTTCTGGGGCATTTCAGAACTTGTTTCTCAACACATAGTATCACAAAGTTTCACAGAAGGGTTGCGTTCGTAAGCATTGTTCAATCGGAGGTGATTCATGCGTGATTCTGAGAGATTGCTGTTACCGATGGATTTGAGCTTTGCTAACTCGAGCCACATATGTTTCGTACGGTGGCCACCGAATCTATTGTGAAAATTTTCGTGTCCAGGAACTTACATCTTGTACACATGGCGGTGCTGTTTACGACAACTTACAACTTAGAGCAATGTAAAAAAAAAAAGCATCCCTTCTTTTTAGATAGATATACAATCTTTTTCGTACCAATGTGCGTGATGCGAAGTATGGGGGTCGTTTTGCAATATTGCTCGCGAAACGTGGTGCGCCTCATCGGGGAAGATTCGGAGCGCATCGTTTTTAAGCTCGCTGTCACGGAGAAAGTAATGGCGGCTTTTGAGACGTTCCTTGTTTAATCACTCCACGAAGGTTACCGCTTTCTAATTTAATCTCACTAAATCCAATCGAATCCCTTCGACGCAAAAGGCGTCCAGTTTTTCTAACCCCTCTATAGGATTACAGAAAGCGGCCTTGAAAACGACGCATACGAGTTTAGAGAGAGAACGCATCGAGGGAAAATGCAGCCCCAAAAGATGGAGTTGTCTGGATTTTCTAATGGTTTTTAGTGTTGTTGGTCTTTGAGTAGATCAGCAACATTGGCGGATAAAGATTTGTATAATGGGTATTCAGAGTTAACAAATGAAATATAAAAGCTTATAATAACAAAAAATACAAAATATTTCGTGCTAGATACAACATCAATAAATAATTTAGAAAATAAAAAATATTTTAGAGAAATTACGAAATAACTTAAGATAAAACTATATTGATGTACTCTAATATGCATGGCTTGCGTGTACTAGTGCACGATAACATGTAGTCATTATCTAGTGTCTACTGCCTCATCGGCTTAGCCATCGTCGTCGCACGCTCCATTCTCGGCTCTCAGGTGATAGCTGTTGCCCTTTTGCTCCTTACAGACATATCGACGCTTGTCGTGGCTATGCTTCTTGCCATCGAGGCCAAGTTAGAAGTCAGAGTTGCTCTCAGCCCCTCACCAAGTCATTTGGTGGCCAATTGCTTCTTTACCTCGTGCGTCAATGTCATTGGGTTTGGCAATTTTAGTCTAGATTAATGGAGCCGGAGAGAGACGCAGAGAGAGAGAGAGAGAGAGAGGAGGGAGGGAATAGGTTAGGGTTTAAGAGGTCTATGGATGAGCCAATAGGTCAGTCTGGTGAGGGGACAGATGAGCTATTAGGCTACGCTATTTTAAGTGAATTGAAGAGGGGATGCGTGTGAGTGGGTTGGAATCAACTGGGGGAGGAGAGGTGTGGGGGCACGTTGAAAGCAATTGGGGGTATATATGAAATATTTTGTTTAATTATTAGTATATATGTGTAATACACTTACTAAATATTGGGTATTACATGGAAAAATTCAGATGTTCAACTGAACACCTTTGAATCACGTTGGGTCCACCCATGATCAGCGCCGCGGCGTCGGGTGGACGACAAACAACATTATGGCCCTGTTCTTTTAGGGTATGGCTGATGTCTTTTGTTTATGCTTTTCATGATGGTAGCGCATATCACACACGGTTTTAGAATCGAAAAGTCGTTTGAAGAATCAGCTTTAAGATACTGTTCCATATGTTTCGACTTTTAAAAAAACCAAAAAGCCAAAAGAACATACCCTAATGTTTCTAAAGGCACGATCTAAGAATCTGGAATGCAGGATTTTTATAAATATTCATAAGAAATCTCAATGCAGTGAGAGAGCATGGTAACTTTCGTCAAAAGTCCTGCAGAGTCACGGTCTTTCAAACAAATAAATTTCGTGCTAGAAGTTAGCACTAGGAATCATTTTAACTTTGCATGATCGATGTTACGTCTGAATGAAACGTCTCCTGGCCAGAAACATCTATCTAGTATGTACTCAGCCATTGTCAAAAAAAAAAAAAGTATGTACTCAGCCAGTCACTCTACAGTAACAAGTGTCCAACACGGTACTGCTGTGCATTTGCATGGTGTGAAATGCTCTAGGGCAACCTTTTGCCTGTTAATTTCGGTGACTCATTCCCTGCCTGGCTGCTTCTGGCGTAAAGGAAGGTTAAGTTTTCCTGACGAAGTCTGCGGGACGTCAGGAATGTAAATAGTCATTAGGAAAAAAAATCATGGTCTAGTAGTGGAAGAAGGTAATGGACCCGTCCACGTGCTCTAAATTACGTCGGCCACTACTGACTACTTCTTAGAGCCCTTGTTCGAGAAACATGTGGAGCCATTAATTGGTGCCTCTCCTTCGTCTGTGACGTCATAATGGCTCATAAATCTTTTCCCAAAGTTTCTCTTCTCCCATCGCAAATCTAAGGAAACTTTTCCAAATGGAACGCATCTCATCACTTCCCAATCACATACCCATTTTAAGAAAGAAACAAACACTTGGCTGTCACGGAGCGGTTCCTTCAGTCCGATCGCCTAGTATTGTGTGTTCATATTACACGCAGCTACATGCCTAGGTTAGTGTGTGCACCTCCACCTCTGGTCACCGTGGCACGCTTCTACTCGTGCACGAGGGGCGCCATCTCCTGCTGCCACCACGCCTCCTCGTGAAGGGCCTAGCTCAAGATCTAAAAGTGGTCACTTGGTATTTGACGGAGAGAGTGAGAAAAGAGTATGTGAAGAGTAGAGAAAGTGGGTGAGAAGAGAGAAAGAATGAGAAGAATTGTCACATAAACGCCATAAAAACATCAGCACCACATTGATGCCTTGTTGGTCTTGCAAAATCTCTTTTGGGCTTTCATTCTATGGTTTAACAACTTCATTAATCTAAATACACGGCTTTATAGTTCAGTGACTTAGATACACTTACCTCACAAGTTCATATACCAATTCACTCATTTTATTGTCTCCATATGCTATTATATGGTACCCTACAAGAAAAAATTGAGTGTTGTTTTGAAGACCAGCAAATGGTGGTTCAGAATGCCAAAGGTACAAAAAGGTTTGCATGCCTAGCTGTGGTGGTTTTTCTTTTTCGTGCTAACGCCGCGGAAAGGCCGGCAACAATTTCAGCAGCATTGTACACGCAGAGAAAACTGAAAAGGAGTTTAAGGCCACACACAATATGGTTACATCATATGTCTATATGTATTATTATATAAGACATAAGATAATATAGAAGAGAGATGAAGTACAGAGAATTGAATCGTCTCTCATATAACAGGCGACTATAACACAAGAAACAAAGCATATGATGTCATAGATAAGTCGTCTCCGAAGATATGTAAAAAGATAATTTATTATAAGTAGCTGTCTATGAATAATATTATACACAATAATTATATGTACCATTATATATGCCCTAAAAAGTGTAATTCTCTACCAATAACGCACACACACCAGTATGGCTCCTTGAAAAATTCCTAAGTCTCCGTTCCAAACTGGCCATCCTACGACAAACAATCCAGTCATATGTCAATACATGGCGCACTCTTCTTTTCAAGATCAACAGCGATTCGGCATCACGTTCGCATCGCACGACGTATCTACGGTTGCGTGAAGTGTTTGCCGGATGTTACGCGTGGGGCTTGAGACAACGAGGTCACCAAAGAGGACGAAGGGTGTTCCTGAACTGTGGACGAGATTCTTCGCCAAAGGCGACGGGACTTGTCCCCTGCGATAAAAAGGGGGGAAAAGAGAGAGAAATTACACGCCGGTTTTGTGTCGTGGTTGCAACTCGTGCACCTATTTCTCTCCTTCCAATCGCATCTTGCCACTTTTCAGTTCCCACAGATAAGATAACAAGATCCATCCTTGAGATAAAGCAACCGCATAAGAAAAAAAATGTTTTGTGTCATCACGTATTCACAAATTAGATAGGTGGCAGCCGCATATTGGAGGTATAGGGCTTTTTTTTTTGTTCGGCTTATAGTTTTTTGTTGCGGCTTATATATGTTTTGGCTGATCGTGAGAGAGTGTGGGGTAACATAAACTTGCATATGATTTTAGTCGATATAAATGAATTTACTATAGTATGTACTACAATTAAATTGTAGAATTCGCTTTGAAAAGACGCCACGTTTAAAAGCTAGTTACTGTATAAATATTGAAAAATAATTTTTAAAAGCTGAAAAAAGATACTCATATACGTACATGAAAATGATTTATTTTCATTCTGCTTCGGCCTGTAGTAATTAAGTTTTGACTACGGTTGGTACCTGTGGCACTGCGATTAAACCGACAGAATTTACCCGATAGGAGTTGAAACTCCTATAGCTAGGTAGGACGACTAGGGTTGTTAGCCAGTTTCTCATCAAGGGGCCTGTTCTTTTTGGCTGCGGCTTTTGGCTGCGACTTATGATTTTTGGGCTGTTTGTATGAAAGATTACAGTGTACCAGAAACTCACGTACGGTTTTTGCTAATATAAATGAAGTCAGTAAAGTATGTACTACAATTAACTAATAGACCCTATCTTGAAAAAATACTCCGTTTAAAAGTTAGTTATTGTAGAAAAGTCGAAAATCAGTTTTTAGAAGCTGAAAAGAACAGGGCCAAGAAATCCTCGGAACAAGACAAGAGGGATAGGGGCTCACCAATTGCTTGGTAAAGGTCAATCAAACTAGGATGGTGTATGGACCAATGGACCAAGGGCAGAGCCAAATGCCTAGCTACCCTGGGTGGCTACCTGAGCTCACCGCCGAGCAGCCGTTGAACCTAGCTGCAGATTAGGGTGGTGATCGGTTCGGCTGAAAAGCTCGTGGCTTATGGCTGAAAACACTGTAGCTGGCTGAAAAAAGCACTGTAGCTGACAGAGGCTTATTTAGCATAATTAAATTTAAAAAAAATTTAAAAATAAAAAAAATATGTTAGCCCATTACGTATAATACAAACAAATACGGGAAAAAAAGAACCGGCAAAAAAGCTCAACAAAAAGCCAAAAGTTCAGAAAAAGACGAAACTTATGAATAGTGACAAAATAAGTCAGAAGCCAGAAGCCAAAGCCGAGTTGATCAGGGCCTAGGTGTTGAACTCAGCAGCAGCTATTGAAATTAGTAGTGATTTCTGGACCGGCCAGCCAATATGTCCGGCTTCCGAAATGGACGGGCTCTACCCTTGCAATGGACCATGAAATGGAACGGATGTGTACATGCCTAGATACAGGGTCTCCTCAAGTTCCCAACATGGAGCCAACGAAGTGGTTCTCCTGCCTCTTGTAACACCCCAAGGATGGAACAGTTTTGCTTGTTGTGACATGGGATAAAAATGCTCGCGATGCAACAAATCTCTTGCGCCTTCGCCCCGTCTTGAATATTAGGTTATGCTATAGTGAGTTCGGAAATGCCCTATCCAATTTCATAGTAGTATTGTTCCACCCAGTGCCATGTTTGATTTTCTAGCATTTTCCTACCTAGTGTCGTAGGAATTTCGTGACACTAGGTAGGAATGGCAACATGGCTATTTCTCGCGGAGAATGCCCTCCCATCCCTTGGTCATAGAGGATGTAGTATATGAGACACCTATGCATAAGGACCCACCTATCATATCTGAGCCAGGTCCCCGATGGGTGCTGGGTATGAGGACAAGGGAACGTCCTCGTCCTCGACGAGAAAGGATTTAGTTCGTTAAGCATCCCATAGGAAAGGTTTTCCTTATCCCCGCCCCTTAGGGCCTGTTTGGATGGACTAGGACTAGTTGTTAGCTAGGATTAGTTGTTAGCTGACTAGTAGTTAGCTGGCTAAAGATTAGCCCAGTCTTGTTTGGATCCAAAGACTAATAAGTGCTACTATCTCAGTGCAAAGTCTGTTATACCCCTATGCATGGTGGTCTGAGAGGGTTGGCGTGGGTATCAATGTCTTTTTTCCATCCGGCTGGTCCTTTAGCCCTCATTAGCTGGGTTTGATGGACTAGTTGGCTAACAACTAGTTGGGGCTTTGGCTAAACTTTAGCCCACCCATTAGCCCTCCTGTTTGGATCCTCAAGGGCTAAAGTTTAGCAACTAGTTGTTAGCCCAAGAGATCCAAATATGACCTTAATAGATGAATTCTCTACGCGGGGAAGGGGGCTATTGCCTTGAAATGTAGGTTCTTGATTGGACCCTATATGCCCGTCAAAACTCCTATGAAGATGGAAAAATAGCCTCGACCAACTAAATAGGACCGCAATACTGCATCTACCCTAGGCACTGCTCATATTAGCTTCTAAAAGCCGCTTTTTACAGTAAATATCTTTTCTACAATATCTAGCTTTCAAACGGAATGCCTTTTTAAGGCGGGATTTACTATTCGATTATAGTACACACTGCAGCGAATTCATTTATATCGAACAGAATCGTACATGAGTGTCTCTCTCTATAAGTTGTTACTATCCATAAATCAAAGCCTAAACTAAAAATATAAACGGCCTAGGAGCCTCTTCCCTCCCAACCCACGCGTGCACCGTCCATGGCAAGCTAGGAAAGCGATTGATGCCAGTGTGGTGCTATGTGTGGCCACGGGCTCATGCACTGGGCCTCTAGCCCCGCCGTGTCCCGCTCCTTTCCACATCAACATACGTGCCACGCAAGCGCCTAACCGTGCCGAGCGGTTAGGGGAGGGAAAGTGAAATGCCTTGGAGAGCAGAGAGGTCGACGAGAACATTTTGCACGGCCAGTGTCGCATGTGTAGTGTCACGGGCTGGGCTCACGTGGCCAGGTGAGGGTACCAGTGCGCCAAGTGGCCTTGCCCCACCCTGGGCTCCTCGGTCTACTACCATCAGGTATGCCTGATCTAGAGCGTAGAGTTTTCACGCTCTCGTTGCCTCGTCTCACTGCACCGTCAAGCTACCGATGCCTATTGAAGGTTTTTATGAGTTGTGGTTTATAGTTTTTGGCTTAAAATTTTAAATTTTAGCTGTTTGTGAGATAGTACGGAGAAATAGATATTTATGTGCGATTTGGTAGATATAGATGGAGTTGTTACAGTGTTTACTACAATCGATTTATAGATTTTATATTAAAAAAATATTATTTAAAAGTTAATTACTATAGTCTGTAGATAAGCCATAAACTAAAAAGAATGAGCTATAATAGCGTAAGGTTTCGGCCGAGCGAAGCCAGTGAACCTCGGAGAAGTGCATGAATCTTGAGGACTTGAGGCGTGGTACACCGTACACGGGTACCTCTTTCGGAAAAGCAGGTAACCGATGAGAGCAAAACACTTACGGCGTTACTAATACAATGGGAACCAAAACCCTCGGTCGTTGTTCAGCTCATATTAGTTGTTTCAGAATTTCTTCCCTAATTCTTCGTTAAATTGTAGGTGACAAATTTCATGATCGAAATTCGATCGTTCTTAAACTTTGGCAACAAAATAAAGAAAATCAAACGCAAGATTTTGACACAGTCAAGCGAGAAAGACGGCACCAATACCTAGCCTTGCGGCCCAACTGCGAACGCACAAGTGACAGGCAATGCATGCAACAGATCGGACCTGTTCACGTTGGCTTATAAAAATTGTTTTCTACGACAAAATAAATTTTTAAATAAAATATATTTTTAAGATAGGATCTACTAGTCAATTATAGTATACATTGTAGTGACTTTATTTATATCAGCCAAAATCACATGTGAATGCCTCTCTCTATAAGATTTTCTATAAATTGTTACTATTTATATTTTATAAGCTAAAGATAAAGCTAAGGGCATGTTCTTTTTGACCGAGACTTATAGCTTTTGGCTGCGGCTTGTGGTTTTTGGACTGTTCATGTGAGAGATTATAGAGTAACTGAAACCCACGTACGGTTTTTGTTGATATAAATGAAGTCGGTACAATTTGTACTACAATTAACTAATAGACTTTATCTTAAAAAGATACTTCATTTAAATGTTAGTTACTAGAGAAAAATTAAAAGCTGAAAAAGAATATGAACGGGCATAGCCCGCGGGCCCTTCCCTGACTACCTGTTCCTCTCGTTGCAGCGCAGCCGCAGCCGCCTCCTATCACCGACTCACCGTGCGCCGCCGCGTGCCCAGGCAGGAACCGTCTCGCGTCTCTCACGTTTGGGCCGATGCACGTCGTCGCCCCCCACAAGCTCGCCCGTCCTCGGCTGGTGCACGCCTGACGTCCAACGGCCGCCCGCCGACCTGCCCTCCACTTCGCCAGACGGCAGCGCCTTGGCCGCTGCTTTCCTGAGCTGCCAATGCCGTGGCCGCCGCTGTTTGTGGCTGTCTCTACTGCACCTGATCGATCGATTGTTTTTCTTATTGAGGACAGAAGCCATGACGTTTTATCTGATGACTGGTATGCTTGACAGCAGGAACAGAATGAGCAAGTACTTTTGCAAGTCTCATTTTATGGTGACCGGGGTACGCGATAAAGTATTTTCGAAATGAGGTGAAAAATTTCAGTCACCTGCATCAACTTCGAACGTGTTTTTGCACAAGTTCGTTCGACGAAAAAAAAGGCAGTTATGTGGACACAGGGTGCGTTCTGAAGATGCAGTCTGCTTCGTAAGTCGGCAGAGAAGTCATGATTTTCCAGAGCGACACTGGTTTGTGTAACGCCCCGTTTCGAGGGACGCTAGGACCCGACATTCTGCAACTATCCAAGCTTGGACAGTTATGTCGCGTCGAGCAAGAGAATATCATCACAACACATGTTTACAACAAAAGCACCAACTTATATTATAAAATATGGTTTAACAACCAAGTTTTGCTGCAACGGGCATGCAAGCCCAAAGTATATTACATTACAAAAACCACCAGGAAACTTGAGCGCGATCGAGACCTAAAACCAAGGGTCCTCATCGTAGAATGGCTCTTCTGGAGCTTCCTCGAAAGCCTGACCTTCACTAGCTTCATGGCACTCTGAAGGGTTTAGCAAGCCATGAGCTAACCAACTCAACAAGTCACAAAGGAAATCCCTAACTTAGCTACCTTGCTCGGATCAACAAAGGATGGGAGTATACTTGTTTTATTAACTTGAGTGGACGCAGTTTTCTTTACAAACAATTTTTAGAAATCTAAAAGCCTACGGCTACTCCTTAAAATTAAGGGGGTTTTCATGAAAAGATAATTAACCAACTAATCCAATTAAAACACTTGTAAAAACTACTTATGCTTCGCAGCTGGAATCACACAAAAGACAGCTCCTTTGACCGGAAGCACAGCATATTCGAATACCATTTAATTGACTCTGCAGAGTTACCCAACTTTACCCACAAGCATACTTAACCCTCATGACTGAGTTAAGAAACCGGGTCGTTTCACTGCTCAACCCTTGGTAGACACTCTACCCGATAGGTTAGGAGCTCGCACACCCTCGGGTATCCGTTGGCCGACACGGAACGCCAGGCCCGAGTTGTGGAGACCTATCGTTGTCTTGATCCGTATCTGCCGATCCACACCGACTCCCAATGTAGAGCTTCACTTAAGTTAAGCAGCTACTAAATCAGGGTTGACAAGTCAACACCTGTGGTTGAGCGGCCAATATGTCATTTGCTTGGCGTAAGGGTCTAGTCCTTACATTTTCCACGAGGCACTTGACCTCCACCTCAGGGCAAAGTGGTGGGCGAAGACCGTCTCGCGGTGTCTCACAACACCTTCACCCTCAACTTAACTTTTCAAATCTACCGACCCACGGCCACAATCTTAGTAGTGTAAAGATTTGCATGAATTATAAATATACTACAAGTATTCATATCTGTTGTGGCTACAGACCAAACATAGAGAAAGAGTATAGTAGTGGAGAGTTAGGTGAGTAATGGCTTAGGTCTTCCCCCATGGCTGGTATTGTATTCATATACCCTCTTGGGGAGTGCTTTTACAATAGTACCTTTACATTTGAGTATCCCCCTTGGGAGCACTTATGTCATTATACATGTCCCATTTTGGACCATACAGCCTTCTAACAGGCCTACTGGGCTTAGGTGGGGGCCACTCCTACAACAAGAGCCTCTCATGGTGAAGGGATTCACGGGCCGAAGCCATGCTGCCGAGCCCTTTGGCCCCCTCCGTCCCATCGGCCTATGACCCTCGATGGATTAAATACACTTTCCTTCGCGCTGATGGTGCGGGAGCTGGCGTGTCTTCCGCTGCCGGAGCTGCGCGGCCGCGAGGTCGAAGATACTAGGGAGGCCGCAGGCCTCGACGGGGCCGAAGTCAGGGCGTGACATACCTTGCGCCCCGGATCTTTGTGGGCGCGAAGTAGAGCTTGGGCGGCTGCCCTGGGCAGCTGAGTTTCGGGAAGTGCTCAGCGTGGTGTAGTGTCGGCGCGGAGAGGTGGCTGCGTGGCCTGGGAGTGCGCTTTAATGACGCCCGGAATCGCGTCGGCCCTTATCTTGTCAGGGGCAGACTGTTGTGTCCGTTCTATCTGCTTTGCACTGGGTGGGGGCGCGTGGCAGACTGTGATTGGAGCGTCGTGGGATGTCAGCGGTCACACGACCACGGCCATTCGCCTCTTCCCCAGGGAAAGTGGACACGCGGCAGGGACGCATCGGCGTGTCACGCGCTGATCGCCCACCTACCGCCGCCTGCCGCGGCTGTCCGCGGTTGCACTGCCCGATCGTGGGTAGCCGAACCGCTATAATTCTGCCGTTTGGTCTCCTGGTTGCGGGGGAGACGTGGGACTTTATAAGGTGTCACCGTGGGCATGCAAACGCTCCTCTTGGCTGCCTGCTTGCTTGTGCTTGTGCTTTGCTTTCCTCTCCGTTTTCTTGCGCACCCCGCTGCTGCTTCCGCATCCACTCCTGCTCGTCGTCGTAGTGGGGAGGGAGAAATGGCTGCGCGCGACGACCGCCCGGCTGACAGTGGCGCCGCCCTTGACGATCGTGCGCCCTCTTAGCGGGAGCGCCTCGTCGAGCCAGCGCTGCCTGACGCCACCACCGGCGGAGTATCGCCTGGTTCTGTGCGACAAAAGGCAAACTAACCACCATTGGGATGCCATGAAGAAGTCAAAGGGTCGCTGCTCCCGTGTGCTGGGGCGGAGTCGCGTCATGGAGGAGACCCTCCAAACCCTTCTTCGGGAGAAGAAGCTGGAGGACCGTGCCGGGGCTCGTTTGCCTGGGCCTGACAAGATGGAGCCGAACCCGGGGGAATCGGAGTCAATCGTCTTCGTGGCATTCTTCGATGCCGGGCTCCGGATCCCGTCGACACTCTTTGTTCGTGAGGTGTTGCGAGCCTATGGGTTGGAGCTGGCGCAGCTGACCCCGAATGCGATCGTCCGGCTGGCCATCTTCACTTGGGCGATGCGGACGGAAGGTACCCGTCCCAGCGCCGATTTGTTCGCCATCCTGCACGACGCACTCTGCCAACCGAAGAAAATGGAAGGGGAGGTGTATTCGAACTTTGGCAGCGTGAACTTCGTGTTGAGGACGGATTGTGCGTATTTGTTCCCCGCGTTGGCTACGCGGGGAAAGTGGGAGTCTGGCTGGACACAGCGGTGGTTCTACCACCTGGTGATGAGCACGAGCGGTCTTCGATGCCGGGGGAGTCGATATCATTCAACCGTTGTCCGGATGTGAAGCCTCGGTTCGGCGACGAACAACAGGCGCGAAGACTTGCTGGCATCACCCTCCGGTTCAATATGTGCGACCTCGCTGAGGAGTTCACCATGTACGGGATAGCTCCGCTTTTGCTATAACTGGAAGTACGAGCGGCGGGGGCCCGACCGGAAGGACGGCATCCACCCGGGAGTGTCTTCACTTTATAAGCCCTCCGCACCCTGTAAGTATCACTGCCATATGCCACGCACTGCCTAGGTGGTCGCAAACCCTTATGTATGATATTCCGCCTTTGCGTGCAGTGCGCCGGTTAGAAGATGCGGAGCGCGCGGTGGTTGCGATTCTTGGGCCGTACACGGCGAAGGAGCACAAGGCCCGTGAGTCCGCGACTTCTTTGGCAAAGCAAGGGCAGATTAACCGGGTATGCGAGGTCCTGGAAATTCCTGTTTCGGAACGCCCGGTGCCTGTGGAAACGCCAAGCAGCGTGAAGGTGGGGGCGCCGTCCTCGCGATGCGAGGTCCGATCGGAGACCATTATCTTCAGCCCACCGGACGTGCCATAGGTCGAGACCGTGGAGACGAGGGGCGAGACGGGCGCTGAGCCCGAACCGACCGGTTCGGAAAGGCACACTATTCCCGACGAGGCCTTACACGGTGGCGAGGCGACGGGCCCGAGCCTCGTTGTTCTTGCAGATGATGCCCCGTCACCTCCGGCGGCAACCGTGGCCTTGTCGTTCAGGACAGCTACCGTGGCCACTAAGGCAACCGCGGAAGCGTCGCCTGCATCTCCGAGGGCGAAACGCCGTCGGGTGCAGTCACCGCCGCCTTCGAGAGGCCGGTTCAGCGTGGCAGGCCCAGTGACCGGGGTTCTGGCACCCAGCGGGGATGTTACTGAAGCCGAGGGGGTTGTTGCTCCTTAGGCCAGCGAGGTGGTCATGACCCAGGCGGAGGCCCGGTGAAGTACCGCGGTAGATGGTACTGGAGGTAGGTGTGGTTCGTTTTCCTCCCGCGACTTCGCGAAACTCTCTCCGATTTGCTCGGTTATTCTGTCGTCGACATCAGGCAAGACAAGGTCTCCCAGACGAGGACAAGAATCGAGCAACGGGGGTGCCCATGAGGTCTCTGGCCTAATTGAACAGGGGACTGTGTGTGCTCCAATTGTTGCCGAAGGCGCGGGGGCTCTAGGGCTTGGCGTCTCCGACTTCGTTCCTCGGTGGGAGACGCTTCGCGCCTTGAGCGAGGTGGCGGAGTACGCTAACGGCCACCTGGATCGACAGGCACTGCGGTCCTGCGGGGGCGACCTTTTGGCGCTCGCGCTGGGCGCCTCGGAGATGAGGGTAACTATCCCTGCTCGCGCTCCATGTCTTTTGCTTAGCTGATGGGTAACCCTTGTTCTTGTGTCCTTGTAGACGCTTGCGATCAGCAAAGCCCTCGAGGAGACTCGCGCGTGCGAACGGAGGGCGCTGGAGGACCGGCTGCGTGCCGCTAACGATGCCCACGCCGCCAAGGACGAGCGCATTCAGGTGCTGATGGCGGAACATGACGAGGCTATCTCCAACGCGCAGTAGGTAGGCGCGAACACGAAGAGCGCGGTGCTAGCGGCACAACGCGCGACCGAGGAGGCTCAGCGCGTCGCGACGGAGGAGCAGACCGCCCTTCTACAGCGAATCTCCGCGCTGGAGGCGGAGAAGGAGCAGCTTACTGCTTCCCTTACAGAGAAAACCTTGTCCTGGGACAATGCGTCTACATCCGCGTGGGGGGCGATGGAGTCTTTGGAGCAGGCCCTCCGGGAGCTTTCCGTGCACGTGGAGGACGCCACTCATAGCCGTCAAGATCTGATGGAGACGCTTGGGCGAACCGAAGAGGGCTCGAGCGTCGCCCTTCGCGGCGCTAAGGCCTTCGGCACCCACTGCGGCTACATGAATGCTGGCCTTGCTCTCGCCCTGCTACACGCTGGTGGGTGAGAGCATGTCAATGAGCTGGCGAACCCCCAGCTTGACCTGCCCGCCCAGCCCGGGATGATATCTGATGCGTTTCGCGCTGCCCAGCCGGCCATCCAAAATTTTCACAATCGGATTTGGAATACATCGGGGAGGATGCCGCCACGGTTGCGTTGCGACGGACGCTGCACGGCGAGGGGGATGTGCTCCGCTGGCTCGAAGAGGTTCCTCGGTGCGGCGAAGGCAGTGCGAGCGCTCCGTCCCCTACCTTCCGAAGGGGTGGCAGCGGAGCTGGCGCCTAGTCGAAGTAGTCGCGCGAGCGCTCCGTCCCCTACCTTCCGAAGGGGTGGCAGCGGAGCTGGCGCCTAGTCAAACTAGACGCGCGAGCGCTCCGTCCCCTACCTTCCGAAGGGGTGGCAGCGGAGCTGGCGCCTAGTCGAAGTAGACGCGCGGGCGCTCCGTCCCCTACCTTCCAAAGGGGTGGCAGCGAAGCTGGCGCCTAGTCGAAGTAATCGCGCAAGCGCTCCGTCCCCTACCTTCCGAAGGGGTGGCAGTGGAGCTGGCGCCTAGTTGAAGTACACGTGCGGGCGCTCCGTCCCTTACCTTCCGAAGGGGTGGCAGCGGAGCTGGCGCCTAGTCAAAGTAGACGCGCGAGCGCTCCGTCCCCTACCTTCCGAAGGGGTGGCAGCGGAGCTGGCGCCTAGTCGAAGTAGACGCCTACTAGGGATTACGTGCATGGGAACTTCGACCACGTCTTGTTTATACTCCGGGGAGTACGCATAAGGATAATGCCTGCACGTGCGCGGGGATATCCGCATCTTGTTTATACTCTGTAGAGTGCGCAGGGACAACATCCTCGTCTTATTTATACTCCGTAGAGTGCGCACGGAGGTGGGCCTCACGTTGCGTCTTCTTTATACTCCGTAGAGTGTGCGCGGAGGCGTCCCTCCGCTGCGCCTTGTTTATACTCCGTGGAGTGCGTGCGGAGGCGAATCTCAACGCTACGTCTTATTTAGAGTCCGTAGACTGCGCGCGGAGGCGAGCCTCCGCGCGTTGCGGGCGGTGAAGGTGTGTGCGGATGCGTACCTCGACGCTACGTCTTATTTATACTCCGTGGAGTGCGTGCGGAGGCGGACCTCAATGCTACGTCTTATTTAGAGTCCGGGGACTGCGCGCGGAGGCGTCCCCCCACGCGTCTTTGTTTATACTTATGCCCGTGCTTTCCACGGAGAGTGCGCACGCGAACGCGTGTCTGCGCGCAAAGGTAACCCTTTGCGCGCTTTTGGTAGGAAAGGGAAGAATCTGTGCGAACGGTGAACTTTATTAAATGCCCGTTTGCGCGGGTGAGCGGTTACAAGAGGTGAAGCACTAACCGCTGGCCACTTAAAGGTGGAGACAACCGCAGCCGTCGTTGCCCGGTGGTGAAGTTGCACACGTCCCGAGCCTCTAATGTCAGAGCGGCTCGCACGGGGGCGTGACGAGGCGTGCCTCGAAGCCGTGAAAGGTCTTCGCGCTCGCACACTCGGCTTAGGCGTAATACCGCCGTAGCCTGTCTGCATTCCACGTGTGGCGGAACGTCTGCCCGTCCAGCGTGGCTAGGCGGTATGCTCCCTTTGGTAGGGCTTCCGCGACGATGTATGGGCCTTCCCACCTGGATTCGAGCTTGCCTACCGTCTTCGCGTGGAGTGCCATCTTAAGGACGAGGTCTTCTGGTCTGAATTCGCGTGGGTACAGCGAACGATCCCGACCGCGCACCATCTATCGTGCGTACTTTATGGCGTGCTGTGTTGCGCTTGCCCGGTCTCCGTCAAGGAGGTCCATGGACAATTGGCGCTCCGCTTCTGCTGCTTGGGCAAGGACCCTTCGCGAGCCAGCCTTTATTTCCTCAGGTGTGACTGCCTCGTCGCCGAAAAGGAGCTTGAATGGCGTGAACCCTGTTGGGCGTGTGACCGTTGTGCGGAGGGACCAGAGGACGCTGTGGAGCTCGCCCGGCTACTTGCCCTTTGGTAGCCCGACAAGGCGCTTCTTGATCGCGGCGGAGATAGCACCGTTCGCCCGCTCCACCGCACCGTTGGACTGTAGGTGTCCAACCGAGGCGAACCGGAGTGTGATGCACATGTTGTCGCAGAATTCTTTGAATGGGGATGCGTCGAATTGCAGACCGTTCTCGACGGTGATCTCCCTGGGCACGCCGAATCGGCATATGATGTTCTACCAGAGGAAGCGTTGCATAGCTGCCGAGGTAATCTTGGCCAGGGCTATCGCCTCCGGCCACCTGGAGAAGTATTCCAAAGCGACCGCTATGAACCGCAGGTCACCTGGGGCCCTGGGAAGCAGTCCCACGACGTCGATGCCCCATCGCGCCAGCGGCCATACCGGGGGTATGGGATTGAGGCTCGTCGGCGGCCTGCGGATGGCCCGTCCCATCCATTGGCAACCTTGACAACGGCGCACGAGATCTTGGGCGTCCGCGACAGCCGTTGGCCAATAAAAAACCCTGCCTGAATGCCTTGCCCACCAATGATCTTGGTGCAAGATGCGAACCGCAAAGCCCCGCATGAATTTCTGCGAGGAGCTGCTTTCCTCCTTCGCGCGAGAGGCATCGCAAAAGCGGTGCGCAGACCCCTTTTTTGTAGAGCACCCCGCCGAGCACCTAGAAGGACCTAGCGCGGTGCTGTAAACGCCGGAGCTCGATGGGGTCGTTCGGCTCCGCGATGCCCTGCAGAAAACCGAAAAGGGGCTCCCGCCAGTCGCCCTGCTGGGTGATCTGGTGGACGAGGGCGGCATCACGGTTGTCCTGCGCAATGGCTGCCGCTAACAGGACTTCGTAAAACACCCCACCGGGTGTTGGGAGCTGCTGGCTGGCAGCCTTTGCTAGGACATCGGCTTGCTCGTTGTCTGCCCGAGGGATGGCCTTCACCGTGACACCCAAAAAGTGCCGTTCCTTTGCTCGTACGGCTGCTAGGTACTTGGCTAGCTCCGGGTCCTTGGCCTGATATGACTTGTCCACATGACCCACCACCAGTCGTGAATCGGTGCGAACGAGGACGTGCCTCGCACCCATCGCTTTGAGCTTCCCGAGGCCAAAGAGTAACGCCTCGTACTCGGCCGTGTTGTTCGTGGCAGGAAATGCCAGGCGTGCCGAGTACAGCAGGCGCTGCCCCTCAGGTGTGGTAACAACTGCACCGACTCCTGCGCCCGCGACGCCATAAGCTCCGTCGGTGTTGAGCATCCACACCGGGTCTTCCGATTGAAGGACAGGCTGAGCTGGAGGGGTCCATTCCACGAGGAAGTCCGCAAGAACTTGGGACTTGATCGCAGTTCGGGAGGCGTATGTTAAGGAGAATGGAGCGAGCTCGGCCGCCCATTTGCCGATTCGCCCCGTGGACTCCTTATTATGCAGCATCTCCGCCAGGGGGAACGAGGATGGCACCGTTATCGGATGGGCCAGGAAGTAATGCTGGAGCTTCCTTGATGCCATGACCAGCACGTAAGCGAGCTTCTCGAGCTCCGTATACCGCATCTTGGCGCCCTGAAGGGCTTCAGAGACAGAGTACACGGGTCGCTGGAGAGCACCCTCCTCGAGGACGAGGACGGAGCTGACCGCCGTTGCCGAGGCGGCGAGGTAGAGTAGGAGGGGAGCCTCTGGTGCTGGGGCCACCAGAGTGGGAAGGGTTGCGAGGTGTTTCTTGAGGTCGTCGAAGGCCTTCGCGCAGTCGTCGTCCCAATGAAACTCATTGCAACCGCGTAGGGTCTTGAAAAATGGCAAGCCCCGTTCCGCTGCCCTGGACAGGAAGCGACTCAGGGCCGCCATGCGACCGGCTAGCCTCTGGACCTCGCTCGTAGTCTTGGGTGGTTCCATGCCCAGGATGGCGTCGACCTTGTCGGGGTTCGCTTGGATGCCTCGCCCGGACACGAGGAAGCCTAAAAGCTTGCCCGCCTGTACGCCGAAAATGCACTTGTCCGGATTGAGCTTGATGCCCGCCTTCCTGAGGTTGTCGAAAGTCTCCTGGAGATCCCGACCGTGGAAGGCGAGCTGCTTGGTTTTTACGACCACGTCATCCACGTAGGCCTCCACGTTCCTCCCGAGCTGAGCGGCTAGGGCCAGCGCGACGAGGCGGGTGAAAGTTGCGCCCGCATTCTTCAAGCCGAAGGGCATTCTGACGAAGCAGAAGGTCCCAACCGGCGTAATAAAGCTAGTCTTATCTTCGTCATCCTTGGCCATGTAGATCTGGTGGTAGCCGTAGTAGGCGTCCAAGAAGCTCATGAGCTCACACCCCGCAGTGGCGTCGACCAGCTGATCTATGCGCGGCAAAGGGTAGTCGTCCTTCGGGCATGCCTTGTTGAGAGCGGTAAAGTCGATGCACATACGCCAGGCGCCACTGGCCTTCTTGACCAGCACCGGATTGGCGAGCCAGTCCGGATATTGGACCTCGCGAATAACCCCCGCCCGAAGGAGCTTCGCCACCTCCACCTTGGCCACTTGCTGCCGGTCCATAGACATATGGCGAAGTTTTTGCTTGGCCGGCTTGGCATCAGGGCGGACCGCCAGGTTATGTTCAATGAGGGCGCGGTCCACACCTTTGATATCCTCCGGGGACCATGCGGAGACATCCGCGTTGGCCCGAAGAACTCGGAGCAAGTCTTGCTCTACGTCCGGCGGGAGGCCCTCGCCTATGGACACGAACTGCCCTTTCGCCTGGAGAGGCACTCTTTTAACTCCGCCCTCCGGGTGAGGCTTAGGTGTCCACCCTGGGGCAGATGGCGCGTCCGCCTGGTACCTGTCGGCGAGGACGTTGAAAGATCAAGCTCCGTTTAAGTTGGTTTTGGTGTTAATGACAAATGCCATTATGAGATTTTGATGTTAATGACAAATATTTTTTATAATGTTTTGGTGATAATGACAAATGTATATATGAGACTAATATGTTTGTTCAAGTATATTATAGTTTAGTCTCATTTGGATGAAAAGGTGAAATGAAAGAGGTATGCATTCAAAATCACTTTCTCATATGCTAATTCATTCCTTAGATCCAAAATATAGATTGAACTCCTCAAATAGTTCAAATGAATATGTGCATATGTTTTTCTTCATATAGATTTGTATGCACACATTTAGGGGGAGCTCTCTCTCTCTCTTTTGGAGTTTCACTAGTATTGATCCATGTTTTCTTTTATACATACATTGGGATCAACCTAGGAGCATGCATTCACTGAAAATCCATTTTAAAACCAAAATTGTGCTCTGTCTGGAAGAGCAGTAGTACCGCAGATTTCAACGTCGGAACTACCGCAGAGCGGAAATTCCGCGCCTAGAATCGGTACTACCGGCGACCGGAAGCTTCGGATAGCGAGCGGAGCCTTTTTTCCAGAGAGCACCCCCGGATGCATTTGAGTTTTCGCGGAATCGGAAGTATCGGCGATTTGAACGCCGGAACTACCGCAGGTTGCGGTAGTTCCGCAGTATAGAGCGGTACTTCCGGAGTCCGGAAGCTCCGGAGGTAAAGCAGAGCCTTTTTTCCAGAGAGCGCCAAGTTTGGTTCCGGCTCAAGCGGTAGTACCGCGCCGACTTTGCGGAACTACCGAAGAGCGGTAGTACCGTAAGTTTCAACGGCGGTAATACCGCACTTTAAAGTCAAATGTTTTTATATTCAATTTATTATCTCATTATTTGTTGAGATTGTCATGAATTACCAAAAAGGGAAGATTGTTGAATCTAGTCCCCCCATTATGTGTTAATGGTGAAGTTTGGTAATTGATGACAATTGTTTTGTGGACTAACGGTTTCCATGAGTTGGATGCATAGGTTAGGTTCCAAAAATGAAGATGACTTGGGATGACTTCGTGTGTTGAAGATCATCAAGTCAAGATTGAGATGAATATGGCTTCATGTGTTCAAGGCCATCAAGAAGAAGAAGGAGATGCATCATGAGTTGATGCATATTGAGACGATGACTCAAAGCAAAGGTATGACTAGCTAGGGCTAAGGATGTGTTCCTAGTCTTTTACCGGTCTTGGTGTTTGGTTGGAAGACCGGATTGCTAGTTTAGGCTGCCGTACTATTAAGAGGGGTCATGTCTAGTAGTTTGAGTCTTATCATGTGTTGATGGCTCAACCTCACTTGTTCTAGCTCATCTTGGCATGAGGCTTGCATTTGCGAATGTGTTTTGCAAATGATTGAAGCTCATGTGGCTAATCCTTGTAACATGTGACTATACTTTACAAATGTGTTTTGCAAAAGGTTGAAGTCCATGTACCTATTCCTTGTGACATGATCTAAGTTTGCAAATGTGTTTTGCAAAAGTTGGAGATCATGTGTTATCCCTTGGCATGGTCTAAAATTGTTTATTGTTATCTCCTTTGACATTAGACCATGGTAGTGACTCTTTGGATCTCTTTTGATTTCTGCATTGATCTAATGTGTTTGAGATCATGCAAATAGATGGGTTGTGTAGCCTTCTAAATAAGCTTTCCACAGATTCCAAGGTCACTCAATTCCGATATCGGAGTCAAAGGTTATGACCGTTTTTCTGAATGCTGTCTGTGCTGAAAAACCGAGAGCGGTAGTACCGCATTTTATAACTGCGGTAGTACCGCAAATGACTAACGGCTATTTTTCTAGCCATTATGATGGGGAGCGGTAGTACCGCACCTATAATGGTGGTAGTACCGCAAAATCCTGTTTTTGACTCTAACGGCTAGTTTCGAGGTGTGTGTTATAAATACTCCCTTGTGGCCGGTTGGGGTAAGGTTCTAGGGACTCCATTTCACACTTTTGAGTTAGTGTGAGGCTCTCCACTCAATTGTGTATGTGTTGCACTTTGTGAGAACTTTATGTCCGGATTGAGCTTGTGCATTTGTTGCACGTGGTGAGAGTCAAGTGAGGGACTTGACTTGTTACTCTTGGAGTTTGCCGACTCCTAGACGGCGTGGGAGGCGTCGTGCGCGGTGATCTTCTCAGAGGAGGTTGTGAGAAGGCCCGGCAAAGTTGTGAAGGTCGGAAGCTCACCTACCCGGAGCGGGGAAGAGCTATCACTAGTGATTGGAGGTGTTTCGGCTTAATTCGTGGAGCCGGTCCGATTTGTTCGGGCTTACCTCAACGTGGACTAGGGGAGACCGGCAAGTCTCTGAACACCACGGTAAAAAGAGAACGTGTCATTTGTGGTTTGCTTGCTTGTGCTCTTTTTTACATTCAAGCAATTTACTTATTTAGCATTATTTTGATTGCTTGTAAACCTAGAATTGCAAACATTGACCTAGGCTAGACTTGTTGGTGCACTTAGGCGAATTTATTTGACTTAGGCACTATTTGTACTAAACCAACTTAAATTTAGCTTCCGCATTGTATACTTGGTTTAGGCAATTAGAAAAGCTCTTGAATTGATTAGTATTAATTTGAAGAAAATTTTCAAACCGCCTATTCACCCCCCCTCTAGTCGGCCACCTCGATCTTACAAGTGGTATCAGAGCTTGGTCTCTCATCTATTAGACTTAACCGTCTAGAGAGTAAAGGATGGCGACTAGTGGGATAGTGCACCTAGATGAACCACCTCTACTCAATGGCCTAAATTATGCAAATTGGAAAATCCGCATGATATGCTATTTTAAGGCCATGAGCCCAAAAATATGGCGGATTGTAGATGTGGGTTTTTCTCCTCCATTGGATCCTCTTGTTCCAACAATTGAGGATGAGAAATGCTCACATCTCGACGCTCAAGCTACTAACGCTTTATTTAGTGCCTTGAGTGTAGAGGTGTTCAACACAATATGCAATCTCAATAACGCTCATGACATGTGGACTAAAATTCAAGACAAATATGAAACGTCCACATCAAGTGATGAAGATTGCATACAAGAGTGGACGTCGGGAGAAGAATGCTCAACTTCTAGCTCCGACGATGAAGAGTCCACCATTCCCTCCACATCAACTCGATGCTTCATGGCAAAAGATAAAAAGAAGGTAAACTAAAGAAGGTAAACTTTGATGATAATGATGACGCACCTTCTTATAATGAGTTGATGGACATGCTAGAAGAACTTAATGAATTTCTTGGAAAGGAGAAAGCTAAATTCAAGGTTGTGAAGAAAGAATATGTCTCTCTTCAAAATAATTATGATGTGTTAAAAGAAGAACATGAGTCTCTTCTTTTCAAGGAATACTCTAAACCTAGCATGGATATAGGAATTACATGCAATTTGCTAGATGATATACCATGTGTAATTTCTAGCTCTAGCATTTCATCTAAAATCAATATTTCCACCTCATGTGAGGATTTAATAGATGATATGTCATGTGTAGCTTCTAATTCTAGCAATTCATCTAAAACTAGTGTTTCTACATCTTGTGATGATTTGCTAGATTTACCTTGTTGCTCAAATATAAATGCTTCCACCTCCTCTATGTTTGTTGAGACTAACCTTGTAGAGGAGAATAATGAGCTCAAGGCCCAAGTCATAAGTTTGAAAAATGACTTGGAGAAAAGCTACAAAGGGAAGACCTCAGTTGACAAGATATTGGGTAGTCAAAGAAAATCCAATGACAAGAGAGGTATTGGCTTCATCTCCAAGAAGAAGGAGAATAGCAAAACAAGACACAACGCAAGACATACGAAGAATGTCAAGTGCCATGGTTGCAATGAAACGGGTCACTTCGCCTCTAAGTGCCCCAACAAGGTAGAAAACAAGAAAAATCCATCTATGAAGAGGCAAACCGGCAAAGAGCAAGGCAAGAAGATAAGAAGAGGTAATAATTGCCAAACTTGCTACAATTGCCGGGAAAAGGGACATTTAAGTAAGGATTGTCCCAAAGGTATCATTCCTAAGCCATCTCTTTTCAATGAATATTATTTGCTTAGGAAGGATAAGAATGGCAATGTGTTTGCTAAAAATGTTAGTTTACATAAAGTTAATGTTAGGGCCATTTGGGTACCCAAATCTATTATGACTAACATTAATGGACCCAACCAAGTTTTGGGTACCAAAATGCGCTTCAATGCTTAATAGGTACTTGGAGATGCATTGCAGGCTTGGCACATTCATGAAGAGGTGAACTCCACCATATGCACAAATGGAAGCCAAGCTTGAGGATAATCTTGCCAAATTATGAAGCAATGCCATCTCGGTAACAAGTATCTACATTTGAATTTATTTAGCCCCTAGCCTTGTGTAGGTTGCATTGCATGAAAATCATTTAAAAGGGGTGTTATTGCTCTTGTGCTAAAATTTCATTATTGTAAATTATGAGCAAGATATTAGTGGCACATTAAGGGGGAGTGCTAAATCATATTCATGTGTATCACATCCCTAAGTGTGCCCAAATTAATTAAGTGCTAGAATTGTGTTTCAAAATTGAGCCATTTAGCCAAAAGTCAAAATTTTTGAAATTATTATTATTTGTACTAAACCAACTTGAATTTAGCTTCCGCATTGTATACTTAGTTTAGGCAATTAGAAAAGCTCTTGAATTGATTAGTATTAATTTGAAGAAAATTTTCAAACCGCCTATTCACCCGCCTCTAGTCGGCCACCTCGATCTTACAGACGTGCACCTTTTGGTGCAGGCTCCCAGCTCCGGTTTCAACACTCCTAGCCATATCCTGATCGCCGAAGACGGTGATGATGCCCCGCTGGCCCGGGAGCTTCATACATAAAAAGGCGTAGTGCGGGACCGCCTCGAAGGAGTTGATAGCAGGCCGGCCCAGTATGGCATTGTATGGATACGGGATGTCCACGACGTCGAAGACGATATCTTCAGTCCTGGCGTTGCCGGCCTGGGACAAGGAGACTTGGAGGCGTACCTGACCCAAAGCCTTCAGTGGCCGGCCTCCGAGGCCTTGGAGAGGGGCCTGCGATGCTTTTAATAGAATCCGAGGTACCCCAATGCGATCAAGGGCCCCTGCGAACAAGATGTTTGCATAGCTCCCTCCATCGATGAGGATGCGCCTGACGTCGCAGCCTGCGATGTCGGCCTGGATGACCAAGGGATCTTGGTGGGGGAATTCCACGCCTTAGGCGTCGGCTGACGTGAAGGTGATGCTGCGATGCGACGTTCCCAAAGGGAGTTGTGCTGGGGAAATACTCGACGAAGAGCCTCCAGCGATGACGCTAACATCACGGCATTGGGTCTCTCCCGGGGGCCCAGCGCGCGAGGGACTTCCTTGCGGCCGTTGTGCGTGGGCTGCTGCGAGGGTCGGCGCCTCCAAGGCCCGTACTTGGGCCATCGCTTACCGCAATGCTGTGAGTTCGGTGCATGTCCGCGTGAAATGGTCCCCGTAGCCATGCACCTCGCACCATCTGCCATATTCTAGGATTTCCTGCTCCGCACGTGGCTTCTCGTCGCGGCTTCCTTCACGTCCCCCTCCGGCGCGCGGGGTTAAAGTGGTTTCCAAGGGAACGCCTTGCGTAGCGAGGACGTGGCGAGTCTTTTGGGGCCTCCGCCGGTTACGCCGGGGCTTGCGCCTGTCGTTTGGCGGGTTTTGGTGCACCCCGGCGTCGACGCGTTCATGAGTGTCACCCGCGGACGCTTGCTTGCGTTTTGTCCTCGGCCCGTCTCCTACGCTTCTTTGCAACAACTCCTCCGCCTGACCGGCATCGGAGCTGTCGCCGTTGCATCTCCACGCATCCTCCTCGGCCCAGGCGTACGCTTCCATTTTGTCGAAGAGCTTTGCCACTGACTTGAGTGGCTTCCGCGCGTTATACTCGGCGAGCGGTCCCGGGCGGAGACCCTGCACCGCTGCATTGATGATAGTTGTCTTGTTAACGTCCTTGACTTGGCAGCGTACCTTGGCGAAGCGTTTAAAGTAATCCCAGAGCCCCTCCTCGGGTTTTTGCTTGACTGCGAAAAGCTGGTCTGCATCGACACGCTCGACATAGTTTCCCTGAAAGTTGTTATAGAGTCGGTCGCGGATCTGCTCCCACGCATAGATGGACTACGGCTCGATGGTGAAGAACCAAGAGAGCGCCACCCCTTGTAATGCAAGGGGGAGTCCCTTTGCCTTCGCGGTGTCATCCCCGCCAGCGGCCTCGATGGCGGTCTCGTACACGCGCACGAATTCGAGCGGGTATGTGTCACCTTTATACGCCTCGATGACACCCGGGTACTTGAAGTCCTCCGGCCATGCCGCCTGCTGCAGGCCCGCGGAAAGCAGGGACTCCGGGTCCACGCGTCGTAGTAGGACGCGACCGGACGTAAAGGCATCACGGCTATCCGCCCTCTCCGGAGTGGGCTCCGATGCAGCTGCTGGTGGGATCTACTGGCCCCAAGCCTCTTGCATACCTTGCACGGCTCCGCGAAGATCCGCCAACTCCCGTCGGAGCATGCCAAGGGCCGTCAGCAGGGCGCTGTCTCCCATGGGCGTGACCAAGGCCGCTGGCGCGTCCGGGCACGCCGCAGCCTGTGCTTTCGGGCTGCCTGCCGTGGCAACGCGATGGAGTTGGAGGTCGATGAGGGGGTCGGGCGCCGCGGCAGCGGTGGCGGGGTTGAGTGCTCGAGTGGTGATGGCAGGATCGGCGTTGCGCCGGGAACACCGGTGTTCGCAACCGCCGCGCTCGCGCCGCTGCCCGTGCCTGCCGCTGCCCTGGTATTGACGTGAAATCCCATCGCTCCCGCCTTCTTCTTCGCCGCCGATGACGAAGTTTTCTTTGGTGCCATCCTCCTTCAGATCTGGAGGCTTATCCCTGTCCTCCCCACGGACGGCGCCAACTGTTGTGGCTACAGACCAAACAGAGAGAGAGTATGGTAGTGGAGAGTTAGGTGAGTAATGGCTTAGGCCTTCCCCCATGGCTGGTATTGTATTCATATACCCTCTTGGGGAGTGATTTTACAATAGTACCCTTACATTTGAGTATCCCCTTTGGGGCACTTATGTCATTATACATGTCCCATTTTGGGCCTTACAGCCTTCTAACAGGCCTACTGGGCTTAGGTGGGGGCCACCCCTACAACAATATCATATTTAGAGTAATTCTAGGGTTGACAAGGGTGTGGCTACAATTTAACATGGCAATTATCGGTAGCAGGTATTATCTAAATATCATGTCATTCTAAACATTTTATTTTACACAAATTAACAGTTCACAACTAACAATAATGCAAATAGCATAATAACATAATTAAACGACATGAGATTCAACATGATCAAGGTTTTGCGACTTGTCTTGAATCTCAACGATCTTGGCAATCTCGCAAGCAGCACTCCCTTGATCCTGGCCATGCACAGAAGCCTCCGAAAACTCCGAAGCTAGCGCAAACACACGAAAATAATATAAGTCCGGCTTGAGCCTATTCAAGCGAGGAAAAATAAATCTATGGAAAAGGAGTAAAATGCATAAATATTCAAATGGGAGATTTTTGAATTTTTCTGAGATGATTTTGGTGGATTGGAGGTCAAAAATGGGTTTAGGGCATCAAAATAAGAAAGATGGTGTAATTTGGGAATTTTTGGGATTTTTTGTGATTTTCTAGGATTTATTTAGATTTTCTGGATTTTTGGAAATTGAAAATTCTCTGGAAAATCGGGTGAACAGTGTCGGGCCGGCCCGAAGCCACAGTGCGGCCCGGGCGGAAAAACAGCCCGTGCGCCGAGCGGCCCCTTGTGGCCCAAGCGCGAGGCGGTCGGCGTGGCTGAGCAGGCCGAGCGGCCTCGGCCCACGCACTCGCGTGCCTACTTGGAGCGGATGGCGGACGCGTGGCCCCGACGAGCGGCGGCGATGCGAGGCGGACGGAGGAACCAGATTGATCGGGTTAAGTGGAATCGGATGGCCACGGAGTGATGCCATCTGAAGGCCAAGGTTAGACGGCAACGATGACGTGGATGGTGAGGATGCGTCCACGTCGTCGTCGTCTACCTCCGGCTCGTCGTCCTCACCGAAAGGCAGAGAACGACGACGTTGGGGAAACGGCGCCGGCGGCGCTCTCCGGTGGAAATCAAGGGTGGCCAGAGATTCCTTGGGAGGAGGGGAACCCATTTCAGGGCTTTAGGAGGCATGGGAGGGCTCAACGGCGGCGAACGGCCGGGAGGAAGGCGATGGCGATTTTCGGGCACCAGAGGCCAACGGCGGTGCTCCGGGCAAATCGGTGGCGTCTGGAGCATCTCTGGGGTGAGGGGAACTCGATGGTGGCGACGGATCGAGCTGAAAAGCTCTCTAGTGTGCTAGCCACGACGACCCCCTTTTGGCCGACGGCGAGGTTCGCCGCCAAGGCGGGGGAGGGGTGCTCTCGGCCGGCGGAGTCCACCATCATGTTCAGGGAGCAAAGGAGAGAAGTTAGCGAATACAATTGAAGTTTAGAAGAGAAACGAGGGAAAAGGGCTCGGGAGTTCACCGGCGACGGAGGAGCTGATCGGCGGCGATGCAGGGGCTCAGAGCTCAATCGGATGCTCGGGAAGTGTCTAGAGAGCTTGAGGAAGACAATGCCGGTGCTGGTTCGGCTTAAGAAGCCGCAGAGAGAGCTGGCGACGTGGGAGCAGATCGGGGTTGCTTGGGGGCAGTAATGGCGCGACGTGGGTGGCTTACGGAGCTGCAGGCGGCCTAGGGAAGCTGCGGGAGTGGGCGGGGAGTCGTGTCCGAGCGACTGGGAGGCGTCATCGTGAGTAAATGCACGGGAGTAGTGTGGGAGCAGGTGGCCGACCGGGATGGGTTGCAGCACAGCGCGCGAAGGAGGGACTGGCAGGTGGGTCCCGGGTGCAGGAGGCGGTGACCGGGTCGGGCGCGGTCGGGGATGGCCGGCAACGACAAGCCGGCGCGAAGCGCGGCACGGCGAAGCTCTGCGCGCAGCGCGGGCGCGTGCACGAGAGGAAAGCAGGAAAGGGAGGGGCGCCAACAGAACAGCGCCAACAGAACAGGGAGGCGGGTGGCCGAAAAAGGAAGGCGCACTTCCGCCGGGAGTTTCCAAAATGGGAAAGGGCACAAAAATCAATCAAAAATTCAGGAAAAATCACAAAAAATCTTGGTTTGAAATTTTGGGGCATTTCAGCTTGTCAGATGAAACTACAGGATCCTATATAACAAGGTATTGGCATAAGAAAACGCACTCCATGCAGTTCGAGAGCATATGAAACAACATTGCCACAGCAAGAAAAATGGCAAGACTTTTCGAATCAAAAGTCAATCCTGCAGTGAACTTAGTTCATGCGGAAAATGGGAGTTCTACAAAATGGAGATACCAGACGGTCTTAACCTCCTATGACAGCCCTTCTGGGTTGATCATTTTGTATAAACTAGTATAGTGGCATGCGTACCTACGCGGACATCATTCTTAGTGCAAATTTAATTAGTTTAATGGTACATATGCGATGATAACAAAGAAACTACATTTAAACAATAAAGGGTTGCAAATCACATAAAAATTTAAAATATTAGAATTTTAGAGCGTTATCAATTCAATTTATTTTTCATAATTGTATAATTAGTTTCATTTATGATATTAATGTATAGTAATATATGTTAAAATAAAGTATATAGATTATATTCTTGGAAGGAAATACTTGTTCTTTATAATTTTTAATCAGCATCTTCATTAATAGAGACAATAATTGTATCTATATTAATACAATTAAAAGAATACAAATTATAATATATATTATACACAAGTTTTTTCCTATGCGTGCATCGTTTGAGTTCAATTTTATCTCTAGCATCTTGCATCTTAATTTCATATAAGAGTTCTCCAACAATACATGCATGCATATCACAGTGTAAATTAATTTCCTGCGCACTTTCATAGATCAAGAAAAATTATTCATTATGATTTGTTAATCATAAGAAGGGTCCACCTAATTAAGAGTTAGACACTTTTTTTTAGAATTTCTAGCAATTATTCTCATTTATTAGGTAACATCCATCGGTTATGGACTGCTGCACATAATTAGGATACATCAAATTCAAGGCAAGATGTTTCTTTTTATTTTTAGGAGAATTTCTTTGATTTTTCTCTTTTTCAGTCCGTTGATGTAATCAACCATCCTACACTTTTATTGTATGATAGATAACACCCAACAGTTGATATAGTTCAATTTGAATTAGAATCGACCACATCGATGGCAATTCTAGAAAAAAAATCAAAATTAAGAAACACACATTGTTGATAAGTGTGCATGTAGAATAGATCTTATCTTGTTTATTTCTCTTTTTTTTCTTGCCGAGTGCCACTTTTTTTCTTATGCATGGCTTTTACTCATTTATTTTGCTCGTCAATATCTTTCTTTTCCTCTCGTACGTGAATTTTAGTATGGGTCATCTAGGATTCTTTTATTTATTCAGTTCATCTAGAATATGTAATCGGTAGTCTTGTCTTATAAGATTTCTTATTTTATCTATTACATCCATTGATAATCATTTACTAACTATAATAAGGGTTCACTAAATTGAGAAATAATTGTTTTCTTTTTTAATTATTTATAGCTTATTTCTACTTTTTAGCAAATGTAAAACTCATGCAATCAACTTTTAGTATACAATAGATATATTTTGTTTTTCAGGGATTTACTTTGGAACTTGTATGGAAATCAAATAGCTAGTTTTTGTTTTCTTTCCCGGATTTTAGTTATTTTGGATTATACTTGACATGTGCTCTTTTTTTAATTTGCTAATTTTATTATTCTTAGACTAGATTTATTCTACATGCACACTCACCAACAATGTGTGTTTTACAACTTTGATTTTTTCCCCCTAGAATCCCCATCAATGTTTACATGCAGGAGATCAATCAGGATCGGCTTCTCCTTTTTATTCAAGTAAACATGCATGCATGCAGGTAGAAATCTCCATGTGCATATGGCTTTCCTAATTCCTTGTTTATTTCTTCTTACATATGCATATATGTTGGACCTTTGAACATGTATAAAGATGGAAATAACACTTAGCTTCGATCTTCGTAGCATCTATGCGTACAAGAGTTGGATACATTCGTGTGCATGGCTCGACGGCAGGAAGCTTCGTGTGGTCTTTGTTTTCTTAGGCTATGGATCATGTCTCGCATATCGATACAGGTCTGGTACCAGCGAGGGTGGGTCTATGGGGGGAGGTGAACTGAGACATGTCGGGTGACTGTGTCATGGTGAGGGGTTGGCAGTCCTTGGCATTGCGCGGGGTGGTGGTCGTGGTTGAGTTTGAATTGTATTTATATAAACTTTCTTTTAATATAAGCTGTTATAACTTGGATTCACCAAATTAAGGGCTCTCCACACATCTAGACAATTGTCTACATAACCCCGCTTGAATTACATATATTTCCCTTGGATGGTGTGAAGACAACATGCTGTGCATGAGACACGTATGTCTTCTCTCTTAGATCTCTACCTCAACCAAAACCTAATGTGATAGCATTGTTAGATATGGCAAAGGTCGAGGGTTGGGGATTACCCTTATAGCAGTGTTAGATAGTTTAATTTTCTAACCGGGTTTGTGAAGAATAAATTCACAATCTTCTTTTTTTAAAAAATAATCAATTTTGGGTGGGATTCCTCATCGTGGTGCTTCTCTCCTCTTCCCTAGAGCATCATTTCATTGCTAATGCATCACAGTGTGCACTGCCATGGCAGGTGAAGATGGAATGCACACATGAAAGCAACGCTAGGCTGGGTTCTTCGGCTAGTTCGGCAGCTCCAAGGCGAAGATGGAACAAATCCATGGGGCTACAATGCCGAAGCTGGAACAGATCCATGTGGGTGCAGTAAATGTTAGCAAGATCGTCGGCAAAAGTTGCTTTATGCCCAATTCATCTTGAGGTGTTGCAAACAACTTAGTAAATTATGGGCACTATATGTATTTAGGGCTGGGAGATATTGAACGCATGTTTGAAGTCGAAGAAGGTGCTCACTGACGTCTTCCTCGTCAAGGAGCGGAAGGCTTAACTTGAAGCGCTCCTGACCTCTGGCTCTAAGAGCATGGCGTTGCATTAGATTATTTGTGATGGATCACCATGAGAGTCTTCAATTCAATTGCATGGTTCACAGCCTTTGCTTGAGATCACACAGCTAACAATGATGTTGTTGTTGAGTTAATTAGTAGAGTTCTTAGTTAATTATCGTACACCTCCTAGTCCTTGCTTCCATGTAATAAGGGAGAGGAAGAAAGATGTGGAGAGGGCGGTTCAGATGCAAGGATAGGGAAGATGGGTTCTATTTAAAAGAAATCATCTCTAATTAAATTTAAGGATCACAAGATTAACAACAGATGTTCCTTCATAATTAGGATCTACCATAATTGTACTTATATGAACTCTTTCTTTTAATATGAGCTGTTATAACTTGGATCCACTAAATTAAGGGTTGAATATTTTTTGTGAGAATTTCTAGCATATTTCTAAACCACTGAAAATTTGCTGATGATATAACCACAAAACACCTAATTAATCTAAGTCAAAACTTGGCTGTGCCAAAATAGCAATAAGGCAAAAGAGTTGAAAGCATGTGCACATGAGTATGTAGGTGTTAATTTCTCTCTCTACTCGCATTGCACCATCATATGTGTGGTATCATATCATGCCCGTACGACCTAGGTTATGGATCGGAGCTACATACACACCCAGAGCCGGAGGAGATGGCAGCGGCATCGGCCGCGACGTCAGCACCGGCGTGCAGCTCCACATCGCCGACACTGGTGTGCTGCTCCACATCGCCGGCGCCGGGGCCGCAACGGAGGAGTAGCTCGGGCAGGACACCGGTGAGGAAGGCCTCGGAGGTAAGATCAGAGCCACACTCTGGGTAGGGTAGGCTTCAATCTGATATATGAAAAAATATCTAGTGTACAAACCAAGTAAATTCAATCTAGCCTGGGTAACATTTTCATGGTCAAGCCAGATAGCCTAGATCAATCCATCGCTGAATCCAGAGTGTAACCAAATCCTAGCTCTGCCATTACTCGGGGGGTTAGGCGGATGGCAAAGGAGAGCTGGAGGTAATAGCTCTCCCTAGCCCGGTGGACCCACATGTCTTTCCCGCAAGTGGTCGACTACGGCAGGGAGGAGCCCGGCACCGTGGTCGTGGAGGCGGTGGTGGTGGCAAGGTTGGTGATGAAGGCGCTACCGGTGTTCCACTCGACAGAGCAGTGAGCGCGAGGTTGACGGACTGGAGCAGCACGTAGTCCATGACGAGCGGCAGCCGCGAATCATCCATGAGGTGGAAGTTTGTGGGAGCGAGAGGAAGGAGACGCTGGGTTAAGGAGGCAGCGACGATGCAACGTGGCCGAAGGAAAGCTGATGCATTGAGAGCAAAGACGGCAGATGTTCCTTCATAATTGGATCTACCATATTTGAGGACCGAATTTAATTGTACTTATATGAACTTTTTTTTAATCTAAACCGTTATAATTTAAGTCCATCAAATTAAAGGATAGATATTTTTTTATTTTTTGAGAATTTCTAATATATTTATTTTTTTCTTAGTAATTATAAAAGACCTGTAATTAATTTTTAGTAATAAATAGATATAGCATGTTCAAAACTTCTAATGATAAACATTGCTCTATTATTATGCATCCATCAAGCGCGTGCGAAGAAAAATAATGCCCCATAGAACGGTGAGCCATAAATTAGGCCTTGTTTTTTTTTCAGCTTCTAAAAGCTATTTTTTAGCTTTTCTACAGTAACTAACTTTTAAATGGAATATTTTTTTTCAAGATAGAGTCTATTAGTTAATTGTAGTACATACTGTACCGACTTCATTTATATCGGCAAAAACCACACGTGAGTTTCTGTTACTATGTAATCTCTCGCACGAACAGCCCAAAAGCCACAAGCCGCAGCCAAAAACCATAAACTTCAGAAGAAAAAAAAACAGGCCCTTACTGGTGTACTACAGAACAATTTTCGTCAACATACCTTACAGCAACTCTCAATAAAGACCCAAAAATTTCCACCAAAATGTACCAACAACTCCCCAGATCACAGCATTAATTGCAGCTGTTGTAAAACCCAGCTTGAATACATCAGGCAGGTCAACATACCCCGCTGCACAAGGAAAACAACAGGTACTTAGTAAAAAATAAATAAATTATAAGGCTTAAAACCCCAATATGACAAACCTAATAGTCAAATAAACCAAAGGATTTTCTTCAATGTCCGTTTGTATCATTGGCTTGTGGTTTTATTTCTCTATTAGGCTCCATTCTGAATTTCAATGTTGTTCTACGCAAAGATATGAAGGTAGTAATCAAATACACTCGCCATACCTAGTGAAATATTGGTTATGTAATTTACAAAACAAACTGAAATAACAGTGCCAAATATCAAAGAATGGTTTGTCAAAATGTGTGTATTTTTTATAACAGTACAATACCAAAATGTGTGTACTATCAGTTGATGAACTACCCTGTGCATCTACGTTGGAGTCTGGGAGAAGAAACAAGTAGGGAATATAAGATACAATCGTGATGGATTGCTTGTGAACAAGGAAAAAAAATTGAATTCAAGTATGTGAACAAGCAAAATTACCTCCATAGTATACAGCAGACTGCCCACTACTATAATGTGTTAGTGCACCAAAGAGATTTGAATTGTATGTCAAAGCAAGTGCCGACAGTACAGCAGGAACACCAGCTGCTAAATGCATGGCAAGAAATGCCGAATATAAAGCTCCAACATGTGCAGTTTGGCTTGCGAATAGATAGTGAATAAAGAAATAGGAGGCCTGAAGGACACCAAATGCTGCAGGCCAACTCAACGAGCAAGACCGGAGAACCTTCGCAACGCAATTTGACATCCATGATACAATCCCGAGGTTATTAAGTTGCCCTGCCATTCCAACTAGAATGGCAAACCAAGCTAAGGTGTCCCATGCAGACTTTTCATTCAAGCAGTCATCCCAGTTCAGCACCCCAAGCAGAAGAAGAATTGAGAGCCCAATCATTGCAGCAACAACACTTGACACACCGATAGCATCCCTGCACAACAAATTGTATAACAGATTATACAGAGGCTGCATTTTGACCAATACACAAAGAAGTACACATTTCTGTTTATTTCTCAAAAAAGGCAAAATGGTTAATAGCAATATGGGAGTAACTCCTAATTCATAATGCACTTCTAGCATTCTGCAGCTCTTCGGTTGATGTTTTACCATCCTATTTCTGATCTTGTCACCATACAGCATCTTAAGACAATATGTGCTGAAATCTGTAGTATATGGAACTATGGACGTGGCAGCCAAGCATAAAGATTTTGGAAGCAATCCAACACATAATCAGTACACGTTAGAAACATAACAGTAGTTAGAACATCGATGTCATAAGAAACGGAACTTGGATCTCTTTTTTAGCTACTATTGAGTGAATCTTTGCTTGTGTGCAAATGCCAACAGGGTGCAAGCAATGAATAAGCAGCTATTTCAGAAAACTGAATTATATAAATCATGTTGAACCTTTTGCCAACAGAACTTTAAACAACTCAATAGTCGTAATTGGAACACTTTACTGATTTCAGACTGCTAAGGGTGCCTTCAGACGAAAATGAAAGAACAAGTTTCTGCGATGCAGAGATGAGAGATGATAATTCACTACAACTAATGAAGCAATAGATTGCAAGCCAACTCATGGGAAGAATTTCTTTGGTAAAAAAGAGAAAATCTTACCCAAAAATCCATAGTGAAACTGCAAGAATCATTGTACCAACCATGACCCATTCATTTGTTGTCACTGGGCCCATTTTCTCCAGTTTTTGTGCAGCTAATGCAGGGGCATCAGGAGTGCTCTTTATTTCAGGAGGGAATATTTTGTATAACAAATAAGGTGTCGCTAAGAGGGAAATGGTGGCAGGCAAACTAGCAACCTTGAACCATGATATCCATGGGTTTGCAATCTTGACACCAACCTCTTCCGCTAACTTCAGACACAAGAGATTTTGTGCAGCAGCAGTCAGGAAGAGAGCACTGGAGTTACCAGATGCCTGTCAAGCAGCAGAAACCATCAAAATACTACCATTGGTCATTTTTTAATACAATTTTAATGGCTAAGAAGTGCAAACATAAAGAATAAAAGATACAGAACATACATATATATGTTAACATGCTAGAAGCCTAGAAGCAACTTATCAGAAGTTTTTATCAAGTATGATTTTTCAAAAGGAACACAGCACTGGGAGTTTGATATTACTTTCCATGCAGAGTAGGATTTGATGATTCAAAGGAAAATACATAGGTACCAGTGTACCCACGTATCTACCCAAAAACAGTCCCATACTAGTATATGTATATCTCATTGTGCTGCATGGATTAACATGGTTATGACTTATGAATGCACCAAAGTGGTCATTTCATGAAGTATAAGCTAGACAGGAATTTTGTTTAGCTCCTGACGAGTTAAACAATGGTGGTCATCAAAAAACAATACTTCAAGGCTTCCCACCATCTATTATTTCCAGCAGACCTCATTCTCCTACCACACTTAATTGTTATTTGCTTTTCATTTTTTTTTTGGTTTTTTCCAAATCAACCAAGGATGCACCTATAGAACGTTCGTTTATCAATCAGATGATATCACCTAGTCAGATGAGCTCTATAACACAATCTTATGTATAACCATCAAAGAAGATAAAATCACACCCTTAGTTAGGTACTTTAGGTTGAAATGTCCAAAATAACACTCCATTGTGAACATTGGACCACCAATTACCCAGTGCTGGAACCAAACAGTGGGCTACATACAGAAGAATTTATGCAAAACCCTTTATTAATAAATTTAAAAAGAACAGACCCCACAAGTGTTTTTAAACCTTGTACTATTAGACACCACCAACACAAGTTACGCAACACCACCACAGGCATCAAGGTCTGCCCCTGCCACTGTGTTTGACACAGGCAGCTGTCACTAGCACCCTAGCAAAATGGATTGCAACCCATATATTGTAATTGATACAAATGCCACATATTTGCCACTCTTTTCAGAGGAAAGGTTGTTTTCGTGTTGAATACCATCAGAAAACAATGATCAATTTAGTATGAACCAGAATGCATGCTTTGGGATGCATTCAGGAAGCGAATTAAACTCTTAATTCTCCTTTAAAAAACTCTTAATTCAGTGGTGATAGAAAGACAGCAAATTCCTATGGAAAAAAATATAATCGCAGATGTAGAATATTCATTACTAAGATCCATCCTAATAGCATCTGCAATGTTGACACTAATCTTATTGTGTTTGAGTCAAATTTGTGTGTGTTTGGTCAGGAATAACAGACCTGAAGTTCAACAACGGACTGAAAATTCAGACTGCAGTTTCTGAATTTTTCAGGAAACGTGCAGAACTTCAGTTCATACCGGTTGATGTTTTTGCTTTTAGTCTAGTGAGTCCATGATCCTAATTCTCAGGATGGTGGGCGAGTTATGCGTGTGTAGGTGGCCTAGAATCCGGACTGTTAGTTGGAGTCTGGAGAGTGCGTGAGTTGTATCAGCTGCTGTCTGTTTCGTCAGTTGCTGTAGCATTTCAGAAAACAGAGAATAACAAGCAGAGCAGAGAAAAGCGGCAGGCATTTCCAGGCCGCACAACTTCCCCTATTTTCCTTGTGTTCATCCAGAGTGTTTGCATGTATTAACCAGGTGTTGCCAGGGATCTGTGCCAACATTTGGTATTAGAGCCATGCCGAGATCACGATCTGAATCGTCGGGCAGCCATATCACTGACCCTGGCACCGGTGTTCGCAATGGCTCGACGTCAAAGGTACCAACGAAGGAGAGCAGCGTATCTCTCCAGTATCCCATGTTGAGCAAGCACAGCTACAACACCTGGGCGATCAGGATGAAGACTTGCTTGAAGGGGTATGGGAGGCGGTTGTATCCGAGGACGTCGACGAGAGAAGAGATCAGATGGCCCTTGCTGCCATTTTCCAGGGAGTGTCAGATGAGACATTCTCCCTCTTCGATGACAAGGAGACAGCAAAAGAGGCCTGGGACATGCTCAAAACCACATATATTGGGGCTGATCGTGTCCAGGCCGCACGTGCGCAAACCTTGAGAACTGAGTTTTGAGGCATTGCGCATGAAGGAGTCTAAATCCGTGGATGACTTTGCCGCAAGGCTGACAGGCGTTGTCAACAGATCCGAGGACTCGGTAAGAAATTGGAGGAGTCATACGTAGTTGAAAAACTCCTCTGAGCGCTGCCCAGGAAGTTTCTCCAAATTGTTTCAACTATAGAGCGGTTTGGGGACATGAAGTCGATGACTGTCGAAGAGAAAGTTCGGCACTTGAAGGCGTATGAAGAACGGCTCCGTGTGCTTGGAGGAGACACTGAGGATCAGTCGGTTCTCCTGACCTGAGCTGAATGGAAGGCAAGGGAGGTGCAAAGTGATGGTGAGAGCTCGTCCAAGGGGCAAGGTGGCTGCGGTGGTCGTGGTCGTGGGGGAGGTCGTGTTCGCGGCCGCGGTCGTGGGCGCAGCGGCAGTGATCGTGCTAGCGGCGACTTCAAGTTTGACATAAAAAAAGGTCCGATGCTGTAACTGTAATGATTATGGGCACTACACGGCTGACTATAGGTCGAAGAAAATCGATGAGAACTTGAGAAGGTGCATCTTGTCGAGAAGAAAGAAGATGATGAGCCAACTCTATTGATGCTTGAAGCTTGTGAAGTGAATCAAGTTGTTTGGAGCCCTTCAAAAAAAGGTGTTGCTCAATGAAGAGAAAGTAAAGCCGGTGTTGGGTGATGGTGTGCAGTACACGAGCAACATGTGGTATCTTGATTCCGGTGCAAGTAACCACATGTCAGGGTGTATAGATGTGTTCACAAAGTTGGACAAAAGTGTGTCGGGGACAGTGAAGTTTGGAGATGGTTCAGTCGTGGAGATATGTGGCCGCAGCACAATCCTCTTCCAAACTCAATCCAAGGAACACAAGGTACTCACTGATGTGTATTACATTCCACAATTGTGCAGTAATATAGTGAGCTTGGGGCAACTTGATGAGCATGGTGGTAAAACCGTGCTCGAAGATGGATTTCTACGGATTTATGACAGTGAGAGACAGCTGCTGGCCAAGGTGCAGAGATCACGCAACCGCCTGTATCTGCTGGAACTGAACATGGCACAACCTATCTGCCTGCTCGAAAGAAGCAAAGATAAGGAATGGCTCTGGCATGAACGGTATGGTCACTTGAATTTTCGTGCATTGAGAGACCTGTCGAGTGTCGAGGCAAGCAATGGTCAAAGGTATGCCGGAGATTGAGCATATAGAGCAGCTCTGCGAAGGGTGCTTGGTTGGGCAACAACACTGAATTCCATTCCCACTAAGTACTTCCTTTCACGCAGAGAAGCTGCTAGAGTTGTTACACGGTGATCTCTGCGGTCCCATCTCACCTGCGACATTTGGAGGAAGGAAATATTTTCTGTTGATCATTGACAACTACAACCGTTACATGTGGGTCGCGCTGATCAAGACCAAGGACGAGGCTTTGAATGCATTCAAAATGATCAGGGCCAAGGCAAAGCTGGAGAGCGGCTGCAAGGAGAAAGCGTTGCGCACCTACCGAGGTGGTGAATTCACCTCTACTGAGTTTCATCAGTTTTGTGGGGAACTAGGGATGAGACGGTTTTTGACAGCGTCGTATTCGCCCCAGCAAAATGGAGTGGCGGAGTGCCGGAATCAGACAATTGTAGGGATGGCTAGGAGACTTCTAAAGAACAAGATGAGTCAAGAGTGCCTTGCCATCTTCTCAATCAAGCACCTATAAAGTCTGTGACTAGTATGACTCCATATGAAGCTTGGTATCAGAAGAAACTGAAGGTGCAACACCTACGTACCTTTGGTTGTGTTGCTCATGTCAAAGTCGCGAAGCCGCATCTTAAGAAGCTTGAAGATCACAGTGTCCCCATGATCTTTATTGGGTATGAATCAAGCACTAAAGCCTACCGTTTCTATGAGCCCAAGTGCCCAACAACAAGAAGCTGCATGTGATTCGTGATGCTTTTTTTATGAAAGAAGGCAATGGAACTAGGAGGAAGCCTCACCACAAGTAAGCGGCAATGACACATTCAAAGTTTATTATGAAGATAAGAGTGCTACAAGTCCCTCATAGAATCATGGCATGGGGAAGATACTGAGCCAGTGGGCACGGTACCAGGCACGTCGTTAGCTCAAACTGAGTCGCAACCCTGGCCTAGCTTGTCTCCTGGACCGGACAGTTCAAAGACATCGCCGGCCAGGCAGCGCGACACCTCTGGCAAGCTCTCTGTGCCAGGCACTACGGCGAGCTCAGTGAGTCCTGGCAGCACCTCAGGTGCCTCAAGATCAACATATGCAAGTCCAGCAAGCTTCGCTAGTCCATTGATTCCCAGAGTTCAACGTCACTTGAGAGACATCGCTACAGGTCAATCAAGGACATCTATGAGGCAACTGAAGAAGTGGATCAATACACACCTTCTTGTTTGCTGTCTGTTGAAGAGCCAATTAGTTACGAAGATGCAGCAAAAGAAGAGTGATGGAGACATGCTATGCAGGAGGAGTTAACATCCATAGAAGACAATGCTACCTGGGAGCAGGGTTTAATCTTTCGTCTTAAAAAAATTCGGCAGAGAACGAAAGCAATGAAAAACGAAATTTCGTCCATTTCGTTCAAAAATTCGGACGAAAATTTCAAATTTTTTGATGAAATTTAATCAAAATTTAGACAAAATTTAAATATGAAAATTTTGGCCAAAATTTGACCGAATTACTGCGCTTTCGGAGGGGAACAAAAGCAACGAAATTTCGTCGTTTCGGCGAAATTTTGTATGAAAGATTCAACCCTGCCTGGGAGTTGCAGGACATACTGACTGAACATAGACCCATTGGGTTGAAAAGGGTATATAAGGTGAAGGACTCACTTGGCACCATTGTTAAATACAAAGCTCACCTAGTAGCAAAAGGATATGTCCAGTGTCCGGGAGTGGACTTTGATGAGGTATTTGCGCCAGTAGCACGGATGGAGACAGATTGCTCATCGGGATGGTAGCACAAGAAGGCTGGGAAGTTTACCATATGGATATCAAATCGACATTCTTGAATGGTGAATTAATTGAAGAGGTGTATGTCTCACAACCACCAGGTTTCGAAATGAAAGGGGGTGAACAAAAGGTGCTGAGGTTGAAGAAGGCGTTATATGGACTACGCCAAGCTCCAAGGGCGTGGAATGCTAAACTAGACAAAAGTCTTATCTCACTTGGCTTTGAACGAAGTCCTGTTGAACATGCTGTATACAAGAGAGTCCAAGGCAAGTCACTTCTGCTGGTAGGAGTTTACGTTGATGACTTGGTGATCACTGGATCCAATGACACCGATGTGGCAAAGTTCAAGGCCCAGATGAAACAATTATTCAGCATGAGTGATTTGGGATTGCTTAGTTATTACTTGGAGATAGAAGTTCATCAGACATCTCAAGGTATTACTCTTTGCCAATTTGCATATGCTGCCAAGATCTTAGAGCAAACCGGAATGAAAGACTGTAATCCATGCCACACTCCCATGGAAGGAAGACTGAAGTTGAGCAAGCAAAGCACAAGTCCACCGGTAGATGCAACAGTGTACAGAAGCATAGTTGGGAGCCTTAAACACTGGGCCAGATATTGCATATGCTGTTGGTATTGTTAGTAGGTGCGTGGAAAAACCAACAATGGAGCATATGACTGCCATCAAGAGAATTTTGAGGTATGTCAGTGGATCTTTGAGCTTTGGATGCTTTTATGGAAGAAAGAGTCATGCCGAACAAAACTTGATTGGGTATAGTGATAGTGATTTTGCCGGTGATGTTGATGACCACAAGAGCACTACCAGAACTATTTTCTTTCTTGGTTCAAACCCGATTGCGTGGCTGTCACAAAAGTAGAAAGTTGTTGCCCACTCTTCATGCGAGGCTGAGTACATCACTGCAACGTCAGCCACATGCCAAGGGATTTGGCTTGCACGGCCATTCAGCGAGCTGAAAGAAGAAGAGCCAAAGAAGGTGAAGTTGTTGGTGGATAATAAGTCAGCCATCTCACTGTGTAAAAATCCTGTGCATCATGATAGAAGTAAGCATACTGACACGAGATACCATTTTATTCATGAATGCGTTGAAGACGGGAAGATTGACGTGGAGTATGTCAGAACTGAAGAACAATATGCTGATATTTTGACTAAATCTCTTGGCCATGTCAAATTTCTGGATATGAGACAGAAACTGGGCATGGTGGATACGGCAAAAGGACAACAAGATTAAGGGGGTAATTGTTGACACTAATCTTGTTGTGTTTGAGTCAAGTTTGTGTGTGTGTTCGGTCAGGAATAACAGACCTGAAGTTCAACAACAGACTGAAAATTCGGACTGCAGTTTCTGAATTTTTCAGTAAACGTGCAGAACTTCAGTTCATACCGGTTGATGTTTTTGTTTGTCTTAGTGAGTCCATGATCCTAATTCTCAGGATGGTGGGTGAGTTATCGTGTGTAGGTGGCCTAGAATCCGGACTGTTAGTTGGAGTCTGGAGGGTGTGTGAGTTGTATCAGCTGCTGTCTATTTCGTCAGTTGCTGTAGCATTTCAGAAAAACAGAGAATAACAAGCAGAGAAGAGAAAAGCGGCAGGCGTTTCCAGGCCACACAACTTCCCCAGTTTTCCTTGTGTTCATCCAGAGTGTTCGCGTGTGTTAACCAGGTGTTGTCAGGGATCTGTGCCAACATGCAACAACCCATCCAATGCAAAGGTCATTAAAAAACTTATTCTGAGCACCTTTTAAGCAATATGTCATAGAGATCGAATGCATTTCCCTTAGTCCATTGAGACAAGATTAAACAAAACGTTACTAGCTCTATGCGCGTCTCATCAATTCACACATTTGGAGCAAAATTCATAAGCATTTGGGCAAATTGCATCCCTCGTATCACCACAAATCATATGTAATATCTCAATTAAAAAGCATAGCCATTTGGCATCAGCATGATTGCATCAATCAAGCAACTTGTTGTTTACCTGCAGCTGAGACTGCACAAGATAAGAGCCCAGCTTCCTCGCCGACGGGTCATTCGGCTTGCTGCCGGCCGATAATGACAGCGACTTGACAATGGGAAGGAACACCCCTCCGGCCCTCGCCACGATGCTGGGCATGGCCGGCGCGACGCATGCCTCGCTGATGGCAAGCCCGTAGGACAGACCCAGCGTGCTGCGGCCCAGCCACTTGACGAAGTATGTGGCGACGCGGTCGCCGAGGCCGGTCTTGACGAACCCCCGAGCGAAGAAGAAGGAGATGACGATGAGCCAGATGACCTCGTTGGTGAACGCCCCGAACGCCGCGGTGAAGGGGAGCGTCCGTGTGGCGACGGTGGCGGTGAGGCCGAGGAATGCCCACGCGCCGACAGGAAGCGGACCGAGGACGAGCCCCGCGATGGTGGATAGGAAGATGGAAAGGAGCTGCCACGCCTGCGGGGTCACCTCGGGGGGTCGCGGCGCGAGGAAGCGGACGGCGAGGCCGACCGCGATGGAGGCGAGCAGGGGGAGCGGCTTTGCGCCGGCCGCCGCAGCGGCCGGAGCCGTTGCGGGTTTAGGGTTTGGTCCTGCGGCTTGGGCGGCCGATGCGGAGGCGAGGGTAGGAGGGATGTGGCGGCGAGGGGTGTGGGAGAGGTGGGGGGTGATGGGGAGGGTGAGGGTGAGGGAGAGAGAATTGGGTGAGGGTTGGAGGTGGAGATGGCGGTGGCGGAGGTGGTTGTGGGGAGTAGGGAGAGGGAGAGCCAGGCGGTGGGAGACGGCGAGGCGGAGGGGCTCCATCGGCGGCCGGCGGCCGAGCGGGGGGAGGGCGGAATGGGGTGGCGGTGGTTGCGGCCTTCAGAGTCTGGTAGTGGTACACTGACAGGTAGGGACAGTGTCTGGGTGCAAAGGTGGGACCGCCATGTCAGTGACCCTGTCCACACTTGGCTGTGACAGTGATGGTGTTTCTTGTGCGTATTTTCCTGGACCCGGTTCGGTGCTTTTCTGTTCACAAATCACAAGTTTGTTTCTGGGGATCGGCGTGGGGCCCAGTGGCAGTGAGCAACGAGATTGGAGATCGTCAGGTGTGGCTCTGCCGTCTCCCTGGAGGTGGAGGATATGGCGCCGCGTGGCAGTAGCGCTGCCGTCTGATAAGGATTATATGGTTACTGAGACTTGAGATGCTCATCGTCATGTGATCACGCAGCAGCAAAATGGAGCTCTCTAATTTTAGTGTGATTGGATAGATGTAATTTCTTTTTTGCAAGTGATAATGAGTTAGGATCTCTTCTTTTTAACTTTTAAAAACTATTTTTAATTTTTTTTATAGTAACTAGCTTTCAAATAGAGTCTTTTTTCAATACAGAATATACAAGTTAATTATAGTATATACTATAATAACTTCATTTATATTGACTAAAATCGTATACAAATTTCTATTGCTCCATATTTTTTTCTCATAAACAGCTTAAAAATTATAAACCGAAGCAGAAAAACAGACCCTAAGCAATCCATTATAGGGCATGTTCTTTTCAGCTTCTAAAAGCTACTTTTCAGTTTTTCTACAGTAACTAGCTTTTAAACGGAGTATCTTTTCAAGATAAGGTCTACTAATTAATTGCAGTACATACTGTACTGACTTCATTTATATCGGCAAAAACTGCACGTGAGTTTATGTTACTCTGTAATCTCTCGTACAAACAGCCCAAAAGTCATAAGACGCAACCAAAAGTCATAAACTTCAATAAAAAAGAACAGGCCCATAAGGTGTTGTAACCAAATGCAAAGTACAATTAGTACTTATTCTCCTCCTTATATCATCCCATGTGGCATGTAGTCGAGTTGTCTACACTGGCCTCTTTTAAAATTCAATGGCACCAATTATTTATGTCCAATGTATGGTCCAAGTAAAATGCAGTTGCTATAGTGATGCTCATTCTTATTTATTTGAGTGTTATCTTGTCCGCACCACAACCCTAATTGATGCTTCTGCATGCCGTGTTGTTTGCATATTTTGTAGTCTAAAACTTATAAAAGCCCCTTGCCGATTTAGAATCATTCGTGGATAAACTTAGCTGAACGGTTGTTTTATTTTTTAGGAATGTCTATACAACATTCGACTATTTTTTAGGACAAAAACAATCAGATTGATCTGAGGCGTTAGATCTCCATTCAACGGATCCACTCATACAAACCCCCCTCCAAAAAAAATGACCCCCTCCAAAAAAAAATAATCTAGGGCGTTGAATCTCCATCTAACGGCTAAAAATCTGACTATTTTTATCCTCAAAAATAGTTGAATATTATATAGACACTTCCTTTTTTTTATCAACTTGAGGTTCCTTAGCTTGTTTTCTTTTCATGCGCCACACTTTGCGTGGTGAGCGAGTCTAAAGACTATCTGAGCAGGTTCAGTGAGGACCAGTGCCATGTAGGCATGCAATTTAACTTCCGCCTCTGAAAAAAACTTATGCCCCATTTGGATTGTGAAAATTTTCTTAAAGTTTTGCTGCTATTGAGCTGTTTCGTATAAAATTTAAGAAAAATTCGTATTAACTTACCCTTTGTTTACGGGAATTTCTTTTCAATATTCTATTTTTATTTCAAATTATAATAATATACCTACTTTTTTATTTTCCACTAATAATCATCTGTTGCTCCATCGTTGAGTGACTTGGGCTAGTCGTACAATGATTGAATGCCAAGTGTACAAGTCACCCACCTGTTGAGCGTTGATCGACTAGATTTAGTCGCTCAAGGTAAAGCGACATATCGACAAGTCGTGTATCGGTTGGGCGATTTAAAATATTAATGTTATGATTTTATTAATTCAATAGAAATAATTGTGAAGGAGTAAATGGTAATTTATGTTGGTAATATATTTAGCAAATCTTATTTGTAGGTTGTTACTTTTTGGAAATAATAGGGCAGACAAAGTAGATTGGTCCATTTGTGATTTTCATAGATTTCCAAGGATATGAAATCTGTTAAACTCGCAATAATATTTTGTAATTGTCGTATGTTATTGTAGTGGGATAAATTTCTGAAGAATTTTGTGAGGACGATTGAGGTAGTAATGATTCGTAAATAGGAAGATAAGTAATATTGCAATGCAATAGAGAATTCATACACGGATAACTTTGGATAAATGGTGTAACGATAACAACATGATCTCCAAGGCATTCCTCGTGGGTAACAAAAGAGTGAGCCGTCCCAAATTCGACTATGTTCCAAAAGAGCATGTCGAAACGATGCACTGTATTGCCCATCACGAAGACATGTGCGACTGACCCTTCTCGATCTTGACCTATATATACGTTGTAATCTTCGAGCAATATGGTGTATGTAGGTTGGCTGCATGAAGTACCGTATTTGCATATCTTTCTCTAAAATATTTGATTGTACCTTACAGAACGCCTTTCACGATGGCTACGAAAGGCTGAGGACGGAGGCCCCTAAGAACCCTGTTGTAGGGGTGGCCCCCACCTAATTCCAGCAGGCCTGGTAGAAGGTTATAAAGCCCAGAATAGGCCATGTGTAATGACTTAAGTGCCCCTGAAGGGGATACTCAGATGTAAGGGTATAATTGTAAAAGCACTCCCCATGTATATATATATATGGAATACAGGCCATGGGGGGAACCCAGGGCCATTACTATCACTCTCTCCCAACTCTCCACTACGATCTCTCTCTCTCTCTGTTTGGTCTGTAACCACAACAAACCCAGTTGTACACCTCTGTAAGATTAGTGGTCATTATGCCATATGTTGCACTGTCTGTGTTATGCAATAAGGACCACTTCTCCAATGACTCGGCCCTAATACAATGGGAGAAGCATTTGATGTTCCTTGAGGTCCTCCGCGTCACACCAGGAGGGTCAAGCTCCGACAATGGTGTGAGACGTTTGGATACATAGTCAATACAATATCTTTGCCTTAAGCTATATCAATAGTCATCTTTGCATGCTTTTCATTATCTTTTCTATGATATCCTTTAAATCCGGGACTAAAACTTTCAATCAACTTAACAGACATATTAGTTTCTTAAGTATGATCGTCATTAATTAACAAAATTATTTTTAGGGGTCTAGATGCTTGAACATGCTGCATTGAAATGCAAAATTTAATTATGACATACTAAATGGTAATAATTTCATAACAAATGGTAACTAGAGAACAATTCATTTTGCTGGTGCGTTTCTTAACTGCATTTTAAGCATATGTTTTCTTCATATGAATACAAACCACAAAAGGTGTATACCTGTATTACAACTCTACTATTGTTTTTTTTAAAGGAGAAGTTATGGTTTGATGAATGATTTTGGCTGCATAATTTTGTGGAACTTTTCACTCATTATATTTATCTCACCCACTAATAATTTTCATATGCAGATATAGGAGAAAGAGAGACAGATTGGTAGAATGTATTTGCATTACACCTTTACAACTACAATGGGGATCGTTTAAAGCCTATTGCTACCGATCTCTTATCGATGGGATAGAGCACATTGCTATGGTCAAGGTAAGCATCCCTTAGCAAATATTACTACTGTTAGACCTTTTAAGTACTGAAACTTGCGTGGACAAGGCAACACCTGGGGAAGTAAACTGTGGATTATGCATGATATAGAAAGGTAGAATCGCTTGCAAGTTGCAATTGCCTGAAGGATGTGAAATTGTTTTGCTCAAGTACATCATGCGGAAAATTCTTGAACAAAAGTCAATGCAGCAAGACATTTTTGCCAATTACATCCATCAGACCGAAGATATTTGGATCAGCGAGGTGTGATTGTGGTAATCAACTCGCCCTGGCAATAACCATAATTGAGAATACCGGCCACAGTGTAGTAGTTTACCTTCGTGGTCATGAAGGTAGCCAGGTAGGGCCATTAGGCTGGGTCACAACTCACAAGCTTCAGGCATACAATTTACAGGACGATGGACGGGATACTGTGGAGGCCAATGAGGAGCTAGGGTTGCCGGTTGACTCACGGGAGTACGGCATAGGTGCACAGGTAAAGACGATTTCATTTGAACTATCCTCTATTCTCTACAACTTCTGAACTACCGAAGCAAACATGGTAGCTCCACACCTCCCTTCTTTTGGTGTTTCAGCTTCTACCCCAGCTAACAGTGTTTCTTCTCTGCAGATACTTTGAGATCTTGGTGTCCGGACCATGAGGCTGATGACTAACAACCCTGCGAAGTACACCGGACTCAAGGGCTACGTTTAAGTGTCTTGGGCAGAGTACCACTGCTGACACCAATAACCAACGAGAATCGGCGTTACATGGAAACAAAGAGATTAAAGATTGGTAATGTTTATGGATCTTGCCTAGGTGGTCACACAAGTGCCTTGGCTGACAGTGGCATGAAAGAGGAGCAGGATCAGAATTACAGTGGCATGAAAGAGGAGCAGGATCAGAATGTGATTAAACGATGTGTTTCTACAAGAACGAATGTGACTAGACGTTGCATTAGGTTTGCCAATCTGCTTAATTCAACGACGGATGCTTGCATTATGAAAGGCAAAACACACCTCACATAAGATCTGAGTATGTATACATGACTCCTAGTACCACACACGCGACGCATGTTTTTCCCCTGAAGAAAAAGATGCTATGAAATTATCATCCACATGTATGTATACTGCGCCCGGAAGTCATATGTTTGAATCCTCGTCATTCATAACGTCAAGTTTCGAGAGCATTTAGGACGTCTCGTCCATTTGGGTTCCATCCCAGCTTGTCTCACCGAAGCAATTGGGAATCTCGAGAAGAGAAGAAGGATATACATATACATGAGTTCATTGTGTGGTAAAAATATATGCTCATACTTTGTGAGGCATAGTCCTTCGATCTAGTTAGGTGTATGCTAGTAGATATATCTACATATATGTGAGTTAGAATATATGTGTAGAGCAAGTTTATGTATCCACCATTGTACTCTAAAAAATTTTGCGACATCGTTTACTGCCTTGTCACAGCAACTGTGGAGCAAGTCGTTAATGGACGCAAGGAGGAAGGGAAAAGAGATGGAAAAACAGTGGAAACAGTGGCAGGGAGGCCAAAAGAGAAAGGGAGTTTTGATCATTTGTTACATATATAAATCTGTAATTTGATGATTTGTTTTATTTATCTTGTTAATATATGGATTTAATGAGATATTATAAGATAAATCATCAATTATAACGAAGGGTGGTAGATGCTCAATTATTCCAAATAGAAATGTCTAGTTGAAAAAGAAACGGAAAAAACGAGAAGCGAAATGGTCTGGCCCCCGCGAAGGCACCGGTGGCCGCTCCCAACGCCTATCGTTTCCGGGGCCCTCCCCTCCTCGACCTCCCCTTCCTCCCTCGGCTTCCTTCCCACCGCTACTTCCCTCCCCATATAAACCCTATCCCTCTCGGCCTCACTCCCCCTCGCTTGTCGGGACGCTCGCGTCGATCTCATCGCCGCGGGAGGGAGAGAGCAGCAGCAGCCGATGGCGACCGCCGTGGCGTCGCAGCCGCGCCACCTCCCCCTCGTCGCCGGCGGCGAGGCGAAGGCGGCCATGTGCACCGCCAGGTTGGGCCTCCTCTCCTCATCCCCTTCCTCTCTCTCCTGCTCCTTCTACGCCTCTCCGGTTGGTTCCCATTAGCTCGTAGATTGTTGTGTGGATTGCGGGAATGTGTTGATTGGAATTGGATTGTTGCAAGGTTGGCTGGATTGGTCGCTGGGTTGCGCGGTTGCTTTGGGCGCGCGTCGCTGAGGGCTGCCTGGTTGGTTTGGTAGATTGCCGTGATGGCCACGGCGGTAGCATTGCGGTCTCACGTCGTGACCTTCGAAACTGACTTTGGAATTTGGATCCTCCGCTAGTTTTCGCTTTCTGTTTCCGTTGAAGTTTTCTATGAGCGATATGGCTGGTTTGATATCGACACAGTGTGCGTTCTCTTATTGCTTTTGCTGGCAATATTAAGTGTCCTAAGTAGTTGCTTTCCTCTGGCTTTGATTGGTGGAACTAGTTTGATGGGGGTCTTACAAATATCTGTTCAGGATATATTATTGAGTAACGAAAATCTATGCATGATATAATTTATGAAGTTCATTTTACATTTTTTAAAACTGTTTCTGTTTGTTAAGGGACCAAATGTTATGTGTTTGCAGCACATCAAAGATTTATACCCTGGAGAAAGTATATGGATTCAGATTCGTATGCAGAAGCTTAGTTGATATAAGGAGTCAAAAATTCCATCCACGCATTTCTAAGAGAAAATGCTGCTTAAGGAGTTCACCATCGGAATGTGAGAACATCGTTCACAGTGCTAGATTACTGGAATTTAGGAGACAGAGGGTGGCCTTTCAGAGAACTAGAAGGTTAGTCCATATCATTCCTTTGGCTTCTCAAGATGATGGCAGTGGTGTATCTGTTAATGGAGTCCCGCAAGTTGATTCGGCAAGCGAGATGGAGGAAATAAGGTTGAAATTGGATAAAGCATTGCAAAGCGAAGATATAAGCACTGGACTTGTCCAATCAATTCATGATGCTGCGAGATCTATTGAATTGGCTTTCCTGGATCACAGCAAATCATCAAAAAACTCTTGGTTTCCAAAGACATGGCTTGGTGTAGATAACAATGCATGGATAAAATCACTGTCTTACCAGGTACAGAACTGAACATTCTTCAGATGTACAATTGCCCTATGCTTTGTGCGAAGAAAGTGGGGAATCTATGCAGTCTTCCTATCTTCTTATTCCAAAAACTTTTGTGTACAAGTCATAAAAACCATTACTGATGGAATTGATTACAACTAGGTTTCTCTTGAGTTTTATTTTTTGGTCTCCCACTCAGAAGACGAGCCCCTCGAATTGATTACAGCCAGTCAGGTACTTTTGATGTAGTCAGAGTCAGGATAATCCATGCAAATCTGATAAAATACAGATGCCTGGATGGATGTACTTTGTAGCTACATGGCTTGGCATGCTATGAATAGGTCATAATTTGCTACTGAAGTCAGTAGCCTGTTTTGAAATGGTAACAGCTACCAATAGTGGAAGCGATTTTGCCATGAGATATTTTTCATATGTGAAGATGCTGCCACTTTTTAATCAACTTAGAGCCAAGCACCACATAAGTTGATGATTATTAGCCCTTATATGGAGACCTTCAGTAAACCCCATTGTAGCTGCAGATTCCGAAATTCTGGTGACATACAAATTGTCTATCATCTGAAGTCTTACAAAAGTTGTTTGCAGGCTGCTGTTGGCTCATTATTGCAAGCAATTATTGATGTTTCATCTAGGGGGGACGGCAGAGATAGAGATATAAATGTATTTGTTCAAAGGAGGTCTGCCCTCTAGCTTTTGCCTTGAATTTCATGTCTAATTGCTCAAAAGCTATCCTTTTTCTGGCATGTGTGTTTCTAAGACTTGAACATCGTGGAGCAAACAGCAAACTCTTTTCCCCCCTACGTTGGGGCAAATTGTGTTGAATGTTCACAGTTCTTGGAGCAAATTCCTATTTCATAAACTCCTCTCTTTGTTGATTTCTTGGTTTTACAAGTTTGAATGTGAGCTGAAGATTTGCTCTCAGCCGAGCATGCAGAATAATTGATCTATCATGATTTATGAAGAAACAAAGTTACTGCTGTGGCCTACTGTGTTAGGCTGTATTGCATTTCGCTGATCCAGAAGCAGCCTGACAATGCATTCAATAGTCAAACTCACATAACCAAATATTGATGGCAGGAGTGGATAGCAAGGTGTGGGTAGTTCCAATGATCTTAATATGAAGTAATGTGGCTTTCGCATGATTCAAAATTTAAGGCTACATCGTGCCTTGGTTTTGGGCCTGTTGGTACACATAGTTAACCAAAAGAATTACCAGATGCCTTTGCATGTGCTAGCACCAACATGTAATGTCTTTCCAAAGCTGAAATCACCAACAATAGTACATAATGTATTATGCTTGCGATTCCGACTAAAATTTGTGTTTTCTGCTGAATACATTTTGATTTTGGTGAGTAATTGTGTAAATGGAGATGAATCTCTATCTTTGTCCGTATTGATTTTTTTCTTGTAGCATGGTGAAGCGAAATTGGATTCATCCTCTGTATTATACATAACAATAGAGTCCAGTTTCTAAGTTATAGAGATGTTGGCGCCTATTTAATGATCTTTAATATGATTGCAGTTTATCCCGGCTGCTCAGTCCTCTAGAAGGTGCTATCCAGAATGAGTTGTCTAAAAGGGAACCTACATTATATCAATGGTATTCATCCGATCAAAATCCTTTGGTGGTGAGGACATTTGTAAACACTTTCGAAAATGATCCACGATTTAACTCTGCAACAGCAATGTATGTTGTCATAGTTTCTTTTATAATACTACGTTATGTTTATGATCAATAACTAATATAAGACTCATGGAGATGTTTCTTTTGTTTGTTGTCAGATGCTATGAAGGCAAGCCAATGAACACTAGTGAAAGTGACCTTTCTCTTCTTACGCTAGGTTTGATCTATCTTGCTGCTATCACAAAGCTTGGATCAGCAAAAGTTTCTTGTCAGCAGTTCTCCTCCATGGTCCCTGATATTATTGGCAGATTCATGGATATGCTAGTTGAATTTGTCCCTCTAAGTAAAGCATATACCTCGATGGAAGATATTGGTCTTCAGAGAGAATTCTTGTGCAATTTTGGTCCTCGTGCTGCTATTCCTAAGTTTACTAATGATCATGGAGCGGAGATATCATTTTGGATTGATCTGGTTCAGAAACAATTACTAAAGGCGCTTGATCGTGAAAAGATATGGTCAAGACTGACAACAAGTGAAAGTATTGAGGTTGGAAAACAATTTTTTTTCTGTAGTCTTAAAGACCTCTTTCATTCCTCCTTATCCAAAGTAATTATTTATTCCTTACTGCAGGTTTTGGAAAAGGATCTAGCGATATTTGGTTTTTTCATTGCTTTAGGCAGAAGTACGCAAGCATATTTGTCTGCCAAATGTCTTACTGATTTAGACGATTCAACCAATGGTGATTCAACCAATGGTATTGTAAGGTGTGTTGATTTGAATTAAGAAATTTCCATTTTCTCATGTAAATGAAGTTTCAGCACATAAGCTTCAATATACCTGCTTTATTGCCTAAATATGATTTAATGTCCAGCTTAACAAGCTTACAATCATCCAGGTATCTTATTGGTGGGAGTGTGTTATATTATCCACAGTTGTCCTCGATTAGTTCGTATCAGTTGTATGTGGAGGTTAGTATGTAGGCAATACACTGAGTTTCTAAATCTAATGCTACTCGGCTTTTTAAGTGTTTATATGACTTTCTTGCCTTCAGGTAGTCTGTGAAGAGCTTGAGTGGCTTCCATTTTACTATGGAGATGTGCCAACTGCAACAACTGATACTGAAGGTAGAGAAGAAATGCCTAAAGAAGAAGCAATATCAAGGGTGCTAAATGTGTGCTTTTATTGGATGACTAGTTTTATAAAGTATAGCTCATGGCTTGAGAACCCTTCAAATGTAAAGGCAGCAAGATTCCTATCCAACGGGTACGTCAACATTCAATCCCGGTGATGATTCTCTTACTTTGTTTTACAGATATGGATATGTAACTAACATTTCTAATGTGTGCCAACAAATTTTGATAGACATGCCATGTTGAGTGACTGCATGAAGGAGCTTGATGCAACAAAGTAAGCATGAACTTCCAATGTATCTCATATCACTTAGTGGATATGTGCTTTATTTGTCAATCTTGTAAATAATGTTTATGTTCTACTATTTATTTGGTTACTATGTCATAGAAACAATATGTCAAAAGACCAAAGCTTGGCAGAACCTGAAGAACACTTGGTTGCTGGGACTGAGATAGCTTCTTTTGACAAGGTATCTGTTACTGGATGCACTTCGGAGTTGCTAATATATTTTTCCATTTTTTGCACGTCCCAACAAAAACAATGTCCTATGCTATTGATGAAATTATTTTTGCATTTGACATTTTCAAACATGTTATGGGTAATACTACTATACTAGTGCTACTTTTATTATTATTATCCTTAGAACTTATAAGCCAAGCTATCAAATTTATAACAATACAATGTTGTTGCCATAGTACAAAAAACCGGACAGGACCGGCGATTCAACGGGAAAAACCGAAACTGGTGCCTGGGCGGGCTGGGCCGGTTCGATCACATGTCAGGACCATTCATGCAAGCAAGACGCTCAAAACCAGTGAAAAAATAGTTGAACCGGCCGATTGAGCACTGACCGGTATTAGACCGGGACCGATTGGACCAACTCTATTAAGGTCCTATTCGTATTGGGTTCTGCTTAGAAAAGCCAAAGTCAATATGAACACCTAGTTTCTCAAAGCGGCTTCTCCACACCTCTCGCTACTATCTAGCTCCGGGGATAAGGCAAAGGGTTACAGGTGCATCACGCACCCCACTCCTCTTGCTTCTATCACGCGTACACATCTCTTCTTCACTTTTTCCACTGCTCGTTCTCTCATTCTAAAAACCACTTTTTTTAATCACTACTATTCATTTTCAGTCAAAAACCATAAGCCACATCCAAAAACTATCAACAAATGCCAATATGAATGCTCCTTAATTAGACGGGGGAAAATATATTTGGAGGCGTATGGATTCAGACGCGAGGCCTCCAGGCAAGAGGCTAGAGCCCCCACTGCCCCACGTAAGCCAACTAGGCAAGGTTGGTTTGGTGCTTTAGATAGGAAACTAATAAATTTAACTCTTATTTTTTCTACCATACTACTACCAGCCACTATTTTATTGTATTTTATTGAACCAGCGGTTGGACTGGTGAATTGGCGGTCCAATTGCCGAACCGTTGAACCGAGGTTGACACTAGGTCAATGACCGGTTTGGCTTTTCGTCCTATGGTTGTTGCAGACAATGAGATGCCTTGGTCTGTACATGGGATCTGTTTATACATTCAAAACATAACACTCATCTATTTTATTATGAAAAATAGCAGTGTGGCTCGCACATTTGCGTGGCTAGATTTGTTATGTATTGTTCACATATTTAATATTTGGCATTTGTCGATGTCGGTGTTTGATTTTTTTATCAGTAGATTAGCCTTGAGATACTGTTGTGCCATTAGATATAAATTTATGTTATAAAAAAGCCTATAGCTAGAATACATCTTGAGGAAACTTAATTGACATTTTGGTAGATTTTTTTTAATAAGTGTAGTTCTTAGGGTATTAGAAGCTAATTGTTCAAGTACACCTTTAAAAGCATTTTTTAATGCAAGGCTCCTATCATTTTAACCTTATCCATTCTTGTGTCTTGTAGCCCTTTGCATGAGTCTCTCCTCCATGCTTCAATCTCGATAGGCAATTAGGCACCACTCCAAGGCCCGTGGAATCGAGATCCACAACATCTTGCATGCAAAACTTTAGGTTGGTTTTACTTTTCCAGCTTCTCCTCACTAGTGATTCCTCCTCCCTCGCTACATATCTTTCTATCAAGAATCAAAGCAAGTCATTAGTGGCTCTTACCAGCCATTGCTAAACATTCTCCTCTTTCTCCATCCGTCTCACCATTCACCGCATTGTAGTTGCATTAATTGGTTGGTGTGACAACATGCCCTTAGAAACTATCTTGCCATTCTTCCTCGTACTCTTACTCTACTTGGCTCTGTAATCTGCCCATCTTGCTGCTGCCAGTGAATCAATTACCCTTATCATCCTTAAGTGCGTTCTTGACCGCTCCAATCATGTTCTATGGCACCCTGACACCGACGCCCAGCTTCTGCTCCTCATGGCCTAGGATGCGTTAGTATGGCATAGGTGGCTACGCCGCCAAGTTCATCCTCGAGAACCTCCATCTCATTGACTCCCTCACTGCCGCTCACTGTGTTGCGCATCCTTAGCTTCAAGCCCAACGCCTTCATTGGGCCCATGCCGGACACGCTCCAGTGAGTCCCGCGCTCACTCCCCCCAATCTCAAGTGTTTAGGTTGGAATCATATACAAATCCAATTGGTATTTTTATTTTATTTTTATTCCGAATTTAAGCTATTTATGGATTTTACTTTGGAGTTCATATGGAAATCAAATTTCTAATTTTATTTTATTTTTATTCCGAATTTCAATTTTATGTTGGAATTCGTATACAAATCCAATTACTAATTTTCGTTTAATTTTTGTTCCGAATTTCAGTTTTACTTTGAAGTTCTTTGGAGTTCGTATGGAAATCAAATTGCTAATTTTATTTTATTTTTATTCCGAATTTCAGTTTTAGGTTGGAATTTGTATACAAATCTAACTACTAATTTTTATTCCAAATTTCAGTTTTATTTTGAAGTTCATATGGATATCAAATTGTTAATTTTCATTTATTTTTATTCCGAATTCCAGTTGTTTTTATTGTACTTGACATAAACTCTTTTGAAGTTTGTATGGATATCAAATTGCTAATTTCCTTTTTATTTTATTCCAAATTTCAGGTTTTTTTTATTTTACTTGACATGGACTCTTTCTTTTAATTTAGGCCCCTATAACTTGGGTTTACCAGATGGAAAGCTAGATCTTTTATCCTTTTTCTCCGATTAACGTGAGGGTTTCTAGCATTTGAAAGTGAACATGGTGGCTTCTTTGCTACCGTTTTAATAATATATTAGATGATAGAAAAAGAAGTCATTACGTTTGCTCTCAACGACTATAAATTACCATGTTAATCGGAGGGAAAAGAGAAAGATCTACAATGTCGATTGTTGGTAGGTCCAGATTATAACTATAGAGATCAATCAAATATATATCAGGATTCAGGGTTATTACAGTTGTACAAGAAATACAATTGTATTTTCAATCACACACATTAGAGTTGTCTAATAAATACAACTCTATTTTTAAATATAAGCATATGTATCGTAGTATCTAGCCGCGCAATTTGGCGGGGAATTTGGCTAGTTAGATGTATACTAACATCTATTGGAGAGAATTAGAGAAATGATGGATCATTTAACACATATAGCTTCTCTGTATGAGCTTCCTTACAATGAACGGTAGAAGATCATGTTAGATGTGGTAATTTTCTTTTACATACTTTAGTTTAGAGGCAATTTTCTGTTCCCTCTGTTAGATTCGCCAAAAAGCAAAAGTTATTGGTCTCTGAGCTAGTGAGCTCTGTTGTGCTTAGTTGTCTTGTGTCTGAGGTGCTCATTTTTAGTTTCAATTATGCAGTCACTTGAAAGTGTTGAGGAAGCTTTGGTAAAGTTAGAAAATTTGCTTCAAGAATTGCATCTATCCAGTTCCAACTCTGGCAAGGAGGATCTAAAGGCTGCATGTTCTGATCTTGAAATGATCAGAAGGCTGAAGAAAGAAGCTGAGTTTCTTGAGGCTTCCTTTCGAGCAAAAACAGAATATCTGGAGGTGAGCTTAGTTGGCTTTATTTATTGCAATGTTTTTTACTAGCCATGCATTTTTCTCTTAAAAAAAGGGTAGTCATCATGCATCAATAGTTCAATACAAGTATGTGATCACAGTAGTTTCTCGAGATATTTCACTGTATCAGGATTCAGGAGTGCATTCAACCGGCTACAATGGCTATTAAGGACTAACTATCTCAGCAACGGAAATGACAGAAGTGCCACCTAAATAAATTGGACTTTGTATATAGAACAGTAAATCTTATTCTTTGGGAGTATAAAAAAGATAATTATGCTCTTGTGTTCCTTTCAGAATATCTTCTTAGAATGACTTTAAAGTTGTGTCAGTCCTTTCTTCCACTGATAACATGGTAGATGTTATAGACAATGAAGTTTGTAGTTGCTTCCATGTAGTACTAACATAACTCTAAAGGGCAAACTACACATTTTCAAATTTATTTGCATATCTATTGTTAATTTTGTTAGTACTTAGTATGTTTGATTCATTAGTTCTTTTTTCCTAATATCTAAAAAGTATACAGAAGTTAAAATTGCTAAAGGTTTTGGAATTTGTAGAGATATCTGTTCAACATTTAATGTTTGTATTATCACATCAAAATGAATGTTAATATGCTTTGAACAAACCACATATGAGTTTGTCTGAAGTGAGTCATACTCGGATGCTCTGGTTTTGCATCCAACATAATAGAAGGTGCATACAATGTACCTGTTGGCAACTTGACCCCCCAAGCAGTATACTGGGTGGTACAACTATTATTTACAATCATGATAGCTGTACTAAAGCTTTTTTTATGGCTGACTAGGCTGATGCTAGTAGCAGACCATTATCTCCTGCTGGCGAGGAAGGGCGTGGAAAGACAGGTAGCAGGGCTAGTGAGATTTCAATGCCACAAAAACCAGCAAACAGGTGATATTCTCTTGCAAACTAATTCCAGTATGGTTGTGATAGTTTCTGTGATTTCAGGGAGGAGAATAAACTATGTCCATTTTTTGAAATACTTATTTCTTTGTCAGGGTGGAGAATAAACGCCGACCATTTTGGGACTTATTCGGTAGGACTTCTGGAAGGAAAGTTGAGCAAGTACAACAAGTTGCAGATCAAGATGTATGAATTTGTACCATATGTTCTTTCTATTATTTTTATGCATTTAATAACTCCCCAAATGAAAAAATGTGGAAAAGGAAAGTTTTGCTAAGTGTTTGAGCTGTTGCATTTAACTGTGAAGGCCTGAAGGGATTACATAATTCATCAATGCTTATTGATTACTTATTAGTGCTGAACTGCTTACTAGGATACAGTGGCTTTAGTATAATTACTGAAAAATTAATTTTGATCTTCCGGATAATGTCATCTAATTTTATCTCAAAAAGATGTCTAGTTGCACTATGTTCCTAATGTACTGGGGTTTCCCCCTTTTCTTGTGGAAGGCTTCTGTTGCCAATGTGGATAACAAAGACATGGAGTCAAATGATACCCTCCGCTTTGAACAGTTGAGGCGTGAGCTGATTGAGTTAGAAAAAAGAGTTCAGAAGAGTGCAGATGATGCTCAAAAGGAAGAGGTATGCTTGTTTAACATTTGTTTTTAAATAGCAAATGAGAATGACGTTGGTATTTTGAGCTAACACTTGGATCTGGAACTCAGCAGCAATGCTGGAAATGCTATGAGCATTAATTGCTTCATGTTTTATTCGTAACTCTTGCATATTGTGACTATTGCTTTTAAACCATAATGGCTGGCTTCACTGTTGTAAAAGTTTCTTCAGTTTTGAAGAGTTATTATTCATTAATGTCCTGTTTTCCAGAAGACGGTTGTCCCAGCTGAAACAATACGTGCTTCTGTCTCATTGCCTCTTCTGTCAGGGACTTCTGGTCCGGCCAGCAAGAAAGAAAATGTTATTACCAAATCAGTAGAGAAGGTTAAGGGGGCTACAACGGTATGGCCATTTAAATTTAATTGTTCCCGTTGCAGTAAAAGCATGTGTAGGTTAATATCACAAAATCCATTTCTTTTCCAGCTTTTACTTCTGTTCCTGACACAGAATAATGATGCTTGAAGTCATTCACAGTGCGTTAATTCTATGGTGATAGATTTTGATTAGTATTGATTGAGTAGTATCATTGCGAATTATTTTGGTAGGTGACCCAAATAGTCTAATTAGTTATTGAGAAGTTTCTTTGCCACCAGGGCTGATCGCAATATTTAATTGCTTACATTAAATAATCTCTGAAAGTTGGCCTACAACTTATTTCAGTTTCTGTTTTTCCTGCACAGACTGTGTTGCAAGGTACGCAACTCTTAGCAATTGATACAGGAGCTGCTATGGGCTTGATAAAAAGAGCTCTTGTTGGGGATGAACTAACTCAAAAGGAAAAGCAGGCTCTTCAAAGAACCCTGACAGATTTGGCATCTGTTGTTCCTATAGGAATACTCATGCTTCTGCCAGTGAGTCTTTCTTGTACTTGGATCTCCACCTACTGAACAAGTATAAGGCTTTCTAGGTCCACATTATTGTTTCTTTCAATTTGGGTAGCGTAAACCTGTTATCTTTTTATGTCATCCACATCGACTGTAGATAACCCAGTCTCATTTACTGTCCAAATTGCAATGGTCAAGGATTTTGTTCTGTGCTCCGTTAGTAAAACCAATAATATTTCTTAGCTCGTGAACTTATTATTCAGTGCAAATATCACCATTGTTATAGTATTGTAAACAAGTGCCTTTGTTCCCAGGTTACTGCTGTTGGACATGCTGCTATTTTAGCTTTCATCCAGAGATACGTGCCTTCCATGGTTTGTAACTTTTTTTGTGACTCCTCATTACTCCCCATTGTTGCAATATGTAAGTGTAATTGTGTATTTTGTGTATTTGATATTGTGTAGATTCCATCCACGTATGCCCCTGAGAGGTTAGATCTACTCAGGCAGCTTGAAAAAGTGAAGGAAATGGAAGTTGCTGAAGGCAGCAGCGAAGAAATGGCAGAGGCAGGTAGTTCGAGAGGTGACCAAGTGAAATAAGCTAACCATGTACAGATGGACTCGAGTATGTTTCTGATTGTCTTTACAGTGTTTCGGCATTTCGTTGTTTCCTTGTTTTCAACAGTTGCTTACATTCATGTTACCTTTAAACTGGACTGCTCAAATTAGTCAACTAGAGTATATAGATTTTACAAAGAAATACTTGAATTGGTCCTTGTCTTGGGTCACTTCAAACCTAGAAATGTTCAATTAGGTACTTCCAGAAGCTCTTCTTTTGCAGATTTTTGGCCTGTAATTATGTCTCAACGATCTTCTGAATCATTTGTTCAACCTTTCTGTAGTGTTTTGGAACAGGACAGAGGAGGGGTTTCATTTCATATAAAATATTCTTTCAATGGCATGCTGATGAAAACGGAACTACAGAGGTTACACTGGAATTAACCAAGCATTGTGTGGTGCACGTTGAAGGAAGATCCTTCCAGAAGTTGCACTTTGTAGATTGTGTTCATACTTCATAGTATACAAGGGTGCCGTGTGTGCCCATTGAACAGAGGATGAATGTCCGAGTCCGTCTTGGATAATGTCTGTGTAGGGTAGAGATTTTGACAAGAGGATTGCATATCTAGCTATGTTATGTATCACCTGTTCTCATGTAACCCCCTCATCCCAGTGTTCACCTGTAACCTGATGCCAATTTCAGGCTGTATGGGGTTAAATGAGGTAGCTTTCACAAATCACAATCTTAAGTGGTGGCTTGTGTGTACCTTCTCATAAGCCCATGTCACTTACGACGTATGTTAATGTATGTATCTGGTAAAGTTCATCGACCATCTTATGTCAGTTTGAGCGCATCGGCAGCAAAAGCATGGGGAGGGATGCTGGTTGCTAGCAGTTGGACAGTCCACTAAGTTTTGTCTTTCGTTCTCATCTCATTACACCGTAAATACGCCTCTGAATTGTGATGTGCCTGTGAGCTGCAGTCCAGGTCTTCGGTCTTCGGATGTTTTGACGCGTTAGTGCGTTCGTGATTCCAAGCCTGGTGGTCGGATCTGGCGTCTCTCGGCCCAGTTCTGCGAGGTGGAAAGGCGGCGGGCGGCCTGGGGCGTGTCTTCGCTGTGGATGCTGGAGGCGAGCTCCTAGGGCGCAGCGTGCGGAGGCGGCCTCGGGCGTGTATGCGGTGTTTTGGTGGTTCGTGCGTGTTGGCGCCCTTGGAGGGATAGGCCGAGCGGAGGCGGCCGGTGGGCGGCATTGGGCGCGGCGGCGCAGGTGGGTTGGGTTGGCCGGGCGGCTTCGGGTCGCCACGGCGGCAAGGCGCGGGCTCGGTGCCCGTTGCCGGCGGGTGCAGCCGGGTGGTCGGTGGTGGCTTCAGACGGCTCTGTTGGTGCCGGTGCAGCGTCGCCTGTGGGGAAGGCTGAGCGGCAGCGGGCGTGTCTTCGATTGGCTGCGGCGTCGCCGGTGGGTCGCCTTGTCGGCGGCGGTTTCCTCTGCTGTGACGTTTCAGTGCTTGTCCTGTCGTGCGGCAGGCGGTTCGACTGTTGGGTTCCTGAGGCATCCCGCGGCGGCCGGAGTAGGCGAAGCTGGCATTGGTGCTGGGAGTCAGGCGCTGCAGCGTTTAGTCCTCGAGCCATGGTGCGGCGTTAGCTCAAGCAGGAGACCATGGCGCGACGTTGTCGCATTGTGATTGATATAGGATTGTTCCGTGGTTCGTGCTCTTAGATCTGCTCAGTGGTGGCTCATAGGCGCCAAGTAGTGGTTTCTTCGGAGGCGAGCATTGCAGGAAGCGGCTCATTGTGGAGTTCATGGGTGGCTATGCCATGGCCTTGAGGCGTGCAGGACCCCGGTGTGTTGGTGGCGGTCTTTTTTGTGTGTGGGTAGTACATGGGGTGCTGTGGAAGTGCTGGCGAAAGCCTTGCCGGTGTTCTTACCGGTTTCGACAACGATGACGCCTTCGGGCGCCATTTTCCTTCCTGAAGGAGTTGTCATGGCACTCCATAACCCTCATGTATGTTGATCTCCGGGTGAAAGCCTTGCCTCGGTAAGGCGGGCGGCGTCGGCGATCCTAGTCGCCTACTTGGAGGCGTCGCCTCGGAGGTCCTTCTCCACGCAAAGTAGACCGAAGTTTGGATGGCGCAGTCGGTTGGGGATAGGGACTTGTTTGAGAGTAAGGACGGAGAAGAAGTTCTGAAGCTTAGTCTTTCTAGTTTTTTTCATAGTCCTTAAGAGATCTTTTTGTTGTTTTTAGCTCCTCAGTTTTGAGGATTTGAGCCTAAGAGCTCGTGTATCTTTTGGCTGTGTATATCCCGCGTGGATATAGAGGCCGGATTTTATATCCTTTATCTAAAAAAAAGTCACCATACCTTTAAGCCTATGAATTGTGTTTGAGGCATCATAGAACGTGTCCTATACTATACTCTCCCGCTCGTTTGGACTTAGGATCTGTTTTTTTTTTCCGAAGTTGGCGGCATTGGGTTTTTGCTACAATACTTTACTTTCAAACGGAGTATTTTTTCAAGACGGGGTCTACAAGTTAAACGATGTATACGTTAAAAACCCAACATCTGTACCATCCAAAATTGCAAGTGAGTATCTTTCTCTCTCCGTAATCTGTACTATAAACAATCAAAATTCAAAAAATTCAGCCAAAAGTCATAAGCCGCAACCGTTGTCAAACATGCCCTTAGCCTTCTAGCTTTCAGCTTATTTTTTGCTATTTTTAAATTTTGTCTTTTTTGGACTTTCGGATTTTTAGCTTTTTTGTGGGTGTTTTTTTCCGTATTCGTTTGTATTATACGTGCTAGACTAATATGTTTTTTCTATTTTTAATTTTTTAAAATTTAATTATGCTAAATAAATTACTATCAGCTACAGTGTTATTTTAGCCATCTATAGTAAAAATTTAGCAATAAGCCATAAAAATTTATCCCAATATCATCTTCACTTATACGCTGTTCTGAATTCTGATGCATCTTCTCTCATGGAAGTGAATGCAACTCTTCTGCATTCTTTTCAGAGAATTTTACAGGCGTACTGCGACCTTTTGACGTGCTCACAAACAGGCCAGAACACAAACTTAATAAGCCGTCACTAGATAACAACAACAGCCAACGGTCTTCGATTTAAGGAAGCTGAATACATGAACACATTCTACTTTTACTTGCGCTGGTAGCAACCTGAGTAGTGACCATTGGGACGGCTAAAACGTTTTACACAGAGCTTGATATGATGTGGCAATTGATTCTTTAAAAAGTACTTCTTCTGTCCCGCAATATAAGTCTTTATTTTTGAAAATTGTTATTCTACAATACAAATCTGTTGTAGAGACCAAATATGCGGTTACTATAATATTTTCACCATATATCTTTATTTTAATATTAAAAAAGTAGTTGTAGTATATTATTTAATAAAGATACATATAGTCTAATAGTATTATTTTTTTCTTAAATTTAATGTCTTATTTCTGTATTTATAATGTACTTATATTATAGAACGATATAATAACAATATTACTCCCGGGGGGTTCCGGCCTCCTCGCGCGCCCACGTCACCCCGCGCCCGCGTTTCGGCCGGCGCGTGGCGTGGGGTTTCGCGTACGGCCGGAGGAGGTGTTTTCCTCCTATTTTCCGAAAATTACGTAAAGGTCCTTTTTCCTCGCGAAAAGGTCTCTGCAAGTTTTTTTCCCTAAAAAAACTTTTGATAGCGCCCCGCGGGTTTCCAAAATTATGTATAGGTCCTTCTTTACTTACGTACAGGCCCTTACAGGTCCTCGGTTTTTTATGAAAAAGACCTTTGGTTTTTCCTAAATTACGCATATGTCCTCAATTTTTTTTATTAAACCCCTGCGAATTATCGTCTCTTTTACTTTGGTCTACACGGTGGCTAGCGCGGCGTGCGCTGCGCTTATATGCAGCTAGTTTATATTATAGAATAGAGAGAGTAGGTTCCATAAGCTTTCCAACCGTATACAACAAGAGGACCCGAAAAGCCGAAAAGTTTAATGTGAGCGAACTCAGGATGGGGCAGAGGACAATACGCGGGAGAACGTCCAGGGACGTAATCCGGATGAACGTCCGGGTCCGAATATCTGTGCAAGAAAAGTTGACAAGTCAGCAAGAAAAAGTTGACTAGTCAATATGACCGAAGGCCCACGGGCAGAGAGAGAGAGAGAGAGAAAGCAGCATCTTTCTCCACTGAAGCTGATAAGTCAACATCCCAGAGCTGAAGCTTCAGCCACGCGGCCATCGGCGGTCTGCTCCCTCCTCGCCGAGCTACGCGCCTGCGGGATACGGGCAACATGCGAGCCGTCGAGCGGGTCCAACTACCGGCAACGGCTGGTGGCCGATCGTGGTCGCCAACACCTTGCTCGCCGTGGCGGCGTGGCCGCATTCTCTTGCCGGCGGCGGAGGGTGGAGTGGTCTCCGCCTCGAGATGCCGGCTCTTCAGTCACGAAGGGGTGGTGCGGATTGCATGCAGATTTGTGGTCGTCGCGTTTCTTGCTGAGCTAGCTTAGCGTCTTCTCCTCTGTGGCGATGAGGGGATGTGTCTATTATCTAGATATTTTCTTTTTAACTATTATCTAAATTTGTGACACTTAAATTAGATATCAAATGCTCTTGTTTTTGAAGGGAGAGATTTTTTTAAGTGGATGGAATAGAATTAAAGGGGGAGGAGGAGAATTTATGCCTATTGAATCTCTAATCTAACAGTCATAAATTTGGATGATAGTTTGGAAGAAAACATCCGAATGATGTTTAACAAAAACCCTTTTTTTAAGACGGTAGTATATGGCATGCAGATATACTGTAGCTATCGATCAAACTGCGGTGGAATACTGAATAGCGAGAGCCTTTTCAGCTTGTTTTGTGAAACAATTATTGAGAAGGAAAACATTGGTCTCGTTTAAAAAGAGGAGGAAGAAAATGGTGATCGCATCGTCTTAGTTGCATGCAGAAGAACAAGAAGCTGAGAATTGCAAAAAGACTTGTTTTTTCTGCAAAAAGATTATCTGCCGAGCGTAGAGCGCATGGGCCTGGCCGCTCCACCCGTCGGGAAGCGGGCGGCGGTTACTGCTCCTAAGGAGGGCAGCGCGCGCTGCCCGCCGCTTCAGGGGTGCGTTCAGAGACCTACCGACTGTTGGAAATAATCTTGTTTTAGAAGTCGTATCGGAGTCGGGTTTGTAATCGAAGTTGAGTTGAAGTAGGAATTAGAAGTCGGAGTCGGAATAGGTTTTGTATTCCTAATCGGAATCCGAGTAGGAGTCGTAGAGTTGGGTATAAAAGAAGGGGTAGACATGTAACCAAAGATGTACCAAGCAATTGAGAAAATACAAAAAGAGGGAAAGACACAAAGCTTTGTGTTGTCGTGTGTTTGTGCAATACGTGGTCGGAAGGACTCACGATCACCGCAAGCGTGATCGGGAGGAGTCACGACCACGGAAAAGTTTCCAGCAGGCGTGATCGACGGGTGCTACGATCACGGCAAGGAACAGTGTTGTTCCGACTACGTTGAGAAGGCTACGACCACGGTGAAGGTGGTCGTAAGGAGCAGCGGCTACGCCGAGAAGGTTTGTATGTGATCGGAAGCAACTCCGATCACGTTCGAAGGAAGTGAACGTAGTCGAAAGGGTGTTTCGACTACGGTGAACGGTGATCGCCAGCATCACTGCGTGTTCGTAAAGATTTACGATCACGGTATTCTTCGAGAGCGGTTGGAGGAAGACAACGCTCGATAAGGAGTGGTCGTAATTGCTACAGTGTTTTTACGACTACGGAGGAAAATCGATCGATAGAGTTTGAAGCGATCGGAACTGGTCGTAAGCATCCAGGACTGGTCGTATTCAATTTCTATCTGGTCGTAAACGACTCTAACAAGTCGTAAAAGGTCCTGGTAGGTTGCAACAATTTCCAACAGTTGGTATCAGAGCAAGGTGGCAATGGAGGACAAGTCAGCTGAGAAGAAAGTTGCAGGTGCGGAAGGCTCCGGTGAAAAGAAACTGCAGCCTCCACCACGAGCACCAATGAGAGGAGGTACGGTACCAATCCAATTCCCCATGCTGACCGACACGAACTACGGCCTGTGGGCCGTGAAGATGAAGATCGTCATGCGCGCTCTGGGAGTATGGACGGCTATTGAAGGAGATGCACCGGTCGAAGAGACTCTGGACCAGGGCGCTCTGGCTGTCATATCTCAGGCTATCCCCGACGAGGTCTTAATGACTGTTGCAGAGAAGGAAACTGCAAAAGAAGCGTGGGAAGCTATCAAGGAGATGCGCATTGGAGAAGAACGTGTCAAGAAGGCAAGAGCACAAGTGTTGAAGAGGCAATTCGATCGCTTAGTCATGGGAGAGACTGAAGGCGTCGGTGAGTTCTCGCAAAAACTCACGAGTTTGGCTGGCGAAATTCGAGCTCTGGGAGTTGATTTGCCAGATTCAACAGTCATTGAAAGGTTGTTCAGTGCAGTCCCTGACAGTTTTCTCCAAATCATAAGCACAATCGAGCAATTTGGAGACATGACGAAGATGTCGCTGACTGAGGCAGTCGGTCGCTTGCGAATCTTCGAAGAAAGTCAGAAGAGACGGCATCAGGACAAGGAAGGAGGTAATCAGCTGCTGCTATCTCATGCTCAGTGGGAAGCACTGAACGAGAATAAGAGCCATGAAAGTCACAACGACGATGTGAAGAGAGGTGGAGGACGCAACGGCGGGAGCAGTCGTGAGCGTAACTCTGAAACTGGAAAATCGAGTATACAATGCCACAAGTGCAAGAAATTCGGTCACTACGCTGCTGAATGTCGAAGCCACATACAATGCCACAACTGCAAAAAGTATGGGCACTTCGCAGCGATTTGCAGAAACAAGAAGAGAGAGGAGGAAGTCAATCTGGTTCAGATGGAACCGACTCTGCTGCTGTCGCAATGTACTGTAGCTGAACCGACAATGGTGATGCTACATGAAGGGAGAGTATTTCCTAGTTTGATGGAGAAGGGAGAGAAGACTCAAGACCAGTCAACAGATTGGTATCTCGACAACGGAGCAAGCAACCACATGACGGGCACACACTCGTTGTTTCATGAACTAGACGAGAGAGTGCTCGGTAAAGTAAAGTTTGGAGACGGCTCAACAGTTCAAATCAAAGGAAAAGGAACAATCCTGTTAAAGTGCAAGGATGGAAGTCAAAGACCGTTGTCAGATGTATATTATATACCAAGTCTTTGCAGCAACGTGATAAGCTTGGGCCAACTGACTGAAGAAGGGTGCCGAGTTGAATTAAAAGGAGTTTATCTGAGGGTTTTTGACAGCAGAGAGCAGTTGTTGATGAGAGCACAAAAATCAGCAAATCGGTTGTACAAAATACCGCTGAAAATTTGGAGACCAGATGGCATGAAGAATGATCTAAATGAACCAGAGCCTGAAAAACTTCATCTCCTGGTGGTCGAAAAACAGCATGAAGTGGTAAACAACAAGTCGGAAGAGTTGGAAGTCGTAACGAGAAGGTTGGCAGAAGGTTTTGGCTGTAGTCGAGAAGAAATTCGACCACGGCAAAAGACGATCGAACGTGGTCGGGAGTCACCACGACCACGGCAAAAGATGATCGAGCATGGTCGGCAAGTGTTACGACCATGGCAAAAGATGTTTGGATATGTTCGAGAAATTGTTCGACCACAGCAAACAGGTCCCAGGATCGGCCCGGATGGTCAAAGCAGCCAAAAGCCTGAAGTTTGGATCCCGAGTTGGCGGGAGAAAGCACGACGTGAAGAACGGTGGTTGAAAGCAAGACCACGCAACAGTGAAACAAGCAGCTGGTGGAGAAAAACATCCAAGGAAGAAACAGGAGAAAATCATCGTGATCGAGAAGGAGAATATCAACATGATGGAAGCTACTAAAACAAGATTAGGGAGAGAATGTTGGAAATAATCTTGTTTTAGAAGTCGTATCGGAGTCGGGTTTGTAATCGAAGTTGAGTTGAAGTAGGAATTAGAAGTCGGAGTCGGAATAGGTTTTGTATTCCTAATCGGAATCCGAGTAGGAGTCGTAGAGTTGGGTATAAAAGAAGGGGTAGACATGTAACCAAAGATGTACCAAGCAATTGAGAAAATACAAAAAGAGGGAAAGACACAAAGCTTTGTGTTGTCGTGTGTTTGTGCAATACGTGGTCGGAAGGACTCACGATCACCGCAAGCGTGATCGGGAGGAGTCACGACCACGGAAAAGTTTCCAGCAGGCGTGATCGACGGGTGCTACGATCACGGCAAGGAACAGTGTTGTTCCGACTACGTTGAGAAGGCTACGACCACGGTGAAGGTGGTCGTAAGGAGCAGCGGCTACGCCGAGAAGGTTTGTATGTGATCGGAAGCAACTCCGATCACGTTCGAAGGAAGTGAACGTAGTCGAAAGGGTGTTTCGACTACGGTGAACGGTGATCGCCAGCATCACTGCGTGTTCGTAAAGATTTACGATCACGGTATTCTTCGAGAGCGGTTGGAGGAAGACAACGCTCGATAAGGAGTGGTCGTAATTGCTACAGTGTTTTTACGACTACGGAGGAAAATCGATCGATAGAGTTTGAAGCGATCGGAACTGGTCGTAAGCATCCAGGACTGGTCGTATTCAATTTCTATCTGGTCGTAAACGACTCTAACAAGTCGTAAAAGGTCCTGGTAGGTTGCAACAATTTCCAACACCGACGAAGCGGCGCCTCTGCATGGTACACATCAGGGAACGGCGGCCAACACTCGATGCGCCGCAACACCAGGTATCCAGTTTAGATATGTATATATAGCTGTGTAGTTACCCTATTGTATGAGGGGCTTTCTACATATTTGTCACTCCTGTACATGTATATATATTGGTCTATTGGCCTCATAATGAATATATGCGCTATTCATAACATGGTATCAAAGCCCATACCTAGAGTTTTGTGTCGCTTGCCGCTTGCTCCTCTGGTTGGCTTTTCTTGCCGCCGTCGTCCGGAGCTTCATCTTCACCGCGCCATCGTACGGATCCGCCACCGCCGCCTGTGCCTTCGCTCGGGCCATCTTCGCTGCTGTCGACCAGGCAGATCAGATCAGGCAGTTGCTGATCCCGCAAGATTGCCGTTGTCGTCGCTGACTCTGCCGCCGTCGCCGACCTCGCGAGACTGCTATCGCCGTCACTGACCCAGTGAGATTGCAGTCGCTGCCGCCGTCGTCGCCGGCTCTGCCGCCGTCGCCGATCTATTTTTTTTGGCAAGGGCGTTCGGTTTGGTGAGTACCGACTGAGACAGTCGGTTTTGTAAATCGACCGAGAGAAAAAAAAGAGAGAAAAAGCAAAAAAAAAAGAGAAAGAAAAAATGTCTTCTTTTGCAGGCACCATTTCTGTTCCTCGTTGCCCGGTGATCTTCGATGGTCCCAATTTTCGGGACTGGTTTCAGCACATGCGCATCCACATGCGTGGTCAGCGTCTTTGGGACTTTCTTACGGGCGAATTGCCTTGCCCGTCTCGTCTTACTCCACCTGTTGAGCCTGTACTTCTGAGGGATGCTTCCGAAGACGCTCGTACAAAGGCTTCTGAGGATGCCATGGAGACTTTTCAGACTCAGTATGCTGCTTACAAGACATGGACTGATGAAGATGCTCGTGCCTCTGCTATTTTGGTTGCTAGCATGGAGGTGCATCTCACTGGTGAAGTTGTTGGATTGGCTTCCGCACATGCGATGTGGTCGCATTTGCGCAGTCGCTACGAGCCATCTGGTGATTTCTTATACCATGCTGTTGTGCGATAGGAGCAGTCGCTGCAGCAGGGAGATGCCACTGTGGATGAGTTCTATGCTCAGTTGTCTGCGATATGGCGTCAGATCGACTCTTTGGGGCCAGATGTTTGCCGCACCTGTCAGTGTTGCCAGCGTCAACAGTCTCACATGGAGTTTCGCCACATCTATGATTTTTTGACACGTCTCCGGTCTGAGTTTGAGCAGACTCGTGCTCAGTTGCTGGCTCGTCATCCTCGTGTGACTTTGTTGGAGGCCCTAGCAGCTGTTCGTACTGAGGAGATTCGACTTCGTGGAGCGGGTCTGCTATCATTAGCATCATCACTTCCTTCGGTTTTAGTGGCTTCTCCGGCTTCTACACCTGTTGTGCCTTTGCCTCCACCAGCTGTGCCTCCACCAGTGACAACTGCTGTTGGTAAGGGCCTTCACTGCACCTATTGCAACAAGGATGGACATGTGGAACAGTTTTGCTACAGGAAGAAGAAGGATCTTTGTCGTGGTGCTCGTCCTCCGAGGGGCACTGAAAGTTCCTCGTCTCAGCAGAGTTCTAGTACCCCTGACACTCAGCAGCTTCTCACATTGCTAGACCGCATGGTTGCTTCTGCATCGTCTGGTTCTGATGCTCAGTCTTCCAGTGAGAGACCACCTTCTACTTCTCCTTCCTCAGGTACATGCAACATCCCAAATAGGGAGCTAGTGTAATTACGAAAATTATAAAATATTTCTGTTGATCTTCCTGTGTTTCAAAAAAAAAAAGTTTTGGCGAGGTTCAAATTCCTCGAGTTTGCTTTTCTTGCCGAACGCCCGAGTAATAAAAATCCAAACCTTGGAATCAAGATATCAAGCTTTAAAATTTTAGAAGGTCCAAATTTACCTGGGAATCTTAATTGCAAATTTAAACTTAAATCCGGATTTTTGAAACCAATGAGAGCAATATATATATATATATATATATATATATATATATATATATATATATATATATATATATATATATATATATAATCCTTTCCTCCAACATTACATATCCGGAAATTCAAATTCTGAAAATTAAAAGAATTATTTCTCTGAAATATGCCAATTATAAAATCTAATTGTTGAATTCAAATTTTGAACCAAGTTTTCCAAATTGAAAATATAATCTCAAATCCAAATTCTGAATCCCTAAAAATACCCAAAAATCTTTCTTGGGCCCAGCCTATCTCTTTTTATTTTTCCCAGCCATTTTTTTCCTTTCTTCTTTTCCTTACCAAGCCGTCTGGCCCGGTTCCCTACTTTCTCTGGCCTTCAGCCCAGCCAAAGCCGACGCCTACGCCACCTTCTTCTCCCTTGCTCCTTCCTCCTCCCTCTACTCCCGTCGCGCCAAGCTGGCCGCCTCCGTGCGGCGCTGCTCCTCACGCCGGCCCAGCCCACGCCATCGACTCTGCCCGGTTTTGCGCCGCCCCCGGTTTTCCCCCTGTCACCTCTGCGCCAGTAGCCTACCACCGGCCTACCCCGGGCGCCATACCCCTACTCCATGCCAGCGTATCCCTGCCCATGCCGCCGCCCATGCCCATGCCGCCGCCGTACCCTCCCCCAAACGTGCGCTCGCCTATAAAGAGCCGAGCTCCCCCCTTCCCACTCCTCCTTTCCCCCCATTTGAGCTCAGCCCGAGCTTGCGCCGGCCGTCGCCATTTCCGCCGCCGCCTCCTCCTCCGTCAACCCCGGGCCAATTCCTCGCGGCAAGAGCTTCTCCTCAGCATCCCGAAGATATCCCAGCGGCCGGCCGGTGCTCCTCGCCGCCGATGTGAGCTCTCCGCGCAAGCCACCCGCCGCCGCCCTAGTCTTCGTCGCTGGCCCATGACGACCTTTCCCTGGTCACGTTGACCGCCCAGGTGAGCTCATGGCATCTCTCCCGTGCTCACGTGCACCCTTTCTCCCTCCCTCTCCCATCCGACCGCCGGCGCCCCTTTCCCCTCATCACCGGTCGCCTAGTGCCGCCGTTGGCTTTCTTGGCGCCTCCCCTGTCGAAGCCACCGCCTCCGCGAGCCTCCTCGTCGTCGCGGCAATTCATTTCGCCGGTCGCCGTCGCCTCCTCGGCCGCTCCCCGCCGGCGACGCCGCACGGCTTCGCCGCCACTCCCGCTCCCCTGTTTCCCTCCACTGTAGCCCTGCTCTGTTCTGAGCTAGCCGAGGGCAGCTCTCTCGGTGGCTGTCATGTGGGCCCAATAGGGAGTGGTTATAAAGTTTTTACCCTTTGGCTAAATGGTGGATCCATGTGCACTGATCAAGCGTGCATTGAAATACATTGGGGATAAGTAGCAAGGATAAGAAATCATTTATAAATCCATAATAAAAAGATTTATGCACTCAAATTAAAAACCTAACATTGTTCAATTATATGCCCATCAAGATTTATACATTAACCTTCAAGTAGAAGGTTAATTAAAGTAAGCTTATGCCTTGACCTCTTTTCCTATTATCAAGAAACTAGCATGAAGTTAATAATAATAATAACAACAACAACAACAATATCATGGCTAAATGATTTAATTATGGAGCTTAGGAATTGTACCTTCTCATCTTGTCTAAATCCATGACAAATAAGACAATGGAAATGAAGGTGATTAATTTGAATGAATGTATCCTCAGATATAACATTTCAATAGCAAGAATTTGAAACTACCCCGCTCGTTAAAGTTATCTCTCAGAAATCATCAGGATGCCACATAAAATATTAACCATAAATTGCTCATCTCTAAAATCATACCTCTCTCTTATTAGTGTTTAAAATAATTATCGGTAAAGTCCTCTATAATTAATACACCTTAAAAATAAGTAAGAAACCATTAGTCTTTGCCTCATATCCAAATCTCTAATCAGTATCTTGGGATTTCAAATTCAATGGTCGAAAATAATTAATAATAAAATAACTAGCCTTATCAAGAAGATCCTTGCAAAAATCATAACTCTCCCTTCTGGCAAATCACAACCGTTGGCCATTTGTAATAAATTTGTTCACCAAGAAGAATAATTAACTTTGCTCATGACAACGATTAGACTAAAATGGCCAACCCCATCATTTACTTAAGTCGTTAACATAATGATTTATTAAGTTGGCTACTGCAATCTCAAATAAGTATTGCCGCATGAAATATCAAATTTACACCGCATATTTAATCATACTCACCTTACGTATCCGTATCCTAAAGTCACAAAGCTCTGTCCCTCTTTGCTATCTTCGCTAACCCCTTTTTATCTGTTCGTAAGTCTTGCCTGACTCACAGGACTTCCTTGATAAATATAAAGTAATAAAGAGAAAGTCACCAAATAAAAGATCGAGCCTCACCCTTCCCCAATTGGTTGTGTTTGGCCACTTTCTTTCCCAAAGCAGGTAATTCCTGTAAAATACTCCTTCACCTCGAATCCCTTCTTATCTTAATTTTCCCTCACGGTAAAGCTATTCCGCCACCTCATTCCTTCGCCCAATTCATCCCCCGTTGTACTTGCGGCACACTAACCCGAATCATCCTTCTATTCTCAAATCATAATAAATGTATAATTTAAATTAACTTGGGCATTTAAAGTGTTTGGATTTATTTAGTCTTTCTTTTCTTGGCCGCGTATTAGAATCTGAAGACTCGACGAGGCGACAGACTCGAACAAGATCAAGACTCGGGTAAAAGCGAGGACTAGAAAATTAAGAGCACTGATTGAGAAGGCTTTGAATTAGGTCAGTCAAGGCTGTGGTACACCAAGCAAGGCAAGTTATCACTTTGATCATATTGATCCTACATTTTATGCAAAATTATTATTTTTAAATTATCAACTTGCATGCCTAATTTATTATGCAAATGTATGTCAAAGCTTAAGGTAGCTACATGCCCACTTGCTGTTGAATTAAATCTAATATGCCATTTCTTGACACTTGAATCACTTGATCCTTGTCACCATAGAAATTAATGATAACCTCTACTAGCTATAACTCATATTAAATGCCATGCTAGTCTTGTCAAATCCAGGGCACTAGTTGCCCTGATCATCAATCTTTAAAACATAAGTACTTGTTTTGGGGACAGTCATGGGATGTACGTGGCTGAGTATCTTGTTACAACTGTTTTATGCTTCTCAAAACCCTAAAAACCTGCTACACCTGTCTGGGCGGTTAGTGAGAGTGGCTGGTGCTGATGTCGCATGAGAACCCGTGGTTTGTGGAATGAACCGCCTGGACAAACTAAGGACTGAATCTTGTGCTGACCTCCTTGTGTAAAACAGTACAACCACAAGTCTATATGGGTACGACCTAGCTGATTAACTTACAAAGGTTTAGTTTAGATATCATCACGGAAAGTGTGTGCCAGGACATACTGGTTTACTCACAGTGGGATACAGAGACCGACTGTACCCATACGGCGCAAGAGGAGGCCTCTGACTATGGTGGATAGAGCCCTTCAGCGGTGAAACCTCAGCGGGGTGGTGTCTAGCTAAATCGGAGTAAGGTAAAGGCTTTGTGATAAATCATCTGGGTCTCTTGCCTAAGGAAGCATGTTGGCTATTAAGATGACTTATCTCTTGTGGTGAAAGTGTACAACCTCTGCAGAGTGTAAAACTGTTCGAGCAGCCGTGCCCACGGTCAAGGGCGGACATGGGAACCCACTCGAGTTAGTTCTATTTCCAAAAACATTTGTGGGTGGGATAAAACCTATCAGAGAGATGTACTTTGACCATGAACTTTTCCTGGAGAGATGTACTCCAGCGGCGAAAACTAGCACTGGTGGAGGTAACCATGCACTGTAAAAAGGTGGATGTAACCTACACTACAATTTTTATCGCATTCTCACAATCAATTTCATAAAACATGTTTCAGTTAAAATTGCTACGTCTCAGGAGTTTTTTTTACTTATTGTAATTCCAAAACAATGCTTTTAGCAAATAAAAGAAACTCAAGCCTCCCTTGACAGCTTTGCATCTATTATTACTGCATCCTGTGTGGTGGCTTGCTGAGTATTATCGTACTCATTCTTGCTTAACTACCATCACTCAGTCAGAGAGATCAGGAATGCCAAGCCCTGCGATGCTAAAAAGGGGTCGACAGAGCTGGAAGATGAAGAGGCCATGGACTAGGTCGCGAACCCCAGTTGGCTGCCTGTGGGCAAGTCCTGCGGGTCCCACCTGTGTGAAGTTTCCGCTGCTGCATTTTATCGTTTTCGGCCTAACCGGCCCATGAGTTAGTATTACTTTATTATTTACGTTTCCGCATGATATGTTTTTGATATACAGTAATGTATCTGTGAACACTATCTACTGATCCAGGGAATAGTGCGGTAGAATCACAGAGGATCTGGGTTTGCTAACCCGAGGTCCGACAGTACATCACCTTGGATTCTTGATTCTGGTGCTTCTTTTCATATGACATCTGATTCCACCTGTCTTACTTCTATTAGTCCTTTAGCTGCTCCTATCACTGTCCACACAGCAGATGGTACCTCTCTTTCTGTCACAGGACAAGGCATTCTTTCCAATTCCTCTTTTCATGTTCCTGCTGTTTCTCATGTTCCAAAACTAACCATGCAGCTCATATCTGCTGGCCAGCTCACTGATAATGGTTGTCGTGTTATTTTCGATTCTGATTCTTGTTGTGTTCAGGATCGTCGCACGGGGACTCTGGTTGGTACTGGCCCTCGCCGCCGTGACTAACAAACGGCTCTGGGAGCTTGACTGGCTTCGCCTTCCTTCCGCTGCCCCAGTCAGTCTTCTCGCCTCCACCACTGCCTTTGCAGCTGCTGCAGCCTCTACCACATCGTTTGCTCAGTGGCATCATCGCTTAAGACATCTTTGTGGTTCCTGTATGTCTGCCTTACTTCGTCGAGGTCTTTTAGGATCTGTGTCTGGTAATGCTTCTCTAAATTATCAGGGTTGTAAGCTTGGTAAACAACTTCAACTCCCTTATCCTTCTAGTGAGTCAGTGTCTCAGTGTCCTTTTGATCTTGTTCATTCTGATGTATGGGGACCAGCTCCTTTTGTTTCGAAAGGAGGTCATCGATATTATATCATTTTTATTGATGATTTTTCTCGACATACACGGATATACTTTATGTCATCTCATAGTGAGGTTTTATCTATCTACAAGACTTTTGCCACCATAATTCGCACTCAGTTTGACTCTCCTATTCGTGTTTTTTGTGCTGATTCCGCTGGAGAGTACTTGTCGGGAGCCCTTCGTAGTTTTCTTGCTGAGCAGGGCACTCTCTCTCAGTTTTCTTGTCCAGGTGCTTATGCTCAGAATGGTGTGGCTGAACGCAAGCATCGTTATCTTCTTGAGACAGCTCGTGCTCTCATGATTGCTTCTGCTATTCCACCACATTTCTGGGCTGAGGCTGTTTCTACTGCCACTTTCTTGATCAACATTCAGCCTTCCTCTGCTCTTCAGGGTGGGATCCCAGTTGAGCGTCTCTGTGGCCAGACTCCTGATTATTCCAGTCTTCTCCTCTTTGGGTGTGTGTGCTATGTTCTTCTTGCACCTCGTGAGCGCACCAAACTGACCGCTCAGTCAGTTGAGTGCGTTTTTCTGCGCTACAGTGTTGAGCACAAGGGATACCGTTGTTGGGATCCTGTTGGCCGACGGATGCGGATTTCTCGAGATGTTACTTTTGATGAGTCTCGTCCTTTCTATCCTCGTCCTTCTCCTTCCTCCACTTCAGTATCTGTTGTCGAGCCGCTTTCATTTCTGACTTTTCCTTACAGTCCTATAGTCACCACTCCACCACAACCTTTAGTCTCTCCGGTGCCTCCTTCTCAGTCAGCACCTTCCTCACCACCGGCATCCTCTCCCGAGGTTGCTCCTGATCTTGTTCCTTCTTATCCTCTCTACTATACTCGTCGCCCGCGAGTTGAGGATTCTTCTGATATGCCCTCTCTTTCTGACGGGTCATCCCCTTCGGTCCCTCCTCGTTATACACTTCGCGATCGCCAGTCTATTTGGCCTCCTGAGCGTTTTGGTTTTGCTGCCGCTGCTCTTGCTGAACCGACTTCTTATCGTGATGCTGTTGTTCATCAGGAGTGGCAGCATGCGATGGCGGAGGAGATCGCTGCCCTTGAGCGTACTGGCACGTGGGATCTTGTTCCTCTTCCTGCGCGTGTTACTCCTATCACGTGCAAGTGGGTCTATAAGGTTAAGACTCGCTCTGATGGTTCTCTTGAGCGTTACAAGACTCGTCTTATAGCGCGTGGTTTTCAGCAGGAGCATGGCCGTGACTATGATGAGACTTTTGCTCTTGTTGCTCACGTGACCACCGTTCGCACTCTTCTTGTTGTGGCCTCTGTTCGACAGTGGTCTATCTCTCAGTTGGATGTCAAGAATGCCTTTCTCAATGGCGAGTTGCGTGAGGAGGTCTACATGCAGCCACCCCCTGGGTATTTTGTTCCGGTGGTTTGTCGTCTTTGCCGATCTCTTTATGGCCTCAAGCAAGCTCCTCATGCCTGATTTGATCGTTTCTCCTCTGTTGTCATTGCAGCTGATTTTCGGCGAGTGCTCATGATCCTGCTCTTTTTATCCACACTTCATCTCGTGGTCGGACGCTTCTCCTTTTGTATGTTGATGATATGATCATTACTGGAGACGATCCTCAGTATATCACTTTTGTCAAGGAGCGGCTTCATGAGCAGTTTCTTATGTCTGATCTGGGTCCTCTTCGCTACTTTCTTGGGATTGAGGTTATTTCTACCCCTGAGGATTTCTATCTGTCTCAAGAAAAGTATATCCAGGATCTTCTTGGTCGTGCCTCTCTTACTGATCAGCGGACAACTAAGACTCCCATGGAGCTTAATGTTCATCTTTGTCCCATTGATGGTGAGCCTCTTGCTGATTCTACTCGCTATCGTCATCTTGTTGGGAGTCTTGTTTATCTTGGTGTCACTCGTCATGACATTTCGTACCCTGTGCATATCTTGAGTCAGTTTGTTTCCGCTCCCACTCAGCTCCACTATAGTCATCTTCTTCATGTTCTACGATATCTTCGTGGAACTATCTCTCGTCGTCTCTTTTTCCCTCGCTCCAGCTCTTTACAGCTCCAGGCATATTCTGATGCCACCTGGGCTAGTGATCCCTCTGATCGCCGGTCTCTCTCTGCTTATTGTGTTTTTCTTGGTGGTTCTGTCATTGCTTGGAAGACTAAGAAGCAGACAACAGTTTCTCGTTCGAGTGCTGAGGCTGAATTGCGAGCTATGGCTTTGTTGACTGCGGAGGTTACTTGGCTACGGTGGTTACTTGAGGATTTTGGTGTTTCTGTCTCTGCACCGACTCCTCTTTTGTCTGACAGTACATGTGCTATTAGCATTGCTAAAGATCTGGTGAAGCATGAGCTTACAAAGTATATTGGTGTTGATGCTTCCTACATGCGGACACAGGTGCAGGACCAGGTTGTTGCTCTTCAGTATGTGCCTTCCGAGTTTCAGTTGGCAGATTTTTTTCACAAAGGTACAAACCAGGGCCCATCACAGTTTTCATCTCTCCAAACTTCATGTTGTTGATCCACCATAAGTTTGAGGGGGTGTTAGATATGTATATATAGCTGTGTATTTACCCTATTGTATGAGGGGCTTTCTGCATATTTTCCACCCCTGTACATGTATATATATTGGCCTAAGAATGAATATGTGCGCTATTCATAACATACAGCACCACTTTGACGCGCCCACCCTACTTGGTCTGGCGAGGAATGGTCAGAGGAGCGTGTATTTGAGTTGGCTATGGACAGGATCAAGCGATGTGGCACTAAAACCCTGCCGAAGCCACGCTGTGCCCCCGCCCTTCGCAGCTGCCGCAACCACCACCGTTCGCAGCAGCCACTGCAATCGGCCGGAGTCGTGCCTCCACGCTTTGCTGTGGCCACAGCTCGCTCCGCCTGGCCCAGACGGTGGCCCAGTCTAGAACAGAACTGGGGATTTGGGAATTGAGAATGAGATGCACCATTGTCGCTACCGGGATGCTCAGCTGCCGCCTGCTGTTTGTCCGCCAATCCCTCTGCCCCGCCGCCGTGCCCTCCATGCCCTTGCTCGGCTCGCCGCTTTCCTGCCCCGCCAGCCGCCGCCACCGCCGCGAGCTCCCTACCCCGCCGCCCGCTGTGCCCTTTCCGAGAGTCACTTCGCCAATCGCCGCTCGCAACCCGTCGAGCCTGGCGCCCTTGCAGTCGTTGCCGAGCGCCTCCCTGAGTCGCCGCCGCTTGAACCGATCGAAAATGAGTCGTGTCAGGGCTGGTTTGGCATAGAGTCAGAGGCAACTTGGGCTTGTAATGGGTCGACAGTCACTTGGGCTATTGGGCCAAGATCAGTAGGAGTATCATTCGGAGGGAATTTTTTGTACGAATAATCTTTTTTTATTCAAAAATACAGAAATATACCCGCAAAAATTTTTTTTACAAAAATAGTCTCCAGTCGCCCAATGGAGGGGGGCGATTGCAGCCTTTTGCCTAACCGGAAGGCGACATTTGGTAAATATGGGAACCGTTGGGCAAATCATTGCTGTCGCCTGATCGTTGGGCGACTGAATTGCAGTCGCTGTACGGTTAGGTGACTGTAATTGCAGTCGCCCAACGCTAGGGCGACAGGGGGTGTTTAAGATAGCACATCCCATTGGGGGGGCGATTAGCTTGAGTCACCCCCCATTGGGCGACTGGAGCCTATTTTTGTAAAAAAAAAATCCTATGGATATATTTCTGTATTTTTGAATATAAAAAAGATTATCCGTACAAAAAATTCCATTCGGAGGGGGGTTGAAATTACTTGTGGGTTGATGAAATACTGCGTGTTGAGCCCAATCATAGGTATACTAGCCTCATAGGCGCGGCGACACGCCGCACCAACCACCGTGTGTACCGAAGTAAAAGAGGCGATAATTCGTGAGGAGTTTTTTAAAAAAAATCAAGGGCACGTACGTATTTTCGAGAAAGCTAAAGGGGTTTTTGGAAAAAATCGAGGACTTGTAAGGACCTGTACGTAAGTAAATAAGGGCCTATACGTAATTTCGGGAACCTGCGGGGCGCTATCCAAAATTTTTTTAAAAAAAAACTTGCAGGGACCTTTTCGCGAGGAAAAAGGACCTTTACGTAATTTTCGAAAAACTGGAGGAAAACACCTCCCCTGGCCGTACAGAAATTGCCCCGCCACGCGCCGGCCGGACGCGCGGGCGGGGCGACGTGGCCGAGCGGGGGGTCGTGAATCCCCCGGGAATATGGTCGGTATTATATGGCTAATATACCTCCTATATACCGGATATTTCGAAAAAAAAACACACACGCTATCTGTGGTGCCTGATCCGTGGTGGTTCTTGGGTGCCATTGCCACACTGTGCAGGTGTACCCTCACGTTGTTAATCTGCTTACGTTTAATTTTTGTTAATCTACTTACGTTTAATTTCGAATTTTGATTGTTTGCTCCTGGCGGTGAGTGGTTTTTTAAGCTGTAATCTATAGATTTTGGGTTATAGTTTTTGAATTCTATCTGCTTATGAGAGAGATTAGTATAGTATATATTATAATCAACTAGTAAACTATGTTTTAAAAATACACCATTTAAAATGTATAGCATAAAGTAAAAGGGCGCAGACGAACCCAGCCTACGTAGTACATGAAGAAGCCGCCTAATTTCGTTCGTCCCACCTTACGCTTGTACTAGCAATCCCGGATCAGAACCTACTTCAGGAGGGAACAAGGCAACAAGCAGAAGATGATGAAGGTTTGTACATACTCTCCTACACGCCCATCTGACCTTCACTTAATTGTCTGCACTCCGCACCACAATTCATCTTTTTTATGCCCTCATCTTTTTGCCTTTTTGCTTTGCCTTCTTCAGAAGAAGCAGAAATAAATAGTAAGATTTCTTAAAGTCACTTATCTAAAAGGCTTCTCATGTCTAAAATTATGTGTGTCATCCATATTATTATCTCTACTATCTGCTACCATCTATATATATATAATTTGTCATAACAAAAAACTATTGGACATAGCTCAAAATACCGTCTTCCCCACCCACAGGTCCAGAGCTCGCACAGATAATGGTCGGTCGATCGCTGGGAACGAGGACCTTTCTGGACAGAGCAAAACCAGGAAATGCGACAGGGTAACCTTCAGCCGAGTAAATGGTGTACTTGCCACGCCAGCATACGAGCCTACCAGCTCTCTGCATGTGTAAGGCACATCGGGGACACGGCAATTTATTGATGCCGAGGTTTCTTTTCATCCGTGGTGGTGGTCACATCGCCAGGTCGCCGGCCGGTGGCGATGCGCCGAGTTGTCCACGGGGAAGACGATTGAACAGCTAACTGGTCGTACGTGCTTGCGCCCGTCTCACGTAGATCTGGACGGCTTTGCGCGCTGGGGTTGGACGCCGGCTGCCCGGGAATCGTCCGCCTCTGGCCACAAACTCATCTGACTTCGTGGGTCCAGGCAAAAAGGAGAAATGGTAAGAGATGACCGGACGATCAGAGCCGCCTATCGATATGGAAAACGAAACATGTTGATTCCTTTGGGATCGTGGCTACATGCTCTCTATGTGAAATTGGTGTCGCCACTGTCCTATGATTCTACCAACGGACGGTAATATAGGCTATGCTTTTCTCTTTTAAAAAAAGTAACACTAGTTTTAAAAATATATAAAGAGATAAATAACATATATCTACTATTTATCGTATTTTAAAATTTGTTTAAATCACTGTTGAGAAAGAAGCAACTTCCACTAAGTGGACAGTCTAAACAATAGATATGCTTGTATATAAAAATATATGCCTATATGATTTCCAGCTCAATTTCGTATATGTCCACAAGAAAAACAAGAGAAGGTGCTGAAATTTTAAAGAAGAATCAGCGAAATCGAAAGTAGCTTTGTTTGGACTATGGTACTTTCCACTTTTGGAAGTACATCTGTTTGCACTGCCGTACTTTCTTTCCTCGGAGAACAGAAATTTCAGCCCAAGTTCAAAAACAAAAATTGATGAAATTTTTGAATTGAAGATCCAAATGACCTGAAATTTTGCAAGGATCTTTATGCCATCAAGAACCTATACCAATAAATAATTATAAAAAACATGACCAAAGTTGAGATATTTTTCAGTTTGTTGGAAGGTTACACAGAAATCGAGCCAAAATCCCAAACGGTGAATACAACTTGTTCGTGGGTCTAAGATGACCAAGATGAGTCTAAATATATTTTCACTGTCACAGCAAGTTAGAACACTGAAGAAACCAAACCAAAAACCTTTGGATCAAAAAATGGACCAAATATGCAAAAGGCAAGCAAAACCGGGGTTTCTCGTGAATCTTACTATCAAAGTGACTAGGTAGGTGGAGAAGTATTCCCAAGGATTATCCTCATCTCATACATATTCTTGGCACATCAAGATCACAAGAAGAAAAAAAGAGATTAAAGCCAACCAAAAGAGAAGCACATCAATGAAAACAAAAAAGACACAAGTGTTCCACAACGTTTAATGTATTGCTCACTTGAGAAGGTAGGTTTTATAGCCACAACACCTTGGAGGATAAAGAGCACACAAGGCACTCACTCTCAAACCTTAACCCTAGAGATGATAGCACATGAGATGTGTTAAATGGTTAAGCCTAAATGTCTCTATCTCAACACCTTTTATAGGTGGGCAACCAGTCATCTATACCCCTTAATGGATCCTATTCACTTTTACAATAGAGAAACCCGTTAGCCCCTTGCACACGAGTTTTACTCTCATAAATTCACTTATACATGTTTTTTAAAGCATATAAGTGTGTATCCACTAAATCCTTAGTCTTAATCTAATCCGCTCCACCTTGACATAGACCGCTCTCCAACGCATCGTCCATGTGCCGCGGTTTTGATCAACATGATTTCCAGTATTTTGGTCAAAACACCAAAATACCATTCCTTGATATGGTCATAACCAACCACTGCAAGTAATCGCCATACTTGACATGTGTAGGTGCATCACTTAGCCTGCCACGCGTCGTCAAGTCTCTCCCATCCCGCTTACACCGAAACACGGCTCACTTGGCCCATGCAAACTACATGATGGCATCCCGCCGTTCGAACTCGCTTTCAATATTTCTCGTTTTTTTCGTGCCATGCTTGAGTTTACCATCTCACACGGCATCCTGAAGAAGTCATCAGATACAGATAGCTCAGCCCAAAAAATATAGGTCTGTAATCTACGTGGAGAAACATAAGTAGCTGAAAAATTCAAACCACTAGTTGTTCAGATGACTTCAAAATTCTGAAGAAGTCATCAGATACAGATAGCGCCGCAATAATTCAACACAGCTCTGGAGGACCCTTTCAAACACTCCAACAAAGAATGACTGAAGCATGTAGTATTGTCCTGAGATTTTGGAAAGCCACCAAACGCGGAGACACACGTCATGTAAACACAGAAAAATCTCGGATATTACTTGAGCTCAGTATATGTGAAAAAGAAGGCATGAAAGTCTATTATTCTGCTTGGCGAATCGGAATAAAAATCAGATAGAATTTGCTATATAACGATTGATTTTCTCATTTCATCTCCTTATATAATGTTTTTGGACAAATTAATTGTTAGCAACTTGATTAAAAGAAAGCAGCAAGCCAAACACCTAAATATCTAAAGAGAAAAACTACCGAACAGTATACCATCAAAACCACCAAATGGTATACCATTCCCTCTCTCTCATGTCGTCGCTCCCTCCCTCTCGCCCTGTCCGCCGCTCCCTCCCTCCACGTCGCCGTTATCTCCTCTCTCCTCTGCCGTCGGATCCGGCTCCCCTGCTACGGGTTCACCCTTCCCCTCGGATATAGAAGGAGGTTGGGGGAGGCGGTGACCCGGCGGTGGGCGACAGCGGGGGCGGTAGGTAGGGTAGAAGAGCAGTGGGCGGAGCTAGAGGGGGGTGGCAGTGGCAACTGTGGTAGTTAGGTTGGAGGGGAAGGGTCCGGGGCCTACGCGGCGAGGCGACAACAGTGCCGTCGGGCACGGGTGGTGGTGGAGGGAGTGAGGGGAGGCGGAGGAGCGCGAAGCTATGCCAGTGTCGGAGAAGAAGACGAGGAGGGTGGCGCTGCGAAGAGAGAGGAAGGGGAGGGAAATGGCAGAGGAGTGGCACTGATTGGATGCTATACGGATCTAATCGATATAGTGTAGCGTAGTAGCGCTCACATCTAAAATGGCTCAACCACATGAGATTATCATCCGTAGTACAGCACTGCAATGCCGAATGGAACAAGATATCCATCATTCAAAAGCCATACTCGTAAGCTAATTTTTAGGAAGAAACATAGCATGATTGTCCAACTTAAAATACTATTCCTTCTGTTCTAAAATAAGCGAAGTGTTTAGGGCATCTCCAATGGTTTTAGCTAGCAACTAACTTATAAGACTTCCACATCATTTATATAGTACACACTAAAGCTAGCATTCTAAAGAACTATATATAAGGATAGCTATTTGATGCTTACATGCACACACAGAAAAGGACTATCATTTATAGAGTCTGCCTCGTTTTGCGTTATAGACTAATGCTTAAGGAAGAGCTGGCTCGGTTTTTTTTGCATACTCTCTTTCCTCCACATAGGATATATGCTGAGAGCAAGTATAATAGGAGGCTGTTAGTAGGCTGTATGCTGAGGTGGAGGAGAGAGAGGAGGAGAGAGAAGAGAGGTGGGCTGTAAGTTTACAGCCAGCTGAAGCACAAGAACCAAGAAACTTTGTGAGAGAAAGGGGTGGGTCATACAGCCTTCAGCTGGCTGTAAACTACTATATAAATGAGTTGATAAGTGGGCTGTAAGTGTCCATACAGCCAGCTGAAGGCTGTATTATTAGCCTTGCTCTGATGTATACATGCATATAGCTAGCTGACTCAGATCATTGGAGATATTGGTACAAGAATTAAGGGCCTGTTTGGATCCACCCAGATTTTAAGAATCTGGCTTTTGGAAACTGGGTGGGATCCAAACAGACCAGTTTTTGGGGCAGTTTTTAAAATCTACCTACCCAGATTCTTAAAAACCAAGAAGCTGTTGATACCCAGCTTTTGCCAGTTTTTTTTGCACAAATACCCATTTACCCTCATTAAAGACCACGCATGGCTGTTTAATGTGTTGTTCAAGAGCAATAAATGTAAGGGTATAATAGTCTATTAGCACCAATCATAAATGAAATCAGCTTTTAAAAACTACGGGATCCAAACACCCCATCAGTTTTTGCTTAGAAACCAGCTTTTAAAAACTAGAAGTAATAGCTGGTTTTTAAGAATCTGAAACTGATCCAAACAGGGCCTAAGGGATAGTGTGAATTATCTTATCTATCCTTATTTAATTACCTTGTTGGTGTTTGTATCCATTTATATGTCGGTTGCATCCACATTATTTAATTACCTTGTTGGTGTTTGTACCTATTTTATACCGGTTGCATCCACATTAAAAGAGAACCATGGATAGTTCGAGAATAGATATGTAAATATCACATTGCAATTCTAAAATGTCATTTAAAAAGAACACTTTTAAATAGCTAAAACGTTACTTATTTTTAGAACGGATGGAATGCTTACCAAATTATCGGATGCCAGCTTACATTACAGCCGACCATACGCGTCAACCAAAAATTCCACTCGTTTATATCTGTTTTCCTTAAATAAGGGCTCATTTAATTTATCTTTGATCATTAGTATATTTGAATTAAAAATACGGAGCAACAAAAATATTTTGGTGCACCGCTGGATGCCGATCCGACGGTCGCTCTCGTCCCACGGCCCACCGACATAAGATGATAACGTAATTAATCGTTAACCTCTTTTTTTCACCTCTTTTTTTTCTACCGTAGCGCGTATACTGTTCCCACCCTTTTTATACCCCTCCTATACCTGCACACAGCGCCTCCCCCACTTACAAACCCACCACCTCAAAACCCAAACCCTAGTAGCTCTCGCCACCTCGCCGCCTCCTCCCATGGCGCGCCTCCACCTCGCGACTGTGGCCATGGCCGTGCTCTTCGCCGCCGCCGCCGCGCAGGCCCCCGGCCCCTCCCCGACGCCCGCCCCCAGGGCGCAGCCTCCGGCGACCCCTCCTCCCGCCGCGGCGCCTGTGCCCCCTCCCGCGCAGCCTCCGGCGACGCCTCCCCCGGCCAACGCCCCCGCGCCCGCCCCAAAGGCCCCGGCTCCGGCTCCCAAGGCCCCAGCTCCGGCTCCCAAGGCCCCCACCCCCGCTCCGATCGCCCCCTCTCCGCCGGCGCCGGGCTCGATCTCCCCGTCTCCGGCCGAGCCCCCGGCGCCCCCTCCGCCGGGGAACGCCGCGGCCGGCGTCGCGCCGGCCGCTGCGTGGGCCGCCGCCGCCGCCGTGGCGGCCGCCGTGGTCTTCTACTGAGGAGATCCGCGCCCCCCCAGGACGAGATCCTCGCCTCCTCCGCCGCTGATGTGACCGCTATATCACCGCCGCTGTTGTTATTGTTTAGCTATTGCTCTTGTGCTTTTGGGTTGGATGCTTATTCCATTCGGTTTAGTGTAGGAACCCGTCAGATCTAGCGTTTGCTCGTGCGTGCGTGCGTGAGACAAGAGACACACTGCTGCCGTGGCTTGCCACTGTATAATTCCGCGTTTCTTCCGTAGCGCATTCTTTCTATGATACTAGCGGTATTGTTATTTTACCGGCCCGCGTGCTTGATCCGTGCTTGTTCGTGCAGATCTGGTCTCCGGATCTGCTCAGATCTTTTTTTCTCATTCAGTGGCATTTAACAAAGTATTTGTTTGGATACTACTACCAATCTTTCTCCTTGCTTTCGTTGGGCGAGAGCGATGGAGTTCAGGGACACGTTGGTGGCCAGCTGGGGAGCAACACGTGAGGGCTTCGCGAAGAAGTGTCCGGATAAATGGACAAGCTTTAAGCCGGAGGGGTGGAAATTGTGGAGTTGCACCGGCAGGTGGCGGTCGGGAGTCGGCGTCGGCGCGCCATGCGGCGGCAGGGCGACGCGCGTGTTCGCCGCCTGCGTGTGCGTGCGGTGTTGGCTCTTTTTTTTTTGTTGCCTTTGTGGCAGGTGGGTTCTTTTTTCCTGTGTTTTCGAGATATAGACGATAAAAAATTATGTTAAAAATGCTTATGGCTTTGGAAGATAGAAGAAAAACTGCTTAGAATGGGTAAATACGGTACTGTTTCGGATTTTCCAAGCAAACCTGTCATGTTACTCGTTTCTCCCGCTTTTGTTCTTGGGGAATAGGAACGATGTGCCGTCATGCTGCGGCCAGCTGAAAGTATCGGTGCTGATCATGTGACCATCAAAGTCGAGTAACGTACGCGTGTAGCATCGATTTTTTCTTTCTTCTACCTGCTGCCTGTACGCGTCCCATTGGCTTAGCAAAAAGAAGTCTCCTGGGCGGCCACTGCTAGGCCCCGGGATTTTTCCGATGGAATCCCCGTGATATCATGAGGAAGAATGAGATGCCGCCTCCTGCCGTTCCGCGCGCTGCGTATGTGGGGGACCACCCGTCGGCGACCGGCCCCGCCTCCCGGCATCGTCCCCACGGGATGACGCGACGAAGGCCTTCGGACTCGGGGCTCTTGCAGGGTGGGGAGTGGGGACGAGGAGCAGCATCCCACGGACGGCACGGCACGTCCATCTTGCCGCTGTACTCCCAGGCTCCCAGCCAAACTTCTCATCGCCTCGCCCTGTTGGTTCAGTTCTGGTGGGTTGGACAGCCCAAGGGCTCGAAGGTTTGGGTTAGGTGCTGTTCCTATTTGACTCCGATTCTACCTTTAGTTTAGAAGAATTAAAAGCTAACATAAAGATTCGGCTTTTTAAAATAGCTTCTTCTCTCTTCTCTTTATCGTCTCGATCCGGAGATAAAATAGAATTGTAGATGCATCACGCAGTGGCGGACCCAGGATTTTTGGGATGGGGGTACGAAGTTAAGAATCTACAGAGTATATATATAAGATAGAGAATTTTGATACACATAATATGTATATCTCATATAGTTAACCAAATAAACAATCACACATAAGCAATAAATGAAATTTCCAATATAAGTTTGATTGACTTAATTTCTAGTGAACACTGAACAGAGTACATGAAACAAGATCAATGCAAAACTGACCTGGATGGCAATGTTATAACTCAACTCGACGAGGATCTGCTTGAAAACGAGATATTATATCTTCATCGCGAATTTGTAGAAAAAATTCCCTTTCAAGAAATGTAACAAGACAGTCATTCAAGTACTCATCTTCCATTCTATTCCTTAGCTTGTTCTTCACAAAATTCATTGCCGAGAATACTCTTTCAACACTTGCTGTTGCTACGGGAAGAACTAGCACCAATTCAAAAGCGCCGCCGCCGTTGAAGATGGAATAGGGGAGGAGCTGCCGCCGTTGAAGCTGGCCATTGGGTGTGCCAGTGTGGGCGCCCGGCGCCGCGCCGCCGCCGGTCGCCGGTCGCCGCGTCGCCGGAGACGAGGAGGGGAGCCGGGCGCGGTTGCGCGCTGTGAGCTGGGGCGCGGCGGCTGTGCAAGAGAGATGGAGAGGAGGCGGCGTGAGAGCAAGGCAGCAGCGGGCACCGCGCCGCCGCCGGTAGCCGTTCGCCGGTCGCCGGAGACGAGGAGGGGCGTCGGGCGCGGCGGCGCGCTGTGAGCTGGGGCGCGGCGGCTGTGCAAGAGAAATGGAGAGGAGGCGGCGTGAGAGCAAGGCAGGAGGCAGCGTGACTCGTGAGAAGCAGCCAGGCAGCAGGAGTTAGGTTAGGAAATCAGGAAATGCCAATTGGGCCATTGGATAGTGAGCTGAATTTGCTACATTACCTTCATTTCTAGTTTTTTCCTATATATATGAAATATATATTATATATAGTTGATTTTTTACAAAAAATTTTGGGGGTACAACTGTACCCCCATGTCCCATTATGGGTCCGCCCCTGGCATCACGTGTCCACTCCTTTCGGCTCCGTCACACGCACGTATCTCTCTCATACTTTCCTTACTACTCGTACACTCTTTCTTAAAGTTACTTCTTTCAGTCATTATTATTATTAATTTTTAGTCAAAAAATATAAGTCATAATAAAAAAAATTATTAACAAAAACTATTATAAACGCCATCTTAGCCATTTGGGAGAACGGAAGTATCTTTTTCGTAGTCAATTTTCTCTTTGTATAGAAACTTCAGATTGCTCTCTTTACATGCTCTTCCAACTGCTTTTGCCGTCGCGCACCATGCTCTCCTCTGCCTCACTGCTGTCGTCTCCTTCACTCCTTGCTGGCTTGCCACTAGCTATACCCCTGTAGCTGGTAGTGCCACAGTTGCCAGCATTGTGTCACACCTGTGCAATACCAAGGGACCTAGGAATTATGACATGGGGATCGGAAAGCTAAATCCTATGACAGTGGACCACTCAGATGGAGAAGCTATGTGTGTGTGTGGTGTTGAGTGCATGGGACAAGGGGGCCTACTAGTCAGTTATCCTATGCTTGGAATAAGAGGGAGACCTGTCGGACGGTTGAAATTTGAAAATACGAACTTTTGCGATTTTAAATGTCTCGGGAGCACTACTGATTGCTTCTTTGTCTTGAACTGTTTTTGCATTCCCGTGTGATCGACAATGCATGAGAAGCTTTATTGGTGCTATTCAGGGTTAACGTGAAATCATGCCAATCAGCGGTGGCGGAGGCAGGATTTGATTATATCTCGAATTTAGTGGTGAAATGAACTAGGCTATCTAGGTTGGATCGTGAAATATTACTCAGATTGAACTGAATTTATCTAGACTATAAACTAGATATTTTTTTTCTATATTCTAAGCTAAAGCTTCTCCTGTCTGAGTGTGTGGCTCCGCCCTGCCAACTGGATTGAGTCTTGTCTGCATGCAGCGTCAATGAGGTCAACAGTGGTACATGCATGAAGTTGGGTTAAGGTTTTCTTGGATCCACATGTAATCTAACCATGCATGTTGGATTAAATAATCAGCCATGCATGGGAGCATTTATGAGGCCAATTTGCTTCGGGAATGAATACATGCATTAAAAAGTTTGGTGCATTTTGTTAGCTGTATTAATCAGAGAGATGCTGACTGTCTGCTTCCAGCGACTTGACCGCAAATGGCCTCCGGTCCAACCGGTTTCACTGTCCGGTCAAACAGGATTAGGGCAGTCTCAACCTATGGTTTCCATGGACAGTTTCCAAGAAAAAGAGAGCACAATTAATTACCCTTAGAAACTAGTCTTCCCAACCCATGAGTTCTATGCAGTTTCTATACAGAGGAAAACTTAAATGCACCAAAGAAACGAGTTAGATCAGTTGTGCACAGCACACCAATTGAACCAGAAACCCCGGAATATGATAGATTAAGAGAAGTCAAATTCTTATAAAAAAAAAGAGAAGTCAAATTGTTCATCTCGCATCGAACTCCCTTCCATCCACAAGGAGTTGTATCATAAGCACTCCAATTTGAGCTTATAATGCTTGATAGTATGAGACTATTGGAGAGAGCAAGGAGGGCAAGGTCATCTGAACTCAAACTACTGCACAACGAGACCAAGGTGAAGAAGAGCAGCAACCAATGCCATAAATCAGCCCCATTAGTTCCTGAACACACACAAATCTGTCACAAGTCAGCAAAAACTGGTGTTTCTTTCTCCAGTGTATGTATATGTAGAACAAAACATGGTAAGAACGAAAAAGAAGAACATTTCCGTCCTAAATGGAACTGCAAACTATGATTATGATGAGAAATGATGCGAAAGTAGAGACTTTTTTTAATGGGAGAAAGTAGAGACCTTCCATTTCATGCTATGCCTTCTTTTATCAGAAGGGAGTAGATATCAATTATCACGGTATGCTAGTAAGGCTGGAGCAACGGATTCGGTGACCCAGTTGAAATCAATGATAATCAGTGGTCGATTAAGGATGGAGGAGCAGTTACTTACCGCGCCGCCGACGCTGCGGGATCACCACGACCTCCTCCGGTTCACGAGCAAGAGAATCGCCAGCTACAAGGAGCGAGCGCCGGTGCAGCTTGCGCGGGAGTGGAGCAGCTTGCGCGGGAGTGAGCGGCGCGCGCGGGAAAAAGGACGCGCGGGAGCGAGCTTCGCGCGCGCGGGGACGGGAGAAAAAGCGCGCGGATAGCTTCGCGCGCGCGGGAGGGAGCAGATGCGCCGGGCGAGTTGCGCGCGCGGGGAGGGGAGCAGATGCGCGGGGTGGCGGCGTCGATGGATAGGGACGCCTCTTCGCAGGGGATCCCGACGGGGTACCGCACGGAGCTGAGGAAACGATGGGGCCGGCCCAACACAAAAAAGATAGTTTCCATCTGCCTTGGGACACGAGAGGACATCGTTTCTCATATGAGAAACGGTTTCTACAATTTCTCCTCTCTCTCTTCCTTAACTCAAGTGCCACATCAGCATTTTTGCCTAGTTGACAAGGTATTTAATGCTATGGAAACTACATGTGGTTTCAGGTTGGGACTGCCCTTATGGCAGCGGTTTGACCGTTGCAGCCATACGGTCAGACCGGCTGTGTTGCAATTTTTTGGTCAGTTTGCTAGTTTTGTGATATTGAGTCGTGGAATGAGTTCTAATCATTTTTCTAAGTGTATATATATTACATGAACTATGTTATAGTTAACGTGGATCAAGTTACAAAGAACTTATTTCCGAAAACGATTTCTTTGTGTTCGGTTGTGTAGCATCGCTTGGAGTCAACCATGATTAACGATAAGGATCAGGGTTAGGCTCGATAGAGGAGTTGAGACCCAGAACGATCAAGGATACTAGGTGAGATTGTGAGCTCAAGCATAGCGCAAGAAAGACAAGAAATATTGAAGGCGAGTTCGAACGGCGGGATGACATCATATAGTTTGGACAGGCCAATTGAGTCATAGTTCGATGAAACTAGAACGGGAGAGACCTGATGGCGCATGGCAAGCTAGTGATGCATCTGCACGGGCAAGCATGGCGATTGCTTTTAAAGAATGGTGAAGATCGGGTCAACGAGGGATATTTTGGTAGTTTAGCTAAAATACCGGAAACCACCTTGGATCGAAACCGTGGCTCATGAGTGACACTTGGGAGAGCGGTTTAGGTCAAGGTGGAGTTGAATTGATCGAGATGGATCAAGACTAAGGATTTAGCGGATACGAGTTTATGCGCCTTGAATCTTAAAAAGGTCTAAACTTTGACACGTGTTTTTGCGATTCATGGATGAAATAGGTTCCTGAGACCTTAAGCAAAGTGTGTACAAAATTTTACGGTTTTTGGATCATCCAATCAAAAGTTACGTGGATTTAAAATCTCACACTCGTGTTGATTTTACTGTTTATAAGCCCGATTCTACTGTTCATAGCAATCAAACCGTCCGAATAGATGTTAGACCACCCCTTGACGGTCAGACCGCCCCTTGATTGGTGGTTAGACCATTAAAGAGAGGTTAGACTGCCCCCTAGTTGGCGGTCAGACCTCCAGGAAGTAAGTTCTTCGAGATTGTGTGTTCTTGGGTGATTAGCTTTGGATTTTTGGCTGTAGATTTGATTCTCTGTAACTTTGTAGTTATTTAAGAAGAAAATCTAGATACTTGAAATTTTTTTTAATCGATATCATTTACCCCTTCTCTGTTGCTGTTCCAATCGTACACCCTTCTCTGATTTTCTCATCCAGCCCTTCCAATTTCTCACCCAAGTTCTTTATGTATCCCCAACTGTCCCCAATTCAGGTACTGATTTGTGCCATCCTGATCTCTCGCGCGATCGGGTCGTTAATTTCCCGGATTGATCGACATCTTCGTCACCAATCCACGCCGGCGGCGAAAATCAAAGGCTGGGAATTCAAGGACGAACCCTGAAAGCAACAGATAGGGGTACATGAATAATCTCCGGCGGTCCAAGGAGCCAAAGATGTCTGCTTAGCGCCATAGCACAAGCACGCGCAGCGAGTCAATGAGCTTCTCCAATGGAGTCCCTACCTACCTTGGTGACAAAAATCCAACTAGAGCCGTCATCTCAGGCGCACAATTCTTGCCCCCCTGTGGCCTGGCCCTGTTGCGATCAATTGATAGGAGGGAGTGGGGAAAAAAATGGTATTTAGCACAGGTTGCCCATATCTCAACGTGGGCAGGAGCATTGACAGAAGAGGATGTGGGCGAACAGTTGATTTTTCTTTTCGGAGAGAGATGACGTAAACATTGATCATATCTTGTCTTCGTTTGGGCCCAAAGTTTTGGGCCTCGTAGTCATAGGGCGGCTTCTGGCCCGTTCTTTACTCGTAGAAAAGAATTGTTATACTCTGCGCTTTGATTCCAAGAATTTTTTGGGGTCATATTTGGCACTGTTGCAACTCATATTTACATAAATAGCAGTATGATAGCGGTATTATCAAAAATATCATTTTTGTCACCCGGTGGCCAGGCGGCGATATCGTAGAGCTGACACATGTGAGCTGGAGCCCGACCATCGGGGGACAGGCAACCTGCTGCCCGGCCACCAGTCACCAGGTGCACTCCCGCCGCACCACCGGACGGTAGGTAATTAAGCCGGCTAATTATCTAGCTTAATTACCTACCTTAATTAATTTTTATATACTATTTGTTCAAATTTTCAAATATAGTAAATAAGCTCAAAAAATTACAAAATTTTATGTGTGGCCTTCTAACATAATGTACTTGATTGTATAATTTTTTAATAATTTTATCCATTGTAAGTATTGCTAAAAAATATATATAATTAGTAAATAATTTTAAATTTTTAAATATAGTAAATGAGCTCAAACAATTACAACATTTTATGTGCAATCTCATAACACAACGTACTTAATTATGTAATTTTTTAATAAATTTATCCACTATGAATATTGTTCAAAAATTCATATGATTAGCAAGTAATTACCAATGATTAATACCCCATTTAAGCGCATTGTAATGGCCTGCTGCCCCGTCACCGGGTGGCAGGGTGGGTCATTTGGTTTATTTGCTTTATTTTTGTTTTGTTTACTTTGTTTAATCTGCATGCGAACAAACAGAGTGGGTCGTAGGCATTTTGCTCATATAAAATTTGAGCACTCGTACAGAAAACAGACCATTGAAATTGTCATTTGCGTCACATCTGTCTCCCCACGTGCAGTTCACTCCCTCCATTATCGGCACATCGTTAATGCATGCTTTGCTATCGCTCTCACTATAAATTTCGAGCTGTGCGCATTAACACTCTTGCGGTCTCTTCGCTGACACTCCTCGCTTGTGCTATTCGACTGCTTTCTTCATAGCTGATTAAATATTATTTAGTGTCGTTATTAACAATCATATTAACAGGTAATGTTTTGTCATATGAATTGTGTTTTTTAAATGTGTACGTAATTAGTTGCAGTTATTCAGGTCTAATTAATTTAGTCCTAATTATTTATGCATAATTAATTAATTTTTTTATATTAATTAATTTTCTGTTAGCAAGTATATGTTGTTTAATTATATATTTTTTATATGCTTTAATGTTGACTGCATTAGACATTAAAATCGTAACTACTAAGTGTAGCAATTAATTAAACTATGATGCCAGAGAAATGATTATATTAGTGTAGCAATTAATTAAACCACATATCAGGGGTTGTGCTATGCTTGCTAGTGCGGCGCTGTTGATACTCCCAACCTAGCCATCTACTACATGCTCCTGCAGGTGTGGAGTTGGGAGCACTTCCCTATCAGCCGTCCGGCCATCATGACACTAGTGCATTCGTTCAGCGAGTTCACCGACCTGATAGACTGACCTACTATGAGCTTCTGGTGGACAAATGCCCGTCTGCGCTGGGCCAAGGGTACATCATCGAGGTGCTACTTATTGTGGCACAACGAATTCGAGTCGTTGTATGACAGCGACATCATCTGGGGTCCATGAACTGTAAAGTTCATGGAGCATGTATCGCCTTATGGGCTGTCCCTGCAATGCCTGTTGGATGCAGAACTATGGGTGACGACATGCCATCTGGTGTTCTCGTATATGGTGGAGGCTTACGCGCTGCAGCGCGTAATGCGATAGTTCAGTTTGTATCAGGTCGTGCCCCTTCTGGATGGTAGGTTCCTACCGCGAGCTGTATAAAATTCTCAAAAAAAAAAATAGACAATTACTATGACTATGTCAGGAGGCTGCACGTAAAATTTTGTAATTTTTAGAGCTCGTTTGCGATATGTAACAACTCCTATAAATATCATAATCGTATGAATTTTTGAACAACATACACAGTAGATAAAATTGTTAAAAAAGTACACAATCAAGTACGTTATGTCAGAAGACTGCACATAAAATTTTATAATTTTTTAAGCTTATTTACTATATTTAAAATTTTGAACAAATAGTATATAAAAAATAATTAAGGTAAGTAATTAAGCCAGAATTAGCCGGCTATAATACCTATTTTTAAACGAAGTATCTTTTTAAAAGGGATCTACTAGTTAATTATAGTACACACTATAGGTCTGTTTTTTAAGCTTTTAAAACCTGCTTTCGACTTTTCTACAGTAACTAACTTTTAAACGGAGTATTTTTTCAAAATAAGGTCTATTAGTTAATTGTAGTACATACTTTCCTGACTTTATTTATATCGCCAAAAACTGCAGTTGGTTTCTGTTACTTTGTAATCTCTCGCGCAAACAGCTCAAAAATCACAAGCCGTAGCCAAAAAGAACAGGCCCATAATAACTTTATTTATATCGGTCAAAATCATAACTATCTCTCTATAAGTTTCTCAATAAACTATTACTATTTATAAATCAAAACTAAAAACAATCAGTAAAATCTAATGTAAACACCCCGTACAGACCTCAAGCCGCCGTTGGTCCATCCTTTTCGTTGAGCCATGAGAGATGGAGCACTTCCAAAGTGTATTCCCACTCGCCTACCTATCCCCATCATGGCTCTGAAACACTCCAAATCGTTCTCCTCCTCGCCCCCATCCATTGTCGTCTCCTTTCTCCTTTACCTTCTCGTCAAGACAGACAAGACGCATGATTCACCTCCTCAGTTCATGGGTTGACAGTGTAGGAGCAGGAACTTTGCTAACCGTCAGATTCGCACCGGCCGGAGCAGGTGTATGTACGTTGACGCCAGAAACTTTTCTTCTGCAGAATTGTAACTCCGAAACGATGGAAAGGACTCCTTTCATATCCAAGTAAAAAATATTTCACTGGTAGATCATGCTCTGTGTACCAAGTTACCGACTACTCCTGCACTGCACTGCGAACTCCTAGCAGAATCAATTTCTTTGAAGTTTCATACTGCTCCTTTTTCTTTTCTTTTTTACTTAGGCATATATTGCAGGGTTTCTCTCTCCTTTTACCCTTCCTTTTTTTAAAGATGTTGCAATCGAAACATGTTTGAAACACTTTGGGAGCTTCTAAGAGCAACTCCAGCAGTAGCCCTCAAAACAGGGCCCCTACTTTTTATTTGAGGGCTCTCCCTATTTTTGAGGGCTCTGTTTTTTGGCTACACTCCAGCAGGAGCCCTCAAAACAGGACCCTCAAATTCATTCTTAGAGGGGGTGACACATAGGACCCATCCTCATCCTCATCCTACTTTTGAGGGCCGATGGGCAAAAAACTCACTCCAGCAGGGCCCCTACTTGAGCCCTCAAAAGTAGGGGCTCCCTCCAGACCCCAGGAATGAGGGCTTGAGGGGGAGATTTGAGGGCCCCCTACTTTTGAGGGCTCAAGTAGGGGCCCTGCTGGAGTGAGGTTTTTGCCCCTCGGCTCTCAAAAATAGGATGAGGGCTCAAGTAGAGGCCCTGCTGGAGTTGCTCTAATGACACGTAGCCGTCCAAACCAAATTGCTTTCGTCCGATCTAGATCGTCGTCCTTCAATTATTCGATTCTTTCCTCTAGTCTCGTTCTTTCTTCGGGCAGTTAGCTAGTCCCATTCTTAATACAGTCTACATAAGCTAACCGCCCAAATCACTCACCTAAAACCAAAGCAAAGCAAACAAGAACAGACCTCATGCATTGCTCAGCATGACGAACCCCAATCTTATTTTACCACCGTGATATATTAGATATCTCAGAGATAATCCATAACAGGTTTGAAAAATAAACACGTCACACCAACCACTACACGCACAAGTGCACAACCAATCAGTGCATGAAGAAACCAACCATTCCACCGTAGAAGAAAAAAACTTAACGTGAATGCCGGCTGTCAGAGCTCAGAAACGTACAACAACAATGGTGGACTTCCAAGAACGAACCATCCTGCACTGCCTCTACCCTGCATGTGTCGCGCGCGACGGATCAGAACAGGGAGAGCTTGACGAGGAGGGCGGCGGCGGCCGCCGCGACGACGGGGCCGGCCTGCAGGCGGGCGGACGCGCCGGTCGGGGTGGTGGGCGGCGTGCCGGAGCTGGAGCCGGCAGCGGTGACGGCGAGCTTCATGCCGCCGGTGCAGTGGTTGCCGACGGCGCAGATGTAGTAGTGCGTGCCGGCGTTGAGGGTGACGGTGGTCGAGCCCTTGTTGTCGCTGCTGAGGGCGTTGCTGCTGACGCAGGCGTCGTAGTCGCTCTTGGTGACCTCGGTCACCGTGTGCGCCTGGCTGGGGTAGTTGAACGCTGCAAAAGGATAAAATAGAAGGTTGATTAAGCCAATGTCAATGTGGTTTATGCTGACCGTTAGCAATTCCAAAAATATATACTCATGTTAGCAGAGCTGAAAATAAGCTAGGGTACTCAATCCTTTCCCTCCGTCTCTCTTAGTTGAGACTTGACACTTTCCGTTCGCATGTGTCGAAGAAGTATTAAGATGTCTATTCCAGGCATAATTATAATTTTGGGCGTTGATAAACATCACCTGAATGTTTTCTTTCTAACTATCATCTAAATTTATGACTATTAGATTAGAGATCCAACGGCTATGAATTTTCCCTCCACCCCCTCCAACAAAATCTCCCCCTCCTAAAAAAAGGGGCCATTGGATCTTTAATTTAACGGTCTCAAATCTGGATGATTGCTAGATAAAAAATATTATTTTTTGCGATTATAAAGAAGACGCATACACACTTATATGTGAGTACGCTCTTTTAGCACACGTCTAAACAGATAAAGACCAAACATAAATCTACAAATTTATAAAATTCCTATCGAAACATACTCGTATGCGTATAATAGATAGACATCAGGATTTAAATGTTGGTGGGTGGTAGTTGCCATTCCTAGCCTAATTAGTTTTTGCGAGAGCAGTACAAGTCGTAGCAATATCCCAAACTGTAGAGTTTTACCGTACGTAGTAAAGATCGACTGAGGGTCTAGGTGGTGATCGGTTCGGCTGAAAGCCTCATGGCTTATGGCTGAAAACACTGTAGCTGGCTGAAAAAAGCACTGTAGCTGACAGAGGCTTATTTACCATAATTAAATTTAAAAAATTTAAAAATAGAAAAAACATATTAGCCCATCACGTATAATGTAAACAAATACGAGGAAAAAAGAACCGGTAAAAAAACTCAAAAAAAGCCAAAAGTTCAGAAAAAGACGAAATTTATGAATAGTGCAAAAATAAACTGAAGCCAGAAGCTGAAGCCATATTGATCAGGGCCCTAATTGGGTCTTAGCTAGGGACTCAAAATTATTGTGTCAAGAATTAAGGTCTTACCTAGCTTGTCTCCAGCCGAGAAGGATTTGCCACTGGCCCAGGTGGTGTAGTCGACGCCGGTCGACCACCCCTGCCCTTCGCCGACGGTGAACGTCTCCGCCGCTGCCGCCGTGGCGCAGCCCAGGACGACGAGAAGCGCGATCAGAGCCGAAAAGGAGGCCATGGTCGGCAACGATGATCAAAAGAGAAGCTTGGAAACTACACAGAGAGGGAGCGTATGTATTGAAATTGATTAAGGGCCTGGCTATTGATATCACGCAAGTGGGTTGCACGATTGACAGGGGGGTTGGAGGGTCCTTTTTATAGAGCCAGACAACGTTGGTTGTCATGGAATTATGGGAGGGCGCCGCGGCCGCTAAGTTGGACAGGATATATGAGTTTCATTTCTTCTTGTTTTTATTTTGTTAGTTCATTTTTTTTCTTTTGACTTCTGAAATTATAAATGTGAAATAGCTGGCAAGGATCGTATGTATTATTGTTCACTTGTTGTGCTTCCTGTTAGTGTTTTTTACTTTGTTTAATTAGCACCACGCTTTTGTGTTTGAAGAGAATGGGGTCACTTTCAGAAAATGTGCATGAAAGGTTCTGATTTGAAGCTCATGTTTTTCTCCTTGTCTTAAAAAAGGTGATGTCTAGAGAGTAATTAAGTGTTTTTTTGTCTGGGAATAGACCCTCACATCTACATCCAATGGATCTCCTTCCTCTCCTATATAATCAATCTTCTTCCACACCACCCAAACCCTAGCCACTCCACCTCATAACAATTCCCTTCTCATCGCCCGCCAACCTCCACCACTCACAGACCTCCTCCAACCCGCGGCGTCATCGCCACCTTGCCGTCCCACCGCCAGTCCGCCGTGCTCCAACCTACATCTATACTCGGGGGCCTATGGTGAACCCAACCTGAACCTTAAATCTAACTCTTTGGAGTTTCTTCATTGGTCGCCAGTCGACAGAAACATCACTAAAGGTGCAAATTTCAAGGCAAATTGGAGGGATGAAAATTTTGAGTACTTCCAAGGTGAGACAACACTTAAGTACTCCTTAGAAATTCCCTTAAAAATAAGAAAATTGCTAAGAAGTACACCTGAGTACTCCTTAGAAATTTCCCTTAAAAAAAAGAAAATTGCTAAGAAGTACTCAGGTGTTTTCTCACATTGGGAGTACCTGAATTTTCCATCCTTCTATTTCCCTCGAGATTCATGCCTCCGATGACGGCTCCAGTGAGTTAGTTTTAGGGTGTACTTGGTTTAAGGTTGGGTTCATTGAGTCCACTAAGTATAGAGGAAGGCCCGGGGGGTATCAACAGCGCAACGAGGTAGTTGTGGCACCGTCGGCACCACAGGTTAGAGGAGGGCGGTGGTCGACATTAGCTACGATGTGGCGAGATGGAGAAGGGTTGTGGGCGGAATGGCAATCGGACGAGGAGTTAGGTTTGGCACGGAAATGTGACAGCGGAAGAGGCGGTGCCGACAGTTGCATCGGGAGGCAGAAGCGGTGACGAGTAGGGTTCACCAGCGGGCCGCGACCGCGCTGGGGACGACGGTGGCGTGGTGGAGGGGGACGGCACATCGGTGGGGGTGGGGGTCAGGGATGGGATGCGCTGGCATGAGGAGGGAAGGGTCAGCGGAGGAGATGGACACCAACAGGGCTCGTTGGCGTCAGAGGTGACACCGACAAGAACACAATGTGTGGGGTAGCTGTGGCGGTGGTGTAGATAGGTATGGTTTGGGGGTGGAGTGAGGTGAGAGAATTTATATAATTGATGAAGAGAATAAGATCCATTGAATCTTGGTCGTAGGGTCTAAAATTTAAGTACTTTTAAATAAATATCACTAAAGTTTTGCTGTACTTTTGTACGGTGAAAATTAATGCTGCCCTTGCTTGCCGGTTCGTAAGGACAAGTAGTGTTCTGGGATAGTGGTCCAAGTATGTCGGCTATGTTTCTCTCCACTTTTATTTCCATATGAATACATGTATGGTAGGCAGGTCGTCTTCAATGATCGCTATCGAGGAGCACCCGATGCATTTCCATACAGGAAGATAGGTTCAACCAAATAGCTCCGCTGATTAAAGCTGGGGGGATTCCGGCCCCCCAGCGATCCACGTCGCCCCGCCCGCGTTGCCCGGCCGGCGCGTGGCGGGGAATTTCCCGTACGGCCGGGAGAGGCGAAAATTACGTAAAGGTCCTTTTCCCTCGCGAAAAAGTCCCTGCAAGTTTTTTTAAGAAAATTTTTTGATGGATGGCGCCCCGCGGGTTTCCAAAATTACGTATAGGTCCTTATTTACTTACGTAGAAGCCCTTACAGGTCCTCGGTTTTTTTCAAAGAAACCCTTTGATTTTCCCGAAAATACGTATTTATCCTCGATTTTTTTTAAAAAAACTCCTCACAAATTATCGCCTCTTTTACTTTGGTACATACGGTGGCTGGCGCGGCGTGTCGCCGCGCCTTTGAGGCTAGTTGTTTACACCGGCTGCTCCGGCGCAATCTGTTTCTTTATTCCATGCATGGCCCAATACTTCTAGACCAGCCTGCCTCCGTAAGGGAGCGCACAATGTACATAAATTCGTTCTAAATAGTTTTAGCTCCTGCCTTTTAACTTATAATTTTTTTATCTTTTTTTCTAACTTTTTAAAACTTTTTTGCCTTTTCTTTTTTCACTTATTTCTTTCATTGTCCGTACTGATATAATATTTTTTCTTTTTATATTTAATTACATAGAATAAACTAACAATACTTATAGTACAAATAAACTATAAACTTTGGTTTATAAATCACTTGAAGTGCCCCCTTACCGATTAAACAAAGGGAAAACGAGCAGTGGTTAAGGAACTGATGCCAATTGCCATAGTTTAAAGGCACACGAATTGTTTAGCTGGTAGTGGAAGAGCACATATCTCCCTTGTTGCAACATATGGCAGGCTGGCTGGCCTCTGTACCAGTTGCAGAAAATGCAAGCTAATTCGCTTTGTCAAAAGAGGGTGAGATTACAAGGCCAGATTTTTCCATGTCCGAGGAAAGCTTTTGACGTTGCGTTACATCGTGATCCAACTAATCGACCACTCAATTTATCTTGCACATTCACTACCAGAAACCAGATTTTAGTGATGGCCACTATTTTCCTGACGGTTCTCCGTCAGCCATTTTCAATTTTCGTGTCAACCTACTCCCAACTGTATTTGCCTGACGGAAAGCCGTCATGAAATATTTTTCTGATGGTTTTTCCTTCTTTTCGTGATGGTTTCTGGCAGTCACGAAACATATGGAATCTGGCAATGATTGTAGATGTATCTTATGCACTAAAGTTGGAAGTGTCAGGACTTTAAAAATGTTACGAAAAAATTCAAGAAAACTTTTACATGTACTTCTAAACTTATTATAACTTTGCATAAAATGTTAAGTTTAGATTCATTATATATTAGTGGTAACAAAAATGAGAAAAATATGATATTCGTTAAGAGTTCAAATTTATCAGAATTTTCTCCTTTTCATCACTCTTAACATATAATGAATTTAAACTTAAAATTTTATACATAGGTAAAATAAACCATGGAATATATATAAAAATTTTCTTAAAATTTTCTATGACTTTTTAATTGATGTGCGCCTTAAGTACACCTTAAACTTAGTAGATAGCATATGTTGCCCACTTTCATTGTCCTCTCTGTCTCGATTCTGTGACGTGCATGTATACAATACCTTTTTTTCACCTAATGCATTGACCCAAAGGGAGAAACCGCCGTCTCGGCTACATCATGGCCGGTGGGTATGCGGATAACTGTGCCAACCCATGTGCTGTTGAGTAGGTTACGTTTCTAGTCTCCGCAATGATCAAGAACCGATTATAATTTCAGGATCATGCAATTATTCAATAGAAGAATATTAAAAAAACTAAGTTAAGAGACGAAAATTTTTGGATTGTTCACATGTTGTACACTTCCTTTTGAGAGAGAACCGGCCACTTATATGCAGGAGTTTTGTATGGTAGAATTTGTAAGGTCATGCTTCTACATGATGCATTTTTGTTGCATGTCCATAAATTAATCTTGGTTTCTAAGCTCATGTTGTTCGTCGTTGAAGCTTGGCAATGGAGCTACTGTTGTAAGTCAATGCAAGTACTCCAGTTACACGTCAGAAGATTGAGACTAGGGTTGGTGCAGTTGGAACGCGTAATCCATGAACTAATATCCTTGTTTTTAACAGGTAATTGATCATATACCCTCTATTTTGATGGAAATTCAGGATTTACCCTCCTGACCCACGTGCCAGTGACTTATGATGACCTCACATGTCATTGAGATGTGAAGGGTAAATCCTGAATTTCCCAACTAAAGGGAGGGTATATGATCCAATCTCCCTGTTTTTAATGCTTTCAACAATACAGGGAGATTGAATTTTTCGTACGAATAATCCATTTTTTATTCGAAATTACAGAAATATACCCGCGGTAAATTTTTTTTACAAAAATAGGCTCAAGTCGCCCAATGGAAGGGCGACTGGAGCCTATCGCCCAACCAGAAGCCGATTCTGTCCCTGTCGCTCTACCATCAGGCGACTGCATCCAGTCGCCCTCCCATTGGGCGACTTTAATGCAGTCGCCTAATGGTTGAGCGACAGGGATCAAACCTTCGCCAAAAATAGTGAAAATTGGTGGATATATTCTTCATTGATCCAAAAGCCTTTAGAAAAAATTTTGAGTAGTTTCGGCTACGGAATCAAAAGTTATAGCAATCGAGGAACACAAAGAGAGAAAACGGGGAGTGATTGAAATTGCTATAACTCCATGCAAGCGAGGGCCCTTGTTATCAAAGTCCAACGATCTAACTTGTTCGCCTCCTAAGCAAGCATCACAGTGGGCAGTGGCATCTCAATTAGCCCCACAATTCAACAGATTCTATGTCTAGACGTTTAGGCCCCGTTTGAAATGGGTAGGAATTTTTTTTTCCGATTTCTACGGAAATTGAACTATCTTTTATGAAATTCATGCAAAATTTCTGCGTTCCAAATGCTCTTGCAAACTTACAAAGAGGATATAAATTAGGGTTATTTAGATGTCCGCCCCTCTAGAGTTGCAAGTTTCAACATATCCTACTGTAAAGTTCGTCCTTTGAGGTATGTTATTGCAAACTCAGCGTATTCAGAAAAATACCGCCATTGGTCTATGTATTTGACATGTATTGGACGAAAATTCCCTTGTCTTCCACCTCCTCACTTCCTTCCTGACCGCAGAACGGTGGTGCTCGATGTCAGCCGTCGTCTCCTCCAATCCAAACCCAACACAATGAACACACCACTGCCGCGCGCCATGAATCAAGCAACCTTCGGCCGAGATATCGCCAAAAAGATCGCCGGTGTGGTCATCCGCTTATCTCAGAGCCTGCAACTCTAGAGTAGTGTGTATTTAAATAACCCTAAAATTAAGAATAAAAAAGATAAGGTTATGACTTCTGAGTTGACACCGGATGGAAACATTACAAGCTTTTTGTTGAAATCAATAGTGTGACACCACACCACAGTGACACGGTCATATCTCGGCGCTAAGTACGAGCTTAATGTGGTGCCATTGAAGGACGTATGCTCGCCCCCATGATTCTCACGCCCAAAACCATCAAAAGTTGGCTCCAACAGCGTACACCGTCATGCCGTGCATACGCGGTGAACGAAGCAATCGATCGGGAGCATTGATTTTTTGCGCAAACCGTAGCTCTACTGTAGCACACTCGAACCACCGTATCAGAATGCCGTAGTACAGATTAGATAGTTCGAAGAACCTTCGCATCCAGCTACTCGATTCGACTTGTCCTTTGGTTGCTGGCAATGGCATCGCTTGATTGCCAAGGGCAAAGGGGAGCAGGTGGCGCCTACCCCTGCCTGCCCTTTACGACTGCAACTAGGAGCTTTCGTTTGGATGGAAGCGCAGAATCCGATCCTTCACCTTTTCTAATACGAAGCGCCTAATTAGTTTGCAAAAAGTGTCGGGGGTCCAGTCTAACTCACAATGATACATGCATACATCCGCAGTAGACAACGCTGTTTTATGAAGCTGCACATCGAAGGAAGTGTCTCGACAGCGTAGAGCCAAATGCTTTTGCCAAGTCGAGCTGCTGAAAAGCTGATCTGGCTGGCCTGGTCCGTTTTGACTCAAAAACAACAGAAGATTGGAGGAAAAGCTGGGCAAATTAAAACCGAAACATGCACATATTTTTGTAACGCCCCCGTTTCCAGGGGCGCGTACGGACACGGCATTCCGTAACTATTCAAGCATGAACAGTTATGGAGTGTCGCGCAAGAGTATACCATTGCATGCTTACAACAAAAGACCAGCATATATTTGACATACGGATTAACATCCAGTTTTTACAGCGGGGCGTGCAAGCCCAAAGTATATTACATTACAAAAGGCTCCAGAAACTGCTTCGAGCGCGGCGGAGACCTACAGCTAAGGATCCTCGTCAAAGAAAAGATCCTCTGGGACTTCTTCAACGGGGAGACCTTCTCCTTCGTCTTGATCCTCTAAAGGTTGGATTAAGCAAGCCGTGAGCCAAACAACCGGCTCAGCAAATCCCAAAGGGATCTTAATTTACTATATGCACGGAAAGTCAAAGGAAGGGAGTATACTTGGTTTATTACATTTGGTGGATGCAATTTTATTTGCAAACATTTTTAATAAGACGGACCCAAAACTTACTCCTTAAGAACTCAGGGTTTTTCAACAAGAGTTCATTAACCAACTAACCAAGTTAAAGCACGTACAAATCTACTTAAGCTTTGCTGCTGGAATCACCCAAGTGACACAGCTCCAATAACCGGGAGCACGACGTATTCGAATACCATTTATTTGACTCTGCAGAGTTTGCTCAGCTTTACCCACACGATCCCTCAACTCCCGCTAAAGAGTTAAGAAAACCAGGTCGTTTCTCTGCTCAACTCTTTATATAAGCTCTACCCAGTAGAATTCACTCGGGTCTGGCTCACATCCACACACACGCACGCACACACACACACACAAGAGAGGACAACGTCCGCTTCGAGTGAATTCCACCGTTGTTAGGCTTCCGCAGCACGGCCAGCCTAACCTTACTGCTACCCTCCTGTAGAGTTTCAATCGAGTTGAGCAGCTAATCGACAAGTGTTGACAAGTCAACTCCTGTGGTTGAGCGATCACTGTGACATTTGCTCAGCGCAAGGGTTTCAGTCCTTATATTTTCACATGGCCCGCAACCTCGCCAGGTCCGCGACCCAAACTAAGGTAAGCGGTGGGCGTAGACCGTCCCGCGGTTTCCCACTCACCCTTACCCTACTCCAGCCCTAGGATAAGAGGTGGGCAAAGACCGTCTCGCGGCTCTTCCCCAACCCTTACCCTACCTTGTGCACGCCGGCACTCTCCGCTCTAAGATACGGTGTCCCATACCACCCTACCTTAGAGTCGGGTTTTCCAGATTCTATTGGCCCACAGCCACAACCTTATTAGTGTAACATTTTGCATGATAATAATAGCCTACAATTCTCTAGATTATCAGATAATTATTTCTAGGGTTTCAAAGGCATGGCTGCAATTTAATCATGGCATTTAGCGGTGGTAGGACTAACTATATCACATGTCATTCTAAACATTTTATTTTTATTTTCGAACTAACATTTCAGAACTAGCTCAATGCAAATAATGTATTAACATATTTAAACATTATGGGATACAATATGATCAAAGGATTTGAGACTTGCCGTCTATCCGGACGATCTCAGCAAGCTCGAACGTAGAAGTACCGGGGTCCTGAATCTGCTCCTGGGCTTCCGGGATCTCCGACACTAACGCAAACAATTAAAATGAAATAAATCCAGCTTGCAACTAATCAAGCGAGGAAAAATAATCTAATTAAAAAGAAATAAATTGCATAAACACCCCAAATGGAATTTTAGGAATTTTTCTAGGATGAATCTGTGGAAATGGAGTTCACCAGAGGGTCTAGAATAATATTTGGAGTAAAGTGGTGAAATTTGGGAATTTTTGGGATTTTCTGTGATTTTCTAGGATTTATTTGGATTTTCTGGGATTTTAGAAATTAATAAAACACTGGAAAATCGGTTGCACAGTGAAAGGCCGGCCCACGGCCACAGTACGGCCCGGCCGGGGAAAACGGCCCGCGTGGCCGAAGGCCAGCGCGGCCTGGTTGCGCTCGCGCGCGCGCGGGAGAGGAGGATGGGCCGAAGGGAGGCGGCCCGCCAGCGCTGCGCCCGCACGGCTCGGATGGCCGACGCGTGGCTCGGGGCGGACGGCAGCGGGGCGACGCGGGGCGAACGGACGAGATGGGGAGGCGGGGAGATCGGATGGCTGTGGCAAAGGGGAGGCGGGCGAAGCGGTACGGACGAATCGGGCGGTGGAGAGGAGGGGACTTAAGTGGCATCGGACGGCTGTGACAGGATCTCATCCGACGGCCACCTTTAAACGGCAACGGGGAGATCGGGCGACGGAGAAGAGGCCACGTCGCGGGGGAGGAGTCGTCTTCCTCCTCCAGCCGCTACAGCAACCCCGCGGCGAGGTTACGGTGGCGACGGCGGCCTGGGTGCTAGGGGCTCGTCGGCGACCACCGAGGGTACCGGCAGGTAGAGGGGGCAGCGGGGAACCCATTTCGGGTAGTTAGCATTTGCGGGGACCAAAGGGGAGAGAGGGAGGGAGAAGGGGGTGGTTCGGCCATCTTGCGGTGGAGAGGGTCACCGGCGGCGAGAGGGGCCAATCGGCCGGGATTACACCATCTACGGAGGAGGGGGCTCACATTCGCGGCGGCGGTGTGAGCTGGGGAGTGCCAAGGAGAGCTGGCCACGGGAGCACGGTTGGGGCGGCGGAGGTCGACAGTGACAGAGCTCCTCGAAGGTCCTCCTGTCCAGGGAAGAGCATGAGGTGGGTCAATGAGCTGAGGGGAAGCTCGGGGAGCAAGAAATTTGAAGAATGAGGGAGGGGAGCAGGAGATTGACTCCAGGGGGTCGCCGGCGCAGGGGGAGGCGGTGGCGGAGCTACGGGCGGCGGGAGCTCAATCGGGTGCTCGGGGAGGTGGCTGGGAGTGGCAGGAGGGAAATGGGGGCGCTTGGGGAGCTCGGGAAGCAAAGGAAAAAGAAGGGGAGCTGGGGGAGATTTTATACCCGCACGGGAGGGGGAGCGAGGCGTGGAGGAGAAGCCACGGCGGGCTCTGGGGCGACAGGAGGGGAATGGGGGCAGGTGGGGCGTCTCCTCCGCGAGGTGGGTGGTGACCGGAGGGGTGACGCCGGCGCTGTAGCGCATTAATGGCGACGGACGGGAGCAGGTGCGGGCGAGGGCGCGTCCGCGCGCGGGGAGAGAGGGGGCGGCGACTGCCAAGCGGGGCCGGGGCGAGGTGGGGTGACGTGGAGCGAGGGTGACCGCTCCTTCGGACCCAGAGGGCTGTCGGGGGCGGCGGTCCGAGGCCGGGGTGGCGTGGGGACAAGCGCGGGCGCAGGCGCGGCCACGGGCGCAGCGCGCAGCGCACACGCGTGCGCGAGGAGAAAGCGGGGCAGGGGCGCGGCGCCAGCGGGAGAGGAAGGACGGGGAGGCGCCGGGGTGAGGGGAGAGGCGGAAAGGGGAGGCAGCGCCAACGGATGGCGCGGGCGAGGGGCGCGCGAGAGGAGAGAAGGCGGAAAAGAAAGGGGGTGCCAAGCAAGGGAGAAAGCGGAATGGCCCAAAAAGGAAAGCGCATTCCGGCGGAACTTTCCCGAAAAGGAAAGTTTCAGAAATCACTCAAAAATGCACCAAAAATCATAAAATTTTCTGGTTTGAATTTTGGGGACTTTTCAATTTTCTCGCAAGATGTTCATTACTCGTCCAAAACAAGCTTAAATCAAGCCCAATCAACTTATAAGATGCTTCTAGCTTTACCCATAGAGCAGCGTACGTATACGAGTATCAACGCCATAATTAATTCCTCATTTGCTGTGAAATCTACTTCTTATTTACAGATCGGACGATGTGTATGAACCCCATACTTTCTCATTTGTTGCGATGTCTAAGTATTTTAAGTAGTCATATCGTGTTTATTCACAAACTTTTTGCATGAAATCGAAAAGGGAGGGAAGTGCTTCTTTAAACTTTTGTAAAAAGAAGATAAGAAGCAAGACAGACCGAAGCATGCGAGTTAATGTGGTTAAATCTGATTTGTTAGTTCCCGTTGCCGAACAGTCGTGCACAATTTGTTTCACAGATATAAAACTAGTGCTAGAAGGGCATTCACAATAGAGTGGTATCAGCAATTTCTATGAAAGACAACTCAGCAAAAATCTAATATGAAGAGAGAATAAAGGAAGGGAGAGAGGAGAGCAATGTCTCATGCAGGATATGACTCATTTGAGAGGACTAAGACACTGGACATCGGTTGACACAAGTGCTGGAGCGACTGGATTTCCATACGACACGTTTCGTGGGGACCCGATCGGATCATCTATGCCTGGTGGATCAAATAGCACCGAGCACTATCGTCCCCTCTGCTTCACTTCTTCTCCGTCCACACCCGACTCCCCTACCTCTCCTGCTTCCTCCCCCTTCCTCTGCCGCCTCCTTCCATCCAGGCTTCCTCCGCCGCCTCCCTCCCCTTCCTCTGACCCCTACCTTCCTCCTCGCTTTCTCTATCGTCCGCCTCCCCCTTCCTCTGCTGCCTCCCTCTCTCCCCCTTCCACCGCCGCCTCTCTCTCTCTCCCCTTTTGTCCAGCGCCACTCTTCCTTCCCCTTCATCCACCACCATCCATTCCCCTTTGTCCGCCGTCGGCCCCGCTCTCTCCCCTTTTCCTTGTAGCCTCTCTCCTCCTTCCTCCACTGATGGGAAGGAGAGAGGAATATTGGAGGGGAAGAGAAGGGCCGAGATGAGGTTAAGCCCGTCTTGGATCTGGACTCCGGCGTAGGGCTAGAAAGTCCATGACATCCTGTCTTGCAAATTCTTTTGCATTTTCTTGAAGATTAAAAGAATGAACTAAAAGTGCAATTTCTCTTACATTTTCTAAAAGATGCAAATTCCTGATAATGAAATCCAAATGCAACTTTGGCAATTTTCATCACGATCCGATGATGCAACAAAATAAACTAAATTCCACATGATCTTTTTCTTGCATTTTCTTGAATATGAAATTCGGAAGCACAAAAGAGCGTTGATCACAATATATACAACAATAATGACCTTGGGAGGCACTTAGATACAACATGTAGACACTATACATTGGAATTACTATTTCTAGACATCTATTTAATATATTCTCTCTCCTTCTAGAAATAGGTATAGAAACTACTAGCTAGGAATGCCCCAGGAATCAAGAAAACCAAATCACCACCATTAAGGCATCTCCAGTAGTACTATCTTAGTTGTCTCTTAATTATATTAAATGGGTAAAATCCTATGTAGAGGAGAAAGAATGTGAGGAGAGATAATATGTTGTCTCTTATACAAGAGATAGCTTGAGCCCGCAAACCAACACAAATAGTGAGAGAGTGTGAGGCAGAAAGTTATGATAAAAATAGTATAAAATAGTTAGAGAGATGATTTATTATTGGAGATGTTGTCTCTAATACTATCTTTAGGTAAGGTGGAAATCTTAGAGACAACCTTAAGAGATAGACTATTGTACATGACCTTACGTTTGTACCCTGCAGATTTGCACTGTACTAGTATGAACTACCGGAGAAAAGTCATAGTCAGTGCACATAGATGTCGTGCCTATTGAAGATGACTCGACCAAAATTATGCGCAACATCGCTCTCACTTTAAGGCATCCATTTACTGAAACCACGCTAAGGCACTACTCCCTCCGTATAAGTGTATGAGTCGTATTTTTTTTTGACACATAGATCAAATAGATATTAGAAATAACTAGATTGTCCCTAATTGTTATCTCTAAACGCTATATTTAATACATGCATATATTAAGAAGTCGAAACTCAAGAAACTAAATTTATTTTAAGAAGTCGTCCCGTTTAATTTGATTTTTGAAGAAACTAAAAACCAAAAATATAAAAAAAACTAGGCCTAAATTGCAGCCTACAATCCCGGTCATGATAGCGTGCAGAGAGATGGATACGGGCATACGCAGCTTCCTGTGACCCTATCCAACCTCCCACCCTCCCCCTCCCTGATCAATTCGGCTTCGACTTCTGGATTCTGGTTTATTTTTCACTATTCATAAATTTCGTTTTTTTTTTGAATTTTTGACTTTTTTTGAGCTTTTTTACCGGTTCTTTTTTCCCGTATTTGTTTGTATTATACGTAATAGGCTAACATATTGTTTCTATTTTTTATTTTTTTAATTTAATTATGCTAAATAAACCTATATCAGCTACAGTGTTTTCAGCCATAAGGCATGAGCTTTTAAGCCGAACCGATCACCACAGCTTTCCCCTAAAACGGTAATCCTACTTACGCAACCTAGCAATCAGCTGCTCTCCCTTCTTCAACTCTTCCTTTCTACACCTCAGTCAGAGTACTTTGATCTCCTCTGTTTTATCTACAACACCACGATCGTCGATCGAGGTAGGTTCCTACTCGCTAAGCGTCGAAATGTTTGTAGACGCTAATAATATTTGCACACAACCGCTGTAACATTTTTCGCATACACGAACTGTTGGACACACTCACTCGTCCTGCGGTGGATCAGACCGACGTCTGATGCGTACGTAGTTTCCCCCTTCACACAATCCGAAGAAAGGTTGATTTCAGAACAGAAGCTTGCCCAGCGCGAGGCCGACGCCGGCAATGCCAACGCACACCGCGAGCGCGACCCACCACGCGGCCGCCCCGTGCCGAGCGCCCCCCGCGCCGTCCTCCTCCTCGTCCGGCTCCGCGCCGACCCCTCCTCCTCGGAGCACGGAGTTCTCGGCCTCGAGCATCATCACCCACCGGCGGTGCGCGGACAGCACCACGGAGTCACGCACGAGCAGCGCCGCGAGATCCCCGTTGCTCGCGCCCGCCGCGGCCAGCTTCCCCTCCGCCTCCCGCGCCCGCGACTGCGACAGCCGCAGCGCACGCAGCAGGCTGTCGTTACCGCCGCTGCCGTCGCCCTTGTGCTCCGTCCCCGCCGCGTTCTCCAACCTTCCTTGCACCCAGCAAAAGCAACGCGCTAAGCCAATGCACCCCCGCAAATTCCCCACAGCGAACGTGTGGAAGAGCAAGACGGCGCGTACCTCTGCAGAGTCGGGAGCGGGCCGAAGAGCTTGGCGGGAGGGGGCAGGTCGCAATTCTGGAGCAGGTCGGCAGCGAACGGGCGACGGCGCAGCTTCTGGTGTTCGGAGCCCGGCGCGGCGGCCATCAGCATCATCTCCCGCTCGAACGCGTCGTACTGCCGCTCCAGTTCCCACTCCAGGCCGACGCCGCCGGACGCGCCTTTCTTCCTGGGAGCCGCGCCGCTCGCGCGCTTCTTCTCGTCCGCCGTCTCCACCTCCATCGAAGAGCGGCTGTGGGGTTTGGGTTTGGTGGGGTGCGGGGGTTGGTGAGGCGACCGGGGGGAGCGGTTGCTTGAAGCGTGGCGCAAGGAACCGAGGACTCCGCGAGGAAGAAACCGGGAGTCCATCGTCTACGTCGGCACTGCTGTAACCTTTTTTATTTAAAAAAAATCTGTCCTTCTCGGCACAAATTTTTAATTTTAGCTTTCTTCATGACCGTAGAAACATGTATCACCTTTCAAGCTTCTGCACCTTGATAGATTCAGAGCATCACGGTATCACCTACCGAGTTAGGGAAGCTCGGCAACCATCGCGCATGCATAGCATTAGTACCTAATTATGGTATTAGTGCTTAATTTAAGCATGGTTACACTAAGCATGCTTAGAAACCCATTGGGCTTCGGTAGCTCGGCAGGATAGTGGCGTGCCGAGTCTCTTATCTAGCTGAGATGACGCTCTAGGTAACATGTGTCCCGTCGAGTCTCTTATCGAACTGAGACGATGCTCCAGGTAACATATGTCGTCTGTCATAGCTACTAAGGTTAGAAAGATAGCTAGATTTGTAGAAATATATGTTTAAATGCTAAACTTTTTTTTAAAAATAGCCCCAGTTCTAAATACACCAAGAATTGGAAACCGGGACAGGAGGTACCGCGGAGGAACCATTTTTGTATGGGATTTATTCATCATATACCCTCCCCTTAGATGGAAATTCAGGATTTACCCTCCTGGCCCACATGTCAGTGACTTATGATGACCCCATATGTCATTGAGGTGAGAGGGTAAATTCTGAATTTCCAAAATAAAGGAAGGGTATATGATCAACTTTCTTTTGTATGGGGTTGCTTGCCCGCTCCGCTCGCTCGCTCGGCAGTGTGGGATTATTCGGCGTGGCACGGAAGGATCGGGGGGCAGTTCTCTGTAGCGCGTCGCGCACACTGCCGTGCGCAGGGAAGTTTGGCGTGCTTTTTTCGCCCGACCGTTCTCGGTGCAAAGACGACGCACCGGCCTCGTCAGACCCCGATGGTTATCTTGTTTCGTGCTTCCTGGGAGAGCTTAAAAACTTTGCAGCACTACACAAAGGACGGGCACGGTATTTCCAACGTGAAAAGTGGCGAGACAAATAAGTACGGAATCACACTGATGAGTTGTTACCGACAAATTCCTCAAAAAAATTTGTTGTAGACAAATGAACGCGACGGAGTATTCTCAGACGGTCAACTTCAGTGATTCTCTGACGGAACTTGCACGAGACGTACGCATTTCGTAACGCGTTTCGTCATGCGTTTAGCACTTCCAGTTCCACAAGCCCCGGACTAGGTCCAAATCTGGAAGGCTTCGTCCTGCTCCAACTTCTGTTTACAAACAAAAATGGGAGTGTCTATACAACAGACACCTGTTTTTTAGGATAAAAACAGTCACATTTTGAGCCATTAGATGGAGATCTAACGCTCTAGATCATTTTTTTTGGAAGGGATCATTTTTTTGGAGGGGGGCTTGTATGAGTGGATCCGTTGGATGGAGATCTAACATTCCAGATCAATCTGACTGTTTTTATCCTCAAAAACAGTTGAATGTTGTATAGCAATACTCAACAAAAATTATAGCCAAGTCTGTCAGCAGGTTGCGTCTAAGCTCCTTAACACTTCTATTCTACAATTAATTAACTCAGATGTCGACAAAGCTGACAGATATTTCGTAATCCTAGCATCAAGCTAACCTCCAAATGTCATCCAGATTCCAGATCAAGTGGAGAATGCAGCATTTCAAAATTCGAAAGTTGCTGAATGCAGTATTTCAAAAGCTCACAGAATGTGGTATTTAAAAATTCAAGAGTTGCCGAACGAGCGAAACCAACCAGCAGCTTGGCAACCCTGTGACAAAAGAAATGTCAGCCATATGGCGTAGAGAGCTGGCTAATCTTTCAGTATGATCAGGAGGCATAAACAATCATAATTAAGATAATGCTGCCATAACCACCTCTACATTCAATCATATAAACAATCATAATGATAACGCTGTATGAGTACCTAGTACCTTGAAGGGTCAAAATGACGCAAGCACTTGCTAGGATTCAACGCTCACGAAGTCAGAAGGAACAGTATAGCAAAAATACAAAAGAAGGCAGTTTGGCTACATCATGAAAATCTATTCAGTAACCAGAGATATACTTGTTCTTTTTGGCTGAAGCTTATAGTTTTTGGCTGCAGCTTATGACTTTTAGGCTGTTTGTGCGAGAGATTACAGAGTAACAGAAACTCACGTGTGGTTTTTATCGATATAAATGAAGTTGGTATAGTATGTACTACAATTAATTAGTACACTCTATCTTGAAAAAAATACTCCGTTTAAAAGCTCGTTACTGTAGAAAAGCCAAAAAGCAGTTTTTAGAAACTGAAAAAAATGTGCCCATAATTTCCTGTTTCGATAACCGAATATATGTACATAGAATAAATATGACCAAGGAAAAGGATTTGAGATAGGAGTTATTACTGAAAAAACGTTGATAACCAATATAGACCTGCAGAATTGCTTAAAAAAACGTTCATAAGCAATATACACCTGCAGATCAATTCATTTAACTTGTCTTTTTGGTTCTCAGAACAATTAATGCTTAGCTATCACTCTGCTCAGATGAATCCGCCTCCAGCTCCTCTTCCTTTGGAACATAAGTTTTATTCTTTTTGGCATTTTCATCTTTGAACATCACATTAATGGATCGTCCCATCAATTTATGTGATAAATTCACAGGTTAGATATACCAACAAAACACTGTCATGCAACTCAATACAGAGAAACAAGTATAAACCCAAAATACGTTTTTTTAAAAGGTACGAACTGAATTAGATAGTTCAACGAGTTCTTGGCAAGAAAGAGTTAACTCATGGATTCAAGTTTCACACGTGTAATCCACATGCCAAGAATGTGTTTGTTCATTTTATGATTTGATAACATACCAATCGTTCTAATTTGGAACACGTTCTATGAAGTTTTACATTCCAATACTATCTGCGTACTTCAATTCAACTTCGAATTCGAGCACCCAGCACGCCATCACCATGCCTTACTATAGACATGGTGTAACACATACAGAACGGCACACATATGTACAAGCAGTCATTCAAAAGAGAAAAGGAATAAACAATTTATACAATGGGAACACTTCCCCCTATACATGGCCAGTGATCATATCTGTGCGTTTACCCCACCATAGGATGTTGGATTTTGTTTCAGTTCCTTTTCAAGCTCCTCGGTGACAGGCTCTACTTCAGAATCAATCTTGTCGCTGAACTTGTCAATCTGTATTAGCAAGAAGAACCATAAAAAGTTAATACCTTCATCCTTGGTTGTCAAGAACCATAAAAAGTTAATACCTTCATCCTTGGTTGTCTTTCACATTACTTCTAAAACAAGATTAGACATTTTGATGCTTTCATGAAAAGAGAAGGAATGATACAAGGAAAGGGGCCTCATGGGTCTGTAGGCATCTTTTTTATAATTCAGTTGGTTAGCTTATTTCTCAATCTTCCATAAGCGTAATGACATAAGAAGGCTCACACCAATCCCCCTTAAAATGATGGAATTTTTTAGAAATAATCTATTTTTATTCGAAATAACATAAATATACCCGCGCGAATTTTTTTTTTGCAGAAATAGGCTCCAATCGCCTAACCGTCGGACGACTGGAACCTATCGCCCAACGACTGTGCGACACGCAAACAATCCGTTGGCCGTTGGGCAAAATAATTACAGTCGCCGAACCGGCGGGCGACTGCTTCTAATCGCCCATCGGTTTGGCAATTGCAGCTCCAATCGCCGAAGGGTTAGGCGATTGGAAGCACATATAAAAGGACTGCATAGCTGAGTTGGGCCGTATGAGAGGACGCGGACGCGGAGACGGAGGGGGCCAGGGAGGCAGCGGAAGGGGGCTAGGGATGCTGTTGGGGGCGGTTAGTGCTGGTTGTACACTTGTTGTTCATGTACTGCTTACGTTTCTTATTTACTCAGTGATGTTTGCAATATTATGGCGAGCTTAGTTGTACTTCTCTTTACGTTGTCTGTTTGTTCGATCTGTGTCGACGCTCGTACCACTCAATTAATGACAATCGCACCAACGACCGTACCACTCAAATAGTACACTGAATTGATGGCAACCGTACCGACGTACGAACCATTCGATTACATGCTTAACAACATTGAAAAATACCATGACCAACAGGGGAGAGTACTATGGTACAACCTTACACGTCGTTGCATATAGGTGAAAGGAGCCTCGTGGTACCCACATGGAGTATTGCAGAGGGGGCTGCCTCGGACGTGGCTGACCGTCTCGTTGCCCCTCTCACACTCTATCTGCTGACAGAGGTCATCGTTGTGCTCTTTGAGACTTTCAATTTGTGCCTCTAAGTCAGTGATTCGCTCCCACAACGTATCCACGTACCTCGCAACGTACTGTTTATGGGGAGGATCAATCCATCACATGAAGTTGCATTTAGCCATCTGCTAGAAAGGAACGTTAACATCGAAACTCTATTAGCAGTATTACAAAATAGACGATTGCCTACTTGTACCCCGCAGTGTGGGCATCGGGAGAAACGTCGTCCGCCATCCAAATGGTCTTCTGCCACTTGTACGACCGCGTCCTCCATGTGTGTGCATTTTGGCCCCTCGGAGTATATCATGGTTGAAGAGATTTCGAAGATAACACTACACAAGCAAACCCAACACTACATCAGCGCTTGCTTCACCACACCGGGATAGACAAGAGGCAGAAGCAATGAGAAAAGATGATGAAGCAATGGGAGGAGACCCGTCACCTAGCAACGTCTGCCGCCGCTTGCGACGAAAAAGTAAGGGCTGTTGCGGCCCGGGCAGAACAAGCCGAGCGTGCTACGAGGTCAGCTCCCCGCAATGACGCCACCCATAGCAACAACCCCACCCCGAACATTCCTACCAAGCGTTCACCGCAAAACCCACCCGAGGGGGAGATGCCTCCTTTGTTGGTGCCGGGATTCATGCAAATTCTTCAAATCTAAGTACTGCCTCAGCCTAGGTATACGACTATCCCGACCGTCGTCTGGACACCGCCACATATCAACAGCTGGCAAGGACCAGGTGCACTATGTTCCCCTACTTTTTCTCCTTTAAAGTACGCACTACCAACCTCTCCCGTGTATCTACAGTCTCTGGAACCCTTATGTGGCTACCGCAAATGGATCGATCTTGAGATCCACCCAGAGGACTAGTGGGCCCTCGACTTCGAGAAGTGGTACGTCAAAAGGTCTTACGAGATCCGGGAGGAGGTGCGCCACAAGCACGAGTAAACCGAGTGTATACATCGGGACAGGAAAACTCATCTCAAGGCGCGCACGCGCAGGACGCACGAGGCTCATGAGAGGGAGCACGAGAAAACGAGGTAAATAGCGGCCAAGGTAAAGGATGCCGCCGAGGAGTTCAATGCTAAGCTCGCAAGGAAGCGAAAATGGCCCCGATCCACGCGGTAGGTCGTATGAGCAATTAGGTTTGTTGCATCGTACATAATGCTCTACGTTATGCATGTAATCAAACCCTACGTGCCGTGTTACTCCCAACTGTACTATGAAGTCTATTTTAATTCAAACAAGCTTATTTCCTCATTTTTTTCACATTCAATTATTCCCGTAGCAAGTCATTTAACAACATTAACAAACCAGTTCTCTTCCGTGTACGAATTCCCAGTAACATCACAATATCAATTACCCTCGTACTTACCGATCGTTCTTATTTCAATCATTCTTAAAAAAAAGTTTCACGGATTTTTTTCACTACAACAACATATAATGATCACAAACTCTTATTGCGAATTCAACAGATTATCTGCCATTCATAATCTACAAAAATCATAAATATATTAACCCACACTGCCTCTTGTTTGCAGTCGCTGCACAGCCGAGCGACTGCAATTATAGTCGTCCAGCCGCTGGGCGACAAGCTGTAGCTGCCGAAGCGTTGGGCGACTGCAACCTGTCGCCCAAGGCCCACAGACAGCTTTCGTGTCGCGTGCCCGTTCGGCGATAGGCTCTAGTCGCCCGACGATTAGGCGATTGGAGCCTATTTCTGTAAAAAAATGTTCGCGTGGGTATATTTCTGTTATTTCAAATAAAAATGGATTATTTACACAAACAATTCTAAAATGATGAAAGCAAACTATTTCTAAATGCCTTGCAAACTGTATGGCATAGTAGAATTGCTCTAACAAAATTTGTGACAATGTCACCATAATGTGTTTTAAAACTATAGTAGTACTCCTTTCACAATAACAACTACGTCTTTCAAACTTTGAGTCATCAGAATTTTTGGTGTGGAGTAAGAGTAACACCGGAAATATTGAAACCGGCTTCAGTTCCTTACAATAAACCACTTAAAGCCGAAGGCTCACCAATCGAAATGACTGAAATGGTCAGAAATTGCAAAGGTAGGGCATAGGAGTGCTCTATGCTCTCCAAAAGAAAGTTGCATATATCTATTCTCAATACATGTGGTTACTAACATTTTGGTGGAACTAACCATTCAAGTCATTATTTGCTTCGGGAGTTATAAAATTTTCTTTTGGCAGAGTGTAGAGGCACTTACAAATATTAGATCCCATATAAAATTGCCTTCTATTCACTTATTTTTAGCGTTACCAATTTACCATACAGTACTGCCAATTGCTACTTTGCACTTAGACAATGTTCGCAAATAATATTATCCATCATATGTGAAATATATTAGGAAATTGGCATCAAGCCTTAAAAAGAAGAAAACAAAAATATGGAAGCAAACCTTCTTAACGATGGCCTCAACCTTCTCTGCGTCCTTATCCACTATCTCAGCAACGTACTCAACCTTCTCCACTGCTCTCTGCAGAGACCCATTCTCAGGAAGTTGGTCAGCCATATTAGCAGCTAACTTCTCCGTTACCTCAGCTATATGCTCCACAACCTCTACAGCAGTCTCCACACGTCCCACTGTCTCATCTGAGATAACAACCGGACCATAGCAATAAGATTCACCAAACTTGTAGCACACCTTAATAGTTAGCAATAAGATTCTCCAAACTTGTAGCACACCTTAATAGTTTTTAACTGCTCGGTAGCAATTCATGAACTACAAAATAATTTCTACTTGGTAGCAAACTAGCAAGTCATGAACTCCACAATGATTATTCTTGAGTTCTATTCAAGATTAGCTACTTATGTTTTCGCCGGTGAATGATGAATGACTATAGGTGACTCTGAGATACCTTCAACATGCCTGATTCTCTTGTAGAATGGCACCACCATGTACACCACACCTCCAAGCACCCGCTGCGCCCTGGGAGAACACCGAAACAAAGAGGCAAAGAGATTTGGTCGCAATTCAAACGAAAACAAACAAAGAACAACACACTTCTTGACGTATACAATTATACCAAATTGCAAACTCGTACCAGGTAGGCATCGTCGGAGAAGAGCGGAGACGCCGGCCGCCACGTGCGGCGGCGGCGGCGGCGGCAGCCAAATCTGCCGGAACGATATCCGACTTCCCAAGAACAACCCAGCTGCCCAGAATCACGACCGTATCAGCAAATCCATGCGCTAATTTGCTGATTACAAACCGAGATACTGCAATCACATGGGACAGAAACACTTACCCCGAGTCGATGTCACTCAAATCGGCACCATCCTCTGCAGGCTTCTTTCCCCTACCGCATCAAGATCAAAGAACCAAAAATCACAAAGAAACCATCGAACTCTAGCTCTTCGCCTCGTTCTTTTGTCTCAAATCTAGTGAAGAAAACACAAGTGAACCAAGAAACCACTTGCCTTGAGTCTCCATGAGTGGCCGAGGTGGGCTCCATCGGCTGCATGGTGAGAGTCGCCATGGATGGAGCGATGGGAATCGATTGGGAGAAGCCGGATGAGGAGGAGGAGCTCGATTGGATTGATGAAGACGGCAAGAGGAGACGACTTGGAGTTGGAGCTGCCGTGCTTAACTGCCCTCCAATCTGAGACGTTGAGAATTGATCTGACGGTTCACGACCGCGTTGCTTACAGAGGGTGGGTCAAATAGTAATATAGACACATTGTAGAGGTTCCGTGAGAAAAATGCTCCCTTCTACTAAATCATAACCGCATATATTTTGATCGAACGGCTCTTACAAAGCCCCGCAGATGGATTGCGATGGTTCTGTGCGACCTAAACTAGGAGGGTCTAATCGATAAAATATGGACTTTAGAGGGTATTGTGTAAAAATCTCTTTGCGTGTTTCAATCCAAACTGTACAATTCTGATCCAACGGCGTACGTTAGTCCTGGGTCGCAGATGAGACGCGATCCAAATGGCGGCCCAACCTAACCAGAGCTCCCCTCCGGCGCCCAACCGCCGGCGCGACCACCGAGCCGCTCCACCCGTGCCTCCGGCCTCCCGGCGACCTCCGAGCGAAGACTGGAAAGCGCCAAAGCCTATGCGCACCAGGCGCTCGTAGAACGCCTAGGTCGAGAGCCCGGCGGGATCCTCTGGGTCTCAGAGCGAAGGATGCCGCGGCCGCCGCGGGAAACGGCAGCAAATCAGTGGAGCAGGCTGTGCAGCGATCGAAATCCGTGAATTCGCCGTTGTTACTCGTCTATTTTCACACCGCAGTGCGGGATGCTCAGTTGCCGCTCGGAGGCGAGTTTCTTACTGGTGGCGGAGGAGGAGGGCATCGTTCTTGGTAAAACCTCTCAGATGATATCTTGTGTTTAAATTGCATTCAGATGCATTTAGTAAATGCATTCTGTGATACTTTGTTGTCTTGTTTACTGATGTTAATATTTGATTGATACTACTGGGATAAGGATTTGTGCGAACACATGACAGCTTTGTGGATAAACTCTTCATTCTGTAGGAGTGTAGGATGTACAAACTTTGTGGATGTAAATGCAATCTGATTTTTCTCAACTTTGCTTAGTCATTCAAGATTATCTCCATCTATTTATATAGGACCGGCATGGTAACAGAAGAAGGATGAATGACGCCTTCAAATTTTCCCTCAAGTATATCCTTAATTTTCACTCCAATAGCTATGAGAAGTTATAAAGATCAATAAGCCAAAAATCCAAAAAATTCTCGGTGCTATAGAGATTTCAACCCGTGAATAGTGAAAAACAGCACTATTTCAAATCTAAAAAACCATGAAACTTTTGATCCGTCGATTCAAAAGATTTGAAACTCGAATAAACCTAGTTCGCGACCTTAAGAACCTATCCCAACAAAAAAAAACCTGAAAGAACTAGGGAGAATTAAGATTTATTTTTTGTTCATGAAGCTCTGTTGCACCAAACTAGGCCGCAACCTAAAATTGAGTTAACTCTCAAACCAAAACTTCAAATCATTTGAAATTTGGTATGCACCTTCTCTACAATGCCTGAAACTTCTTCCAATTAACGATCAAGAAAATCATTGCCAAAATTCTGACATTTTTCCGTTTGAAGGCAGATTGCACCAAAAATAGGTCAAAAACCACAAATAGTAAATATAACTTACTTGTGGATGAATGATGGCCAAGATGGCTCTAAATATATTCCCACATGTCCTAACAAGTAAAATCACTAAAGAAATCTAGGTAGAAACAACTAGATCAAGAAATCAATCGGAGGTCAAAAAGAGCAAAAACCGAATTTCTTCATAAACTTATCAACCAAGTGCCTATATGTGTGAATATTAATTTCTAGAGGTTATTGCCATCTCTTGCACGTCCTTGGCATAGCATGATCAAGAAAGAGGGGGGAAACCAACCAAATCAAGAGCAAATCAATAAACACAAAAGAGGTTCTTGGAGATGAACAAAAATTGATGTATTACTACTTGAGAATGAATATTTTACAGCCACTCCATTTAAAAGACAGGAGAGCAAACCACAACAGTGACAACACTCAACTTCTCTTAATCCTAACCCTAGAACTCATGAACACTTGGTCTCAAAAGAGGATGATTGGATGGTTAACCTCAAGTCTTAATACCAACCTCTTAAATAGATAGACTAGCTAGCCACACTTAACCTTTAGTGGATACTATCCACTTAGCACAATGAGGAACCCGATAGCCTCACACATAGGTTTTAACTCATATACTATGCATATGCACGCTTTTCAAGTGCATAAGCCCGAATCTGCTAAATACTTAGCCTTGATCCAACTTGATATTCTCAGCATCTCCTTGACATATACCGCTCTCCCAAGCGCCGTGGTTTTGCTTCAAGATATTTTTTTGGTATTTTGGTCAAACTACCAAAATACCCTTTCTTAACCCGGCCAACTCCTTCCATTGCAAGCAATCGTCATGCTTGCCATGTGTAGGTGCACCATTAGCTTACCACGCGTTGGCAAGTCTTTCCTGTTCCAATTTCATCGGACCATGCCTCACTTGGACTGACCAAACCATATGGTGCAAACCCGCCATTTGAACTTTAGCTCACCATCTTACCGACATTCTTGATCGTTCTGAGCCTCGGCTCCTCCATAAGCATAGCTCCGATCCTCACCGTTACTATGGTTGACTCCAAGTGACTCTGCACATCAAAAGATAAAGAAATCGTTTTCGGACACAAGTTCTTTATAACTTGACCCACATTAGAAATAACATGTCTCATGCAATTTATTACTACTGACCTAGGTCACCAAATCACCCTATGGCTTAAATTTCCCAAAATCATCCATTTCTAGAAGCTGTCAAGAAAATATGTAAATTTCAAATTTCTACTCCTTATATGGTTCATCACAACAAAACTATAGACCTTCTCACATTATCCTTTAGTTTACGATCTGCATTTTCTCTAAAGGATAACCAGTCAACTGCTGAAAAGAGTTGGATTAACAAACTAATTTGACACATATGACTCAATAAAGGTGGAATACAGATGCAATGGTCCAATAACTAACAATTAGATATCACAATTAATCTTACTACTTTGTTGGATAGAAAACATTGAATTCATGGACAATCTTGTGAAATGGCTTAATTATGTGGTGTACATCGTTGTATTACATGCATCTAGGTGACATATCTTCTCACTGATGACTGATCCATACCACTATTGTGAATCCAGTGCCTGAAGACTCAAGTGCTAACTGTATTTGCTTCCGGTTGCTAGTTTAGTAATCTCGGGCTTATGGATCAAGATGTTCATAATGTGGAAATGAGAACGGGAAAGTATCAAATTTTGGCCTAACAAGTTGAGCATTTGACATATTTCTGCCTCGAGCACACTTCCTGGTATGCGTTCTTGCACCCTGTTAGCACATATTTCAGGAGATAGGATGTACACAACTACATATTCGATGAACCATTTATTTATTTTTTAAAAATATTTTAATGAACTCTCTATTTCCCACTTTTTATCAGAATAAGGTTTATGGTGGGAAGCTGCTGGATAGTTATTCTCCTTGTATCTGCATTTTTTTGTCATTCAAACACATGCCTTCATATCAGCTGGACATCAGGAGTTCTGGACTCAAATGGAGGATGGTTATGAACATGTTATGAATGCACTTGAACAGAATCCAGTAAGGTAGTTACCTTCTTTCAATACATAGAAAGAATTCTGCTATCATATTTATTCTATTGAATTTTAAAAATATATCTTAAAGTGGGAAGCTGGTTTAGGAACTGCTTTCCTGTTTGGGAGAGTCCATCAACTCTGCTCGGATTAAAAGATGTAGATGCGTGTAACCAGCAATGACTGGATGTTATTATGCTCAAGCTTCACAAGAAGCTTCTTGGAGCTCAACTATTTGCCATTGGTGTGTGTTCGAAGTCCTTTTTGATGGATGTGCAAACTTGGGAATTTTTGTTTTCTAGCCAACTAGACAAGTGAAGAGGAAATTGTATTGCATGATTAAATACCAGAACCAACGAATAATAGATTTTATTGGTCTTCTGCCAACATGTCGCTAGATCTTCTCATTCATCTTGATAACCATGAAGAAATTCAGTTATGATTGACTATCTGTCCCCTAATTCCTGTATTTTATACTTGTACCGAGTCTCTTTCATCAAGTAAATTTGTTTGATAAGGAATCAAGAGAGACAAAACTGCAAATATGTCGTCTTTCAAAAAATTGCAAATGTGTTAAGCTATCTGTTTCTTTTATGCTACTTGATGGGGGCATCAGCTGAACTCTCTGGTTGTGCACATGCTGCATTGGTTGGTGTCTTGGTGAGCAATAAGCCAATTATACCTCATATTATACTACGAAACAATAAAATTAGCTTGCATACTTCCTTTGTGGATCTATTTCTTACTTTCTCCAACAAAATGTCACTTGCTTATGTTTACAGCGAGGGGGGGGGGGGGGGGGGAGGTTTTTTTACCCTGGAAAGGAAGCTGTGCTGAAATTCTGAATAAACTTTTCTTCAAAAACATTTTCTGAACGAACCAATATGAGCAAAATCTACATGGCATATGCATCCTTAGCTTTCGTCTGTAGTGAAATTATTTCTCTCTAAGATTTTACTAGTGGATCTAAAAGTTCCTGTTCGTTTTCTACGATTTACTAATGTCCCTGTGATATAAGAATTAAGAGATACTTCGTCCGACACATTGTAAATACAGGAATCATTTTTGCGAAGTTATTCTTGTCGTGTTTATTAGGGATGTTCTACTTCAAGTGATTCCTTTCAGACAGCAGCTGAATATTAAATATTAAGTAGGCCACTGAAACATGCAACTTTTTGGCCTAAGTTTGGAAACATCCAATGATATAATGAGAGTTGTCAGGCAACTTGTCTGTTTGACTTTATATGGTGAAATATGTCTAGTTCCTCCAAAGTCTCATGTTCTATCGAGTTTGTTGTGTAAAGTAGGTCTTGCCATGTTACCTCTAAAAATCTAGTTGTCTGAACTGTAAGTTATTTTAATATGATCCTGAATGTTGCACATGGGCTAGTTCCTTGTACGTTGGTTCGAAGCATGTAATGCTTTTCTGCTGTCCTTTAGAATTGCTAATGCTGACTTTTCTCTGTGCTATGTTGATTGTTATGATTTTCAACTCTGAATGAGACCGAGTGAGACCTCTGTGCTTAACTGCTGACCAGTCTTGCTGTCCCGAATTTACTTCGTCGATCAGAAATATGGCTGCGTTACCAGCTCATTTTGGAGAGTGGCAGAGTGCAGTCACACAAAGGACTTATCGTGATCAACATTAGTCATCTCGATGTTTGTTTCTGTTTCCATTTTTGATAGAAACCGGACGGGAGATGTGACTGCGCTCAGTGCCCAAGTTATTGCTGTGTTCAGCCTTTAACAACTAAGCTTTTGCGCTATGTCATCATGGGTAATGTACTGGTATGTTCCCCTTCTGTTCTTACTTGTCTAATTTGCCATTACTTTCAAATAGGAAGACTTGATTGGACCATCAGATATTATGTCATTTTTTTTTCCTTTAGTTTCAGTGAAGCGATTAACTCTTCTCATATTCTATTGTTGGGTTTGGTTAATACATTGAGCTATTGACTACTCAGTACTCACGATCAAGGAGAAGATCCTGTTTCTTCTATGGAGAAGCTCTCCTTAGGAATTGAGCTATCCTATAGGAATTTTTGTTCCTTGCGTAGTTTTTTGATTGAGCTATCTATTACATTATTAAAAGATAGGAAAAAAGCTATCACGTTTGCTCTTAAGGATTAAAAATTACTACGTTAATCAAAGTAATAAAATGAAATCTATGCCGTCGATCTTTTGTGTATCTAAATTATAATGGTGTTGATTTCATCTAAAGCTTTGTCTAAAAAGTAACATGTATAAAATCTGAACATATCGATAAGGATCCGTATCCTACTTTATTAATTCGTTAAGTTTCCCAGTCGAACTCAGTTAGACACGTTCGGAATGTTAATAGTCCAGAGTCCAATCAGAATATCCAAGCACATGTATGTCTCTCCATACGGTGTGCTATCTCTCTCTTCCTTTTGTACTTAAACCAGATATCATTACGCCCTGTTTTCAGATAAAAATAGGAAATCATGAGAATTGTTATCGATTATCATGAATTAACTCTCACCCTGTTTTCAGATAAAAATAGTGAATCATGAGAATTGTTATCGATTATCATGAATTAACTCTCCGATGTTCAGTAAAAAAAGCCACCACGTTCTCTCGAAGGCTATAAATTATCATGTCAATCGAACAAAAAGAAAACTATCTATACGTACCATCGTTATAGGGGTTCGGATTATAGTGACGTAGATTTATACGAACATAACATACCATGTTGATTCATTACTGGCAATTCTCTCTTAAAGTCTGACATCATCTCTTCGATTAACTTTATGCTCTTAAACGTATACATGGATGTTGTGATCATGTAAGAATCGGACATTGGAATCAGAATACGTTTACGTAAACATCAACTACCATATAACTCCTACTCTTCAAAGATATCCAATCATATTCATCCTGGCACTTTTGCTCTCTCTTTTGACGGCTCATGAAGAAGATGCATTATTGGCTTCTTGCCGGAATTCACGATTAGTTAGTTGATGCAGAAGGCAAAGGAGGCCGCGACGATGCATACAAGTACGGCATAGGCTTACGCGATCGGCAAGTTTAACTACATAGATCGACAAGTTTAACCGCGAGAGAGAGAGAGAGAGAGAGAGAGAGAGAGAGAGAGAGCTCCATCTGAATGCATGTCTGTCGCTAAAGCACTGAGCTGGCACATCGCCGGTCGGAGTGTTTCGCCACGCTAGAATTGCTCCATGAACTAGGAATCTCAATCAGTAGGTGAAGCTTGACGAAAGAAGTCGGCATGCATGGTGGTTGTGACCCGCTAAATCGTGATCCCACTGTTGCAGATGTCTCGTTATTTTGGGTTTTTAGTTTTTGACTTATCTAAAAGTTAAAATAAATGTGATGGTTTCTTAAAGTGGATTTTACAAACAGTTTTTTGAGTTTAAAACCGTGTGCACCGTTCGCATCAGTGTCTCCGTCGTCCGCTACGTATCCAAAAAATACAGATAAAAACCATTAGCCGTAACAAAAAAAAACTATCGGCCGCAGACAAAACAATAAGGCCCGAGAAGAAGCGCAAAATGAAACTTGGAAACGAAAACGGTGAAGCTACATGGGCTTTGCATATCTACATTCGTAAATGTATGATATTTTAGAAAACATGTAGTTAAACTTTTATAATTTTGATTACTAATATATAAAAAACTATTTAGATTGATCGTGCAAAAATGGTATCATTAGATTAGTCATAGAAATCATTTTATAATATATTTATTTTATATTTTAATAAATATATTCATGTAAAAAGTAGTTATCAAAGTTACATATTAAAGATTATGTTGATACCCAAAATGAAATACATTTACGAATGGAGGACGAAAATATTTCTCACCCACTTGTGAAAAGTGACAAGACGAGAGTCATTTGACTAGGCCGAGCCCTTCAAATTAAGATGGATATAGCCATAGAGGTAGATAATAGTCAATCAAGTAATCAAACCATACGGCGTTGGAATTAAGACTTAAGATGCTTAGCAGATTCTAACTGATGGACACATCCGTCAATTTGCGAACTGAATTAGATGTACCAAGCCAAGTAAGACCAATCCAAAGCATGAAAAGGGGTTTGGTTCATCTATATCGCCTTCATGTATGTACTAGCTACCAAACAATCCAAAGCACGAACAGGATTTCGTGAGACCTGCGGTGCAAGTGAGGAGACTGTGCTCCACATCCTCATTGAGTGCTCTTTTGCCGTTTCATTCTGGTCGGCACTGAAGGATATATCGGGTATTAAATTACCAAGGCTTGATCCCTGGACCTGGACAGCAGATTTACTCGATGCAAAGCTGTGCCCCGGTGGAGGATGCTGCTGTGATATTGTGTGGTACGTGGTCACTTTGGACTGCCAGAAACAAAACAAGCGTCGCCATGGTTAGATCTCTCTGAACATAATACTAGCTGTGCGTTGGTGCAAGAATACAGCTTTTGATCTCATTCAGGCAGGCCATCCATTCATTTCGGCTTCTGGCTTCTTGCTTCAAACCGGATTGATGCTTTGGCCTCTTAATTTTCGCCCTTTTTTTTAGCTTTTTTTGTTTTTCTCTTTTTTCCGTTGCATTATCCGTAGATATATAACAGTGATATTTATTTGTTGAATGGTTTAACAGTCGCTATAGTATAATTTCAATCTAACAATCAATAGTTGGAAGAACAAAGCTTAAAAAAAGCCAGATTGAACGGGGTGTCTCTGCCGGCAGCTGGGGTACTGAAAATAAATGTTGATGGGGCTTTTAATTGTTGTCAGGCCAGAAGGATAAACCACCTCAGGTGAAGCCGCCTGTTAAATGGTCTCCGCCCTCAGCTGGGGTATTGAAAATAAGTGTCGATGGGGCTTTTAACTGTGGGGCATCTGGTGCGGTGGTTCGCGATGGAAGAGCAGCGTCCATTGCAGCCCAATCAGTCTGGTAAGCTGTCTCGAGTGCACTTCATGCCGAAGCTATGGCACTGAGAGATGGAGTCAAACTGGCGTCAGATTGCATTCTCACCAAGATTGTCTTTGAGACTTGACTGACAGGTCTTGGTGAATCTGTGAAACTAGTGGTCGCATATTTATGTGGCTAGACTTATTTTAAAATTTACAGTATCAAATGGTATATTTTAGATGATTGAGAATATATTTATATATCTTGTAGACTAATTAAAATTTAAAACATCTTAAAAATTAAAAATGACAATGAAACATTGAATGGAAATACAACTTGAGAAATGTAATTGAAGTATGAGTTTTGATGGGAGAAATTCATTGAGCATAATAAGTTATTAGGGTTATTAAAAATGTAACCGCTCTCTATCATGCACACCCCTATTCTTCTTTTATTAGTTACTTTTTTCTAAAGTGTATGCATGCACATCTACGTCCATTTAATTTCAAACAATACATTAATTATGTGTGCGGCAAAGTATGTTATTAGTTCACATTGAATTAGAGTACCTTATTTACGCATATAACGATGCATCATAGACGATCTACCTTGAATTTATCTTCTCTCACACATCAACTGTCCCACCGAACTGTGTGTCTTCTATCTCTTCTCGCTGCCACAGCTTTTTTACTTCAACCTCCAACAAAGATTGATTAGCTACTACCCCTTCCAACACAATACTCTACCACATAGTTATCTTTTATTTCTCTCTAATTATTGCTAATTGCTGATCATTGCAACATCAAACACCGTACCTGTACAACCATCACCGATCTCTGTTGGGAACACCAGTCACACCCTCTCTAGTGGCCCTAAGCATATTCTTTACGACTGCACCATCTCACCTCTGAGCTCTTTGCTCCTCTACTTCTATACGGTTGTGCTTATATTCGTACAGATGCATGCATGCATGTATATACACATGCATGATATTTATGGCTTCATCACTAACCATGGTGACCTCTCATCTTCATCAATGTCGACATGTCTATTTTAGTTATTGTCTAACGATAGAGAGAATCTTCTCACAATCAGTGGTGACGTCGTGGCACTCACCAGTGATAGGACACTCCTAGTTACCCGGTGGCCCCATATCGTCAGTAGGTCGCCTTCAATGTAAAGCTTCATCTCATCTCTTCCAGGGCTTCCCCACATCGAGTTTCTTTTGTCACATACTTGTTCACACAACGCTGACGCTTACCACTCATCATTACAGCTCCGTTTGACTCTGGCCTTTCTCTTCAATAGCTTCAACGAGCAGTACATCATTGTCCTCATCAAACGGCAAAGGTGAGCAACATAGCATTGTCCTCATCTTCACCGCTGCCGCCTTGGCTCTTCGCTTCCATGTGGGCCAATATCTTCCTGTTGAACAAATCGACACATTAAACCACACCGTTCTTGCTATCCTTGTTACAACTTTGTATTTAAACAAAATTTTAGTTATTTTTATTGGTGTTCATATAAAAATAAAATTGCTAATTTTATTTAATTTATTCTGAATTTTATTTTTTTATGGATTTTATTTTGGAATTCATACGAAAATCAAATCGCAAATTTGATTTTATTTTTATTTTGAGTATCAATTTTTTGTGGAATTCATATACAAATCTAATCGCTATTTTTTTCAAATTACAGTTATTTATATATTTATTTTGGAATTCGTATTGAAATCAAATTGTTAATTGTATTTTACTTTACTCAAAATTTTAGTTATTTTTTATTAGAATTTGTATACAAACAAAATTGATAATTTATTTAATTTATTATAATTTGTTGTTTAGGTATTTTATTTTGGAATTCATAATGAAAATCAGACTAAAAGTTTCTTTTAATTTTTATTCTGAATTTCAATTAGTTTTTAATGAATTTTGTATGAAAATATAATTGCTATTTTTTCTTCAATTTTAAATTCTGAATTATAATTGAAATTTGTATTAAAATCTAATTGCTTATTTCTTTAATTTTTATTTTAAATTACACATATTTAGGATATTACTTTGGAATTCATATCAAAATCAAAATTCTAATTTTATTTTATTTTGTATTCAAAATTTCTTTTATGTTTGGTTGAAATTCGTATACAAATCCAATTGTGATTTTTTGTTTATCTTTATTTTGAATTATACATTTTTAGGGATTTTACTTAAGGAATTTGTATAGAAATCAAATTTCTTATTTTGTTTTATTTTTTATTCAATAATTTATTTTTTTTGTTATACTGACATGTACTCTTGCTCTTAACCTAAACCGTTATAATCTGAACCCACCACAATCGATGGTGTAGATTTTTCTCTTTTTTCTCCGATCAATATGGCAATTTCTACCCCTTGAGAGCCTATTCCCTATGGCTACGTCATTTCTACTTCGAGTTTTTTGCTTCTCTATTTCTATTCAGTTGTGCTTCTATTTGTACGGATGTATACATGTGTATAAACATGCATGATGTTTATGACTTGCTCACTAACCACGGTGACCTCTCGTCTTCACCCATGCAAGCATATCTGCTTTAGTAATTGTCTAATGATATGGAGAATCTTTTCACCATTGGCAATAACATCGTGGCACTCACCAGTGATGGCACACTCCTAGTTACTCGGCGGCCCCATAGCGTCCATAGGTCGTCTTCCATACAAGCTTCATCTCCTCTCTATTAGGGCTTTCCCATCATCGAGTTTCTTTGATCATAGACTTTTCAACAACGCTGACACTTACTACTCGTCATTGCAGCCCTTTTGACTCTGGCATTTCTCTTCAACAACTCTAGCGCGTAGCAAGGCATTATCCTCATTAAATGACAAAGGTGAGCAGCACGACATTGTCCTTAACTCCACCACTATCGCCGTAGCTCTTCGCTTCCACGTGGGTCAATATCTTCTTATATGACAAATCGACACATTGCACTCTTTCGTGGCGTTCTTTGACATCGTACGTGCTATCTTTATATTTATTCAAAATTTCAATATTTTTATTGGAGTTCGTATAAAAATCAAATTACTAATCTATTTAGTTTATTCAAAATTTTGATTATTTAGGGATTTTATTTTTGAATTAGTATGGAAACAATATTGCAAATTTTAATTTTTTATTTTGAATTTCAATTTTTTAATTCATATACAAATCCAATTGCTATTTTTCAAATTTTTATTCCAAATTATAGTTGAGATTTAGTTTAGAATTCATATCGAAATCAAATTTTTAATTGTATTTTACTTTACTCAAAAATTTAGTTATTTTCTTATTGGAGTTTGTATACAAATCAAATTGCTAATTTATTTAATTTATTTTGAATTTAGTTATTTAGGGATATTATTTTAGAATTCATAAGAAAAATTGGACTGAAATTTTCTTTTAATTTTATTCCAAATTTCAAATTTTTATGAAATTTGTATGGAAATATGATTTCTATTTTTTTATTTAATTTTTATTTTGAATTATAGTTGAAATTCATATGCAAATCTAATTGCTTGTTTTCTTTACTTTTTATTCTAATTATAGATATTTAGGATATTACTTTCGAATTCATATCAACATCAAATTGCTAGTTTTATTTTACTTTTTATTCCAAATTTCTGTTATTTTTATTTGAAATTCGTAGACAAATTCAGTTGCTATTTTTTGTTTATTTTTATTCCAAATTATGTATTTTTAGGGATTTTACTTTGAAATTCATAGGAAAATCAAATTACTTTTTTGTTTTATTTTTTATTCTGAATTCCAATTATTTTTATTGTTCTTGATATGGACTCTTGCTTCTAGTCTAGATCGTTATAATCTGGATCCACCACAATCGACGGTATAGATATTTTTCGTTTTCTTCCGATTAACGTGGTAATTTCTACCTCTTGAGAGCGAACGGATGACTTCTGTAGCTTTTGCAATAGTTTTTTTAAAGGGGCAGAAGGCTTGCCTTTGTATTAGAGGAAAGTAGGTTTAATTACAAGAACCTCGTCAAAAAGAAGAGGGAGGGAGCCACATAACAGCCCTGAACTAGGGAAAACTACACCAGAATTATAGGAAAAAGGGTAAATCTGTCAAGCGTTTAGCTCCCGCAAGGACCCACGCGTGACCTCCTCTTTGACCCGCATTATAAGAGACTCAGAGGAAGACTCTGACAAGCGGAAAATTCATGCATTTCGCTCGTTCCAAATTTGCCAAGCCACTAGCATCAGGAGGGTCATCAGGGCTTTGCGCGGTGCTCCAGGCATCTAGATGATCGATTCCCACCACTATCGTACAGAGGAAGTGGCCAACTAGCTTGTGGGATCCAAGGCGCCACAAGCAGTCCATCGTGTAGTGGCCATCTGGATTCTTGCAGAGTAGCGGCATTAGGCTAGGAGGTGGATTGTCGTCTCTTGGTCACGCCTGCAAAGCAGGCACCACTATTGATTTGGCCATCCTCGCGTTGAGAGGCAATCATCTGTCCAAACCCTGTTTTGTATGATGAGCTATGCAAAAGCATTTTCGTGGTGCCCAATTCTTGTAAATTAATCTATCCATGGTTTTTTTTGCGTCACGCCTAAAAATTGAGCCTTATATGCCAATGCGGTGATGTAGATTCCATCCGAAGTGAACTTCCAGACTGCAATGTCTTCATTCTCATTGTGAAGATTAACCATAGAAGTCAAATTCCACAGGGTGGCAAATTCTTGAATGTGTTGCACCATGATGGCATTTGGGAAGTGGAGGTCTTGATGCCATGTGTTATTCAAGAGGCTGTCATGTAGGGTGCGGTTCTTTCTCCTGGAGACTTTGTAGATGGTTGGTGCAAGATTTTTGGGCTGGTTCCCCTACGCCCAGGCCGAACTCCAAAATGATGATTTTTTCCTGTTCCCAATTAGCATGGTGGTCGCCACGGCAAAAAGATCCCTATCTTGTTCGTCACACCGTGTCCCCAAATCTTGCCAAGGCTTGCTTTTCATAGCCTATTCATACCACAACCACCTTAGCTTCAATGCCCGGGCGAAGCAGTCCAGGTCTAGGATACCAAGACATCCCAAGTTTGTGGGTCTGCAGATTTTGTTCCAGTTGACTTTGCACTTTCCTCCTAAAAGGGGTTGGGATCCCGCCCACTAAAACTTTCTTGCCCGCTTGTTGAGGGATCTGAGAATGCACTTTGGTGCTTTTATGGCCGTTAGGAAGTAGCTGGATTGAGTCGTTAGGACAAAATTTATCAAAGTTCTCCTGCCTGCTAGAGTGAGCATTTTGCTACGCCATCTAGCAAGGCGATAGGCGTATTTGTCCTCTAGCACTTGGAAGTCAGTTCGACAGAGTTTTTTGAGTGAGAGGGCCAGACCCAGGTATTTCAAGAGGAAGGATGCTCGTTTGGCTGGCATGTCCTGAAGGATAGCATCAAGGTTAATGTGGTGACATCTTATTGGTGCGAACTGTCTCTCTTCCAAGTTGGTGTGTAGCCCTGTTGCATTACCAAAGGACTGCTGTTGTAGGCGTGGCCCCCATTTAAACTCAGCAGGCCTGCTAGAAGGTTATAGAGCCCAAAACGGGACATATGTAATGGCTTAAATACCCCTGACAGGGAGGTACCGATATAAGGGCACCATTGTAAAAGCACAGCCCATATGACTATATATATAAGGGAAGGCTAGGGGGAGGGGCAGAGGTCATCACTTTCTCCCAACTCTCCACTACCACATCTCTCTCTGTTTGGTCTGTAACCACAACAGTTGCCGCCGTCCGTGGGGAGGACAGGAGCAAGCCTGAAATCCGAAGAAGGATGGCATCGAAAAAAGCTTCGTCGACGGCAGCGAAGGGAAAGAAGGCGGCTGGGTCGGAGCGTCGCGTGGGTACCAGGGCTTCGACATCGGCTGTCGCGGGTGCGGGTGACGGTGCGGGCGCGGTGGTCGCGGACGTCGACGCTCGTACTGCGACGACCAACCCCGTCACTGGCGCCGCGACGACCGACCCCGCCACCGGCGCTGCGACGACCAACCCCGCCACCACCGCTACAACAACCGACCTCGCCACTGGCGCTGCGACGACCGACCCCGCCACTGGCGCTGCGACGACCGACCCCGCCACTGGCGCTGCGACGACCAACCCCACCGACGCGACAGCGACCAACCCCGCCACCCTCGCCGCAACGCTCGCCGGTAGCGCGGACCGGGCGGTTGGAGATAGCCACAACGGAGCGACCGATAGCTCGGGAGCTCGTGAGGCGATCGTACCCGTGCCAACCCATCCGCTGGGCGCGCCGGCGGCCCCGCCCGCACCAGCGGTGGAAAGCGCCCTGCTGGCGGCCCTCAGCGCGTTCCAGCGGGAGCTAGGGGATCTTCGCGGGGCTGTCCGAGACATGCAAGAGGCTTGGAGCCAGCAGGCCGCGCCAGTGGTCGCGCCAGAGCCCACGCCGGAAAGGGCAGACAGCCGCGATGCCCCCACATCCAGCCGCATGCCGCTGCGACGCGTCGATCCAGAGTCCCCGCTTTCGGCAGGACTACAGCAGGCGGCGTGGCCCGAAGACTTCAAATTCCCCAGTGTCATCGAGCCATACAAAGGCGATACGGACCCCCGCGAGTTCGTACACGTGTACGAAACCGCAATCGAGGCCGCGAGTGGAGACGACACCACAAAGGCGAAGGGACTCCCCCTCGCATTGCAAGGAGTGGCGCTTTCCTAGTTTTTTTACCATAGAGCCAAACTCCATCTACGCGTGGGAGCAGATCCGCGGCCGCCTTCACAACAACTTTCAAGGAAACTATGTTGAGCGGGTCGACGCGGACCAGCTCTTCGCCGTAAAGCAGAAACCCTCGGAGAAGCTCCGGGACTACTTCAAACGCTTCGCGAAGATACGCTGTCAAGTCAAAGACGTTAACGAAACCACCGTTGTCAATGCAGCCATATAGGGCCTTCGCCCGGGCCCGATGGCCGAGTACAACGCACGGAAACCAATCAAGACAGTGACAAAGCTCTTTGACAAAATGGAGGAATACGCCAGGGCGGAAGAGGATGCACGACGAAGACAAGGTGACGACTCCGACACCAACCAAGTCGGTGGCTCCGCCGAAGGACGGTTCTTCGAAGTGAAAACGCAAGCAGGAGTCGTCCAAGGACGAGCCCGAGCGCAAGGACGCCCCGCACAAGGAGCCGTCCGATAGGCCCAAGCACGGCTAGCAGAAGTCGCGGCGAGGCCGGTATGTCTTCGACATCGAAGGCGGCTCCGAAGAAAATGCTTCCGCTGGTCGGGGCGGTCGGGGGCGCCGAGGCCGGGGACGCGGCCGTGGCCGGGGTCGCGATGATAGAGGCCGTGGAGATTACGACGACCAGCACCATGGGCTGTGGTGCGAAGTCCACGGTCGCGGCACCCACGACACGCGTGCGTGCACCTCCATCGCGGCGCTCCTCCAAAGCGTCGCCAGGGAAAGGAACCCGGAGGCATGCCCGCTTATGGTGGTCCACGTCCAGCACCCATACGAAGCCCCCATGCACATCCAGGCACAAGGGACGCAGCCCCATGAGGGCCCTCTGCGGATTCAGGCCCATGTGCAGCAGCCTCGGGAGGGCCTCCTGCAGCTGCAGGATCCGGAGGCAGCCCACCGCAGGGTTATCAATGTCATCTCCAGAGGCTCCTCGCTGGAGTTCACCTCGGCACGGCAGCGGAAGGCCTACGTCCGGAGGCTACACCACGTAGCGGCGTACCCAGTGCAGACACCGCTGGACTGGGCACAGCACGAGGTCACGTTCACACCCGCTGATGCCCAAGGCGTGGAACTTCCTCACCAGGACCCCCTGGTCGTCCGGGTCATTATAGCGGGATGCGACGTGGGACGTGCCCTAGTTGACGGTGGCAGCTCCGCGAACATCCTGTTCGCGGCAGCCTTCGACCAGATGGGGATCCCCCGAAGCCGCCTCGGCCCATCGGGAATCCCGCTGCAAGGCTTCGGAGGACAACCTCTACGGGTGCTCGGCCAAATATGCCTTCGGGTCTCCTTCGGCCAGGACGACAATGAAAGGGTCGAAGATGCCACATTCGATGTCGTCGATCTCCTATACCCCTACAATACCATACTGGGGCGTCCAATCCTCAACTCCTTCGGAGCGGTGCCACATCACGGTTATTTATGCATGAAGCTCCCGGGGCCGCGGGCCATCATTACCGTCCGTGGCGACCAGGATATGGCCCGGCGCATCAAGCACGGCACCAGATTTCCCCGTCACGACGCTCAACGGCACGCTTAGAATCGGCATCGCAGCGCGGGGACCCACGGCATCATCCGGGGACGGCTCGGCAAGCCCTACAGATAGTGCAACTACTAGAGGTTCCGGCCGCGCCAAAGATAAGTGGTTAGTACCTCCGCCCTATGTAATCTCTCACCCGCGCAAACGGGAATGTAATAAAGTTCCGTTTGTCGCCAACCTCTTATCATTGTGCAAGAATACGCGGCGAGAGCGCGCAGAGGCCTCGCCTACGCGCGTGCTTCCGGAGTATAAACCAAAGACGCACGTACGCGTGTGCACTCTCCGTCAAAGACACGGGTATGAGTATAAACCAAAGACGCACGTTCACGTGTGCACTCTCCGTCAAAGACACGGGTATGAGTATAAACCAAAGACGCACGTACGCATGTGCACTCTCCGTAGCCAGGGGTACGGGTATGAGTATAAACCAAAGACGCACGTTCGCATGTGCACTCTCCGTCAAAGATACGGGTATGAGTATAAACCAAAGACGCACGTACGTGTGTGCACTCTCCGTCAAAGATACGGGTATGAGTATAAACCAAAGACGCACGTACGCGTATGCGCTCTCCGTAGCCAGGGGTACGGGTATGAGTATAAACCAAAGACGCACATTCGCGTGTGCACTCTCCGTCAAAGATACGGGTATGAGTATAAACCAAAGACGCACGTACGCGTGTGCACTCTCCGTCAAAGATACGGGTATGAGTATAAACCAAAGACGCACGTACGCGTGTGCACTCTCCGTAGCCAGGGGTACGGGTATGAGTATAAACCAAAGACACACGTACGCGTGTGCACTCTCCGTAGCCAGGGGTACGGGTATGAGTATAAACCAAAGACGCACGTGCGCGTGTGCACTCTCCGTAGCCAGGGGTACGGGTATGAGTATAAACCAAAGACGCACGTTCGCGTGTGCACTCTCCGTCAAAGATACGGGTATGAGTATAAACCGAAGACGCACGTTCGCGTGTGCACTCTCCGTCAAAGACACGGGTATGAGTATAAACGAAGACGCACGTTCGTGTGTGCACTCTCCGTCGAAGACACGGGCATGAGTATAAACAAAGACGTGTGGGGGGATGCCTCTGCACGCACTCTACGGAGTATAAATAAGACACGGATGCTGTCCCTGCGCGCTCGACAAAACACAAGCGCGGCGCGAACCTTGCGCGGCTGTCAACCGCGCACCCCCTCAGAGCGTCGAGGCTCGTCTTCGCGCACCGCGGGCGATGTACGCAAGGTGCGCTATGGAAACCCAATTCCGAGAGCTTCAAGAAGTAGTGACGTAGCGCGCTAGAGGCTGGTCCCAGCGAGGGCGCGCACGCGGAGTACGAGGTACACCAGAGGCTACCCCCACTTTGGAGGGTAGGGGGACGGAGCGTGCCTCCGCACGCGCCAGTCTAAAGTCGTAGTGCGGTGGTCCGCCTCCGCACGCGCCAGTCTACGGACTTTAAACAAGTCATAGTGCAAAGGTCCGCCTCTGCACGCGCCAGTCTACGGACTTTAAACAAGTCGTAGTGCGAAGGTCGCCTTCGCACGCGCCAGTCTACGGACTTTAAACAAGTCGTAGTGCGAAGGTCCGCCTCCGCACGCGCCAGTCTACGGACTTAAACAAGTCGTAGTGCGGAGGTCCGCCTCCGCACGCGCTAGTCTACGGACTTTAAACAGGCCGTGGTGCGAAGGTCCGCCTCCGCACGCGCCACTCTACGGACTTTAAACAAGTCGTAGTGCGGAGGTCCGCCTCCGCACGCGCTAGTCTACGGACTTTAAACAGGTCGCAGTGCGAAGGTCCGCCTCTGCACGCGCCAGTCTACGGACTTTAAATAGGTCATAGTGCGAAGGTCCGCCTCCGCACGCGCCAGTCTACGGACTTTAAACAAGTTGTAGTGCGGAGGTCCGCCTCCGCACGCGCCAGTCTACGGACTTTAAATAGGTCATAGTGCGAAGGTCCGCCTCCGCACGCGCCAGTCTACGGACTTTAAACAAGTCGTAGTGCGGAGGTCCGCCTCCGCACGCGCCAGTCTACGGACTTTAAACAAGTTGTACTGTGAAGGTCCGCCTCTGCACGCGCCAGTCTACGGACTTTCAACAAGTCGTAGCGTCAACGACTGCCTCCGCACGCGTTAACTCTACGGAGTAATCAACACGCGAGCCCCGCGAGCGCACTGACACCTTCGGCCATTGTCCAAAATCTGACGCGGCCCGTAGTGGCGAGGCTCGCTCTCGCGTCCGCCCCAATAAAGCTCGAGCAAGGCGCATCGGGAAGCCATCAGGGAGACCTACTCACACGCATCCTCCGAGGAACAAGGCCCCAGGAGTGATTGCACGTCTACTTCGACTAGGCCACCCGTTCGACGGGCAGGAGACAGCGCTCGCACGACTATTCCACCAACGGCGCACTTTGAACATGGGGATCTCGTCCCCGCACAACATGACCGCCCGAAGCACAGCATGCAGCGCATATCCTAATCGCCAGGAGGTCTATATATCGAAAAAATCTTACAAGTACAGAGGCCCGCCAACATCTCTGCCGCTCTAAGCAACTATTCGGCAGGCTCGTCCTTAGCACGCGCTAAGGCCGGGGCTTCGCCGGAAGAAGATCAGCCCACCCAAAAGTTCAGCGACTCCTCGGCCCTTCGCCAGCGTCGAAGGCGCCACCGGGTCGCAAGGTCGGACGCAAGTAGTCGGCCCCAGCAAGGAAGTTGCCCGGGACACAGGTGAAATAGTCAGAATTTGTAAAGCAAGCGCGTACTTCATTCACAAAAAAAGCGGGGGACATTGCAACGCACGCCTACACCTGGTCACCTCGGCGTCACACCTGCGAGTTTCCGGCGCCTTCGGAGGCCTTAGCGCCACCCTCGTCGCGCCGCGGGACCTTGTCCAGAAATTGGCCGAGGCTCCCCTCCCCGTAGAGTGACTTCCGGAGCTCGACCCGCGCGGCGGCCTCCCCGACGTAATCCCATATCCGCTCGTGGAAGTACTTGACGACGCGACGAACGGCGCGGACGGCACCGGACATTACTCTGGCCCCGCCGGGCATCTCCAGCTGGGGGACCTCTAACCCGGCGACGTGCATGCAACCGCGGTGCAGTAGGAGTGCACACACCATGCACGACGCTACGTAAGCACAGTGGTTGCCGAAGGTCGTCGCGGCGCCGCGCGCAATGTCGGCGGCATCTCCGATCCAGCGAAGGGTCCGAGACAGCTCCTCCGGGCCAAAGGCGCGGTCCGGCACTTTAGGCACAAGCCCTTGGAGATGGCTTTCCAGCGCTTGCATGGCATCCCATGCAATTACCGAAGCTTCGCCAAGCGTCCGGTCACGCTCCGCTAGAGTTAAGGCAAGCTCGCCTTTTTCCTTCTCTAGCGAGGCGATCTGTTGCAGAAGGCCGCCCCGCTCCGCCGCTAACCCCTGCCGCGCCGCCTCCGCGGCCGACTCCCGCGCCGACACGGCAAGTCCCTCGGCGTGCGCCTTCACCTCAGCGCACTTCGCTTCCAGCTGGCGGATGCGGGCATCCTGGGCAGAGCGGGCCCCCGGGGCTTCGCGTAGCTCCTCCTCGGCGACCCGCAGCCTATCCTCAAGCGCCCTTTGGGCATGAACATAGGCCTGCCCCAGCACAAGTGTCTGCAGAACAGAAAGGCTTAAGCAAGCTCAAAATGGCCAGGTATTATCATATAAGTGCTTACCCTCACCCCCGACACCTCTAAGGCGTCCCCGAGACGCCCCACCCCGTAGGTCTGCAGCGCTTGCTGGCAGCCGCGTCATCCACGATCCCGCGCCACGCCCTCAGCGTCTCCGATGGAGGCACGAAGTCCGCTGGGCTCGGGCGCACGGTGATCACCCCGCCGGCACGACGACCCCCATGTTCCGCCAAGGGCTCCTCCTCCGGAATAAGCGACGCTGCAAGCAGGAATGCAGGTGAGCACCGCAAGGCACAACGAAGAATACACCAGGGCCAACTAAGCCACCTTACCTTCAGTAGCGGAAGGAGGGCTTCGGGGGCCCGCCCCCTAGTCCCAGGCAGGGTAGCGGTGGCGCAAGTCACCGCGGAAGGCGTGGTCCCGCAAGGAACAGAAGTCTCCGCGTTCGGGGTCAGCGCTGACCGTTCCTGCACGGCGGACGGCGTGGCCTGAGGGGCAGAGGGGGCGCGCGCCGCAGGGACTTCAGCATATGCATCGGAGTCCCACAAGCTCCCGATCCCCGTCGCCATGATGAATCCCCTCGACGTCCGGTGGAGCTCTGGCCGCAGACACGGCCGCTTAGCCGGAGCAAGTGGCGACGACACCGCTCCAGTAGCCGTTGCCGGAGAGGCCCCCACGGCTACAGCACCCGTGGGCGAAGACGCCACCGTGCCAACCTTTGCGGAGGGCACCTCGGTTTCGGCCGCGGTTGTCGGCGAAGACCCAGCTCTGTGCGCCCCCGCGGAGGGCGTCTCCAGCATCATAGCGGCCACGACCGAAGGCTCCACCTCAGCACCGCCGGTCAGCATGGATTCTGTCCCGACGACCGCCGCGGGTGACGAGACTTCCCCTCTCCGGCTGCCCGCGGCGAGCCCGCTGTCCAGGGCACCCCCCGAAGACCCTTCGCCCCCGGCGTCCGCGCCATCCAAGCCCGAGTCGGCGTACCTCGCCGAATCCGACTCCGCGTCTGCCGCGCCATCGGGAGCACTAGCAGTAGCAGTGGCAGCTGCTATACCAAGCACGACAGACGCTCCGCCAAGGGCCCTCTTGCGAGACGACGCCTTCGTCCTCGTTGCGCCGTCTTCTTGGTGTTGTGAGGTCGGCTCAGCACGGTCCGACACGGCAAGGCCCAAGGCCTCGCACACGCGGTTTATCCGCCCCAGCCCCGCCTCAGCAGTAGCGGACGCGCGCTGCTCGTGCTCCCTGCCGGTATACGGCCCGAGGAATACGCGCGCGGCCCGCTCCACATCCTCCAAGCGAATCTCTAAAGCAAAGCAGGAGACAAGATTAACATGTAACACACTCCGCGTGAACAAAGGGGGGATACGGTCGAGGCTTACGAGTACCGGAGGGTGCCGGCAGTGAGCAGACCCACGGCAGAACATTACCGTCTCGACGCTTCTCGGCGGCGAGGCGCCAGTCACGGGCGAGCGGCGCCATGCCGTACATCGCGTACTCTTCGGCGAGGTCGCGCATGTTAAAACGGGCGGCCATGCCTGCGAGCCGTTGGGCCCTCCGCCTGTCCTCGTCGTCGAGCGTCTGGCCGGGCGAGGTCTTGAATGCGATCGGCCGGCCCGTGCATTCGAGGCCGCTCCCGCTCGCCACGCGGTGGTAGAACCACTGTTTCATCTAGTGAGACTCCCACTTCCTGCGAGTGGAATTCGCGGGGAAGAGCTTGCTGCAAGATGACCGAAGAATAAAGGTGATGCTGCCGAAGTTCGACAGCGTCCCGTCCTTCCGCTCCTTGGGCTGGCACCGTTCTTCGTGCAGGTAGGCAAACAACGAAGCACTGGGTCAGCACGCTCCCGAGCGCAAGGCCCAACTGTACACGGCGAGCCGGGCCACGGCGTTCGGAGTCAGTTGTGCCAGCTCCAGCCCGAAGGTCCGCAGCACGTCGCCCACGATCGCCGCCGCCGGGATGTGGAGCCCCGCGTCAAAAAAGGCGACGAACACAAGCGCCTCCGACTTCTCGGGGTGCGGTTCTGTCTCGTCGGCGATGGACAATCGTACCGCCTGGCGCTCGGACAACTTCCCCGCGTGTAGCATGTAGGGGCCCAGATATTACAATCCGGAACCCTCTGTGATTTTATTGCACTATTCCCTGGATCTGTAGATAGTGCTCACAGTTGCAGTAATGAATATCAAAATACATATCATGCGGAAGCGTAAATATAGTAATAGACTTACTCATGGGCCAATTAGGCCGAAATCAATAAATTGCAGCAGCGGAAGAACGAGCACACAGGTGGGACCTTCAGGACATGCCCACAGGCAGCCAACTGGAGGTTCGCGACCTAGCCCTTGACATCATCATCTTCTCTGCCAGCTTGTCCAATCTTGTTGCTGAGGCGAGGTGATTTGATTCCTGATTCTATATTTTGTCGCAAAAGCGAGCGTGAGCACTCCGACCCCGTGCTCCGCGAGCCAATACACAGAATGCAAATAAATAGTATGCATGGCTTATCAAAGAAGAGGCTCGGGTTATTTTATTTGCCATAAAACGCGTTTAGCAGCATTTTTATTATTATATCATATTGTTGTTTTTGTGACCTAAAGACTCCTCACCGCAAATGACATCATTGTCTTAATCCACCAAAGATTTACTCTCATTATTAGCTGCTGTCTAAGACTCCCAACAGCGATTGCCATAATTGACTTAATCCACCGAAATTACACTTTCTTTATTGAGTGCTGTCTAAACTCCAAACAGCATGTGTCATCCTATATTCAATCCACCGATCATATTCTTTCTGTAATGGTTGTTGTCTAAAACTCCAAACAACGAGTCACATCATCGACTACACACATTTTATATTGATTGCTGTCTAAAACTCCAAACAGCATGTGACATTATTTAGATATTCCACCAAATATACTCTTTCCAAATTGATTGCTGTCTAATCTCCAAACAGCGAGTGACATCACCTAATTAATCCACCGAACATTCTCATCAAGATTTTCTAACAATCCAATCCTTTTTATTATTGATTCAAATCCACCAAGAATACCATTGATCAAGCCTACGATTCAATATTATATATCCACCAAGAATACCATTGATCAACTCTACGATTCATCATTATATATCCACCAAGAGTATCATTGATTAATTCTATAATCCACTAGTATCCTCCCACCAAGTAAATCACTAATCAGGAACTATAATCCAATACTTGTATTACTCCTCCAAATTCCCTAAAATTCAATTAGATCATCTATTTAGCCTGTCTATTCAGCTAGACTCCACCAATTTATTTCTCCCAGAACCCACACTATCATTTCCTATTTATGATCGACATGAATCCACCAATACCTTTATGTGTACACTACAAACATCTATTTCCCTTACTCACGACCCTGCTTATTCTTTCTATATTTTATTTTGTAGGAATAGAAATGCCACTATTTGAAATACAATACATAAAATTTCCTGAGACCTAGCAGTTTTGGAACAAAACATAATGTTCAAGGAATATTAACATGATTTTTCATACATATGGCATCACACCATATGCCTAATATCACCATAATTTTTCCATACATATGGCATCACACCATTTGACATCTTTCAGCGTTATAGCCGCTTAACTTACCACTGGGACGACACCCAGGACAACTCAAATCAGGGCTTTCCGCTGCCCCCCACTTTTTCCACTTTCCCACAAAAAGGTTTTTGAAATAGAACTATATCTGGTTAAGTTCCCATGTCCGCCCTTGACCGTGGGCACGGCTATTCGAATAGTTTTGACTCTGCAGAGTTTGCACACTTTACCCACAAGAGACAGTTCACTCGTTGCCCCACACGATTCCTTAGCCGTGCGGTTGAGCAAACCATCACAGTAACCGTTCAAAGTACCTCGCCCCTTCCATCATCTCACCCTATGGGTCGTTCCCACTTGCGGTGAGTCCCATACGTTGTGCGGGATGTTCTCCTTCTGAACGCCTAGCAGATGACTACCACACTGCTAGCACGCCACAGCAGAACCTCACCCTCCGCGGGTGTCCCATTCAAGCCTGACACACAGACAGCCGCTTGCACCACTTCACTCCTCCACTGATGATGATGACTTTCAGGGTCCGGTAAATTTACTAGGCCAAGTTGTACTTTACAGACTTGTGGTTGCACTTGTTTTACACCGGAGGTCATGACAAGATTCAGTCCTTAGGGTTATCTGGGCGGTTCTACCACAAACCACACTCTCGTGCACACCTGCACCATACCCCCGAACCATCCGCCCAGATAATAAGCAATTTGAGGTTTTTGGGAGCATAAAATAATCATATCCAACATATACCAGTCATTACCACCATGACTGCCCAACCAACTTTTCTCATGATTGAAAGTGATGCTTGACCATTCCTACGCCCATGAATTTCTAAGAAATACTAAGCATGGCATATAATTATGGACTTATTTTCGAAAGGTTACTATTATAATTTTTTGCTAGGGTGACAAGGTTCTCATGTTCAAATATTCCAAAGGAGGGACAATATTAATCAAGTTAGATAATAGACATTTAACTAGAATTCTAAATTAAACATGTATTTGCATATAAAATAACAGCATGCAATTTGATAATTTAAACAAAAGTAAATTTGCAGAAAATGTAGGTTCAACATGATCAAAGTATTGACTCGCCTTGCGCGGGTTACCGCGGTCTTGAGCTCACTCAAAGCTATCTCATTTGATGGTCTTGGGCTTCTGGTCTTTATCTCCACCTTGATCTTGATCTCGCTTGACCCATTGATTCTTCGGGGCTCCAGTTTCTAGCTATGCGATAAGCGACTGAATCCAAATAAAAGCAAATAACTCAAGAGATCCAAATAAATCCAAACACTTTAAATGCCCGATTTAATTTAATTTATACATTTATTACGATTTGAGAATAGAAGGATGATTCGGTTTAATGTGTTGCCAACACAGTGGTAGCTTGATTTGAGCAAGAGAATGAGTTATTTGAATAGCTTTACCGTGAGGGAAAATTTTAGGATATTAAGAGATCAAAAGTGAGGAAGTGTTTACAGGAATTATTTACTTTGGGACAAGCAGTGGTCAAACATAGCCGATTGGAGAATGGAGAGGTTCGATCTTTTAATTAATGCCTTTCTGTTTATTGATTTTGTATTTATCAGGAAAGTTCCAGGAGTCAGATAAGACTTATGGACAAATGGGAGAAATTACCTAAGATATTAAAAAGGGACAGAGTCTTATGAGCTTAGATCACGGAGATGTTATATGAGGTTATTTTTTTGTTAGTGCTCGGAGATATCTAGGTATACTGAGGGTAGATCATGATGAATCGATCTTTGTATTCATAGCTTCCTTTATTATTGTTGTATTTATCAAGGAAGTTCCATGAGTCAAGACAGACATATGGGTAGGCGTAAGATTGTAGTTGGGGTGTAAATCTTTCATCAAGTTTTATTACTAAATCATTTAACCATATTATTATTATTAGATTAACTTTTTGTAAATTCCCTGATAATAGTAAGATAGTTCATGGCACAAATTTAGCTTGATAAATCTTATACATGAGGATGAGATTATTAACCTTGATTGGCATACAGTTGACCAATGCTTAGTTTTAATTTAATTGCATCAACCTTTTTCATTATGGACTAATGAGTAACTTCTTATTCCTATTTTTATGCACAATGTGTCTTCACATGCAACTAATTAAACTTAAATTTTTAATTTCATTTCATATCCCTGTTAGTGTAATATCACAATTAAACTTTTATTCTCATTTTTATCCACATTTTATCTTTCAAGACTGCTTCTAGATATGAGATGAGAGGATGCAAGTGATACACCTTTCTAAGTACTCCCTGCAAGGGGGGCCCACACGTCATAACATCATAACAGAGACACAGAGAGGGGAAGGGCACTGTCTTCGGCTGAGCTGATGGAGGAGAAGCAAAAGCAGAGGAACAGGGGAGATGCTCGGCCAGGGGAAAGGGGGTGGTGGCGCCGGCGAAGGACGGCCGGGGAGGCAGTGGTGTCCAGTGAAAAGGGAAGCCCAGATGACGACGAAGCTCATGGTGGCGCTAGCTTCGGCCGGGTGGCACCAAGGCGGGCTGGCGGCGGTGTTAGGCGGCCGGCAGTGAGGTGGGGAAAGGGGCGGCGGCGACCGGAGGGGAAAAGGAAGAAGGTGAGGCGCGCAGGAGCTACACGGGGTCAAGAGATGTCTTACCATGCGCTGGGCCGAGCCGGAGCAAGTCCGAGGAAGGCCGGCGGCGTGAGTGGGCGGTGGCGCAGAGGGGTTCACGTCGCCGGCGAGTTGGGGTGGACCACGGTCCCAATCGGTGGTGGGGACGAGTTGAGGGCATCGAGAGGAGGCTCCCCCGGTGAGGAATCGAGCGGTGGCGCACTTGGCCGGCGGCGGAGAAGATGGCCGCGGGGCGAGGAGGAAGTGGGTGGCCAGCGAGCTTCGAGGCCCCAGGGCCGATTCCTCGCGTTGGGGAGAAGAAGGGGATGAGGCGAGGCGGACGGGGAGTTGGGGTAGGTTGGGGAGCGGTGGAATTGGCCAGTGGTTGCCGGAGCAGCCGGAAATGGGCGTGAAGGCGGCGGTGGTCAGTGGGTTGCTTACGGCGGGAGAGGGAGAGGAGTGGAGCGGGGAGCGGGGGGTCGGGGCCTCTTATAGCGACAAGAGGGGGCCGTAGGAGATCCTGTTGCCGGAGACCACAGCACAGGTGATGGCATGGTGCGCGGGCGCGCCGTGGCACGGCCAGACATGGGTGGAGGGCGCAGGCGCCGTGCGTGAGGGGATGGGGGCAGTTAGCTGACGTCGTGCCGACGTGGGAGCGCAGGCGTGGACGACGTGCACACAGGAGTTGGGAGGAGACGGGAGCAGGCGCGCGCTGCGGAGGGCGACGTGGGCTCACGGCAGCCACGCAAGGAAGAAGAAGACAAAGCAGGCTGCGGGGAGAAAGAAAAGGGGAGGAGGCGGGGCAGGAGCCGGGCCCGCGCGCAGAGGAAAGAAGGAGGAAGGGGGAAGAGAAGGAGGGGCCACTGGCAGTGAAAGAAATGAGGGAAGCGGATAAAGGAGGGGAAGAAGAAGTGGCCCACATGGCATAGAGAGAAGGAAAGGACAATGCTAGCATTTCAAATTTTTAATGGCTTGAGCTTGATGTCCAAAATCCCCTTTTTGTATGATGGTCGAGCTATATCTAGAATGAATTCTTGGTCTTTATTATTATTATTATTATCTGTTTCTGATATTTAAATACAACTTTGATTTAGTGAATTACAATGAATCTTAGGTGGTCAGGGTGAAACACCATTTAGATTATTTGTAAGTATTTACTTATTATTATTTTATTTTTCATGATGGCTGTTTTGTGCTCGAGATTTATTTCGACTTATTACTTGCTCAGGGCAAAACTCTGGAAAACCCAAATAAGGTTTCGGCAAAAATCTCAAATGCTAGCAAGATGTAAAGAAAAATTTTAATTTCTTCCAAATTTTCAAACATTTAAAATTTAGGATGTTACATAGCAGCGCTTGGATTGTCTTCTTGGTCACGAGCGAGGGGCCCAACTCGCCGGAAAACGAGCCTTCCTTCTCCGCCACTAGCCACCACTTGTCCGCCGCCGCCGGGTCGCGTTCGCTGAGCGAGTATTTCACCTCTAGCGGTGAAGACCGCCGGCGAATGCCGCAAGCATCAGTCGCCTGGCCACGCTTATCACCGGATGCCATCGCTTCTGACAGAAGGAAGAATACAGCGGTGAGAATACCACGGGAGTGTAGAAGGCGATGCAAGCGAGAAGGCGGCGTAGAACTGCGGGGGCGCGGTTACGAGGGCTATTTCAAGCCACCTCGCCCCGAAGGCGGCAGCCGAAGCGTCACGACGGTCCGCGCGCCGGACGCGACCGTAGTCGTACAGAGGCCCGTCCCGCACGATTCCCCATAACCGAGCACGAAGCGTCGTGACGGTATGCACCAGACGCGGCCACAGCAGTGAGGACCGTCGGTGCACGACGCTCCAGTGGCCTCCCGCCGCGTGGCAACCCCCGCACAAAATAACTGGGGCACATGACCCGACGCGCCTCTAAGACGGAGCCTCCGCCCCAGCAGGAATACCCCCGGTCTTTGGCCCGACCTTCGCACGCAGTAAGGTAGCTTCCAGTACTCGGGCCAGGACCGCACCCGGAAGATGGCCCCTTCACGCAAAGGCCAGCTAGCGGGTCACAGCCTTGGCCGAGGGGTCAAAGCTCGTGGCAGGAATACGTTCCGCCGCGTGCCCCACCCACGGGAAGGCAGGCTGCATGACGCGACAACCTGCCCTCTGACAGGCCAGGCGTCGGCACGATTCCAGCCGCCATTAAAAGCGCACTACCAGACCGTGGGATCATAACAGCTTCGAAGCATAGCAGGACAGCCGGCAGTGACGGGGCAGCGGAATATGGCTAAACGCCGCATGACGCGCCATTCCTCGCCCGCCTCGTGTCCCCCTTCCCTAGGGAAGAGGCGAGCAACCGCGATCACGTAACTGCTCACATCCCACCGCGCACCAGTTACAAGCCGCCGCGTGCCTCGCACGCGAGGGCGAGTCGCACGGTATGACAACCTAGCCCTGGCAAGCCAGGGGCCGGCGCGATTCCAGGAACCATTACAGCGCATTACTAGATCGTGAGGTTGCAATCACCGCAGGCGCAGTGGTGTCCGCAGTGCGAAGTTTCAACTCAGACTACACCGTTGAGTCTCTACCGCGACAGGCTCCAGTCCCGGCTTCGGCTTCGATGATCGCGCGCCTACCAGGCGCCAGCTCCGCTGCCACCCATTCGAAGGGAAGGGGACGGAGCGCGCTCGCCTACTTCGACCAGGCGCCAGCTCCGCTGCCACCCATTCGAAGGGAAGGGGACGGAGCGCACGCGCCTACTTCGACCAGGCGCCAGCTCCGCTGCCACCCGTTCGAAGGGAAGGGGACGGAGCGCGCTCGCGCCTACTTCGACCAGGCGCCAGCTCCGCTGCCACCCGTTCGAAGGGAAGGGGACGGAGCGCGCGCGCGCTTACTTCGACCAGGCGCCAGCTCCGCTGCCACCCATTCGAAGGGAAGGAGACGGAGCGCGCGCGCGCCTACTTCGACCAGGCGCCAGCTCCGCTGCCACCCGTTCGAAGGGTAGGGGACGCAGCGCGCGCGCCTACTTCGACCAGGCGCCAGCTCCGCTGCCACCCGCTCGAAGGGTGGGGACGGAGCGCGCGCGCCTACTTCGACCAGGCGCCAGCTCCGCTGCCACCCGCTCGAAGGGAAGGGGACGGAGCGCGCGCGCCTACTTCGACTAGGCGCCAGCGCCGCTGCCACCCACTCGAAGGGTAGGGGACGGAGCGCGTGCGCCTACTTCGACCAGGCGCCAGCCCCGCTGCCACCCATTCGAAGGGTAGGGGACGGAGCGCGCGCGCCTACTTCGACTAGGCGTCAGCCCGGGACGGAGCGCTCGCGCGTCTACCTCAGCTACCAATCCAGGCATCGGCTTCGGCCATGGCCTCAGACCCCGGGACCCGCTGCACACCAAGGCTCCACAAGTTCGGAGAAGTTCACAGGCCGCAGGGACGGAGGGGGCCAAAGGACTCGGCAACATGGCTTCAGCCCTGTGAAGCCCTTCACCATGAGAGGCTCCTGTTGTAGGGGTGGCCCCCACTTAAACCCAGCAGGCCTGCTAGAAGGTTATAGAGCCCAAAATGGGACATATGTAAAGACTTAAATACCCCTGACAGGGAGAACACACATAAGGGGCATAGGGTTTATCTGCATAGTTCGTCTAAAATGAAATCACCTTATCTTCCTGAATAACTTCAACGTTCCTAACCTTAAAATTTGGAGTAGGGGCATGAGAAGGTCTTTATTGAATTTCTTTAACTTTTGAGAGCTCAATAAGAATTTAAAAATACCATGAAAATCCAAATTCAAATATTATAATAGACAAAAATAACTCAAACTCCATATTTTCAAATTTAAAAACTTCAGGATGTTACAAATCTACCCCCCTTAAATGAATCTCGACCCCGAGATTCCGATAGAGCAGAAAGATTGGAGGTGGGTTATATTGGCTAGCAATGGGTTTCGGGTGTTGCTCGACTTAGCTCCACAAAGAGATGAAAATCTGCACAATAGGGGTTAGAACTTGGAGAGGTCAAAAGGAAAGAGAAAAACCTTGTTTTCCTGGATAGGTCGTAGTCTTCCAAGTACTTGCCCTTTAACATTGTTGTCTTCACGCCATCGTAGAATGGAGTAGTTGCATCGTCTATTGGACATACGGTTGTAGAATTCCATATTGACAGGTGGTAGCAACGGACTGCGCCCTAGGAGTAGAGGACCTTAGGGATGCAGAAGTGATTATGGACATATCTTTATGGTGGCCTTTCACTTCTATTGGGATCCCACTCTTAATCTTTAGATTTGCCAAGCATGACCATTTTAGCTAATGGTACGTTTTGTAGTCTTCATTACTGGAAGATTTCTGGTCTTGCGAATCCCTTTGTACTAGTCTGATCAGCTCTAAGTCTAGGTTGTTGTAATTCCAAGGATATACATCGTAGTAGTTTCTTGACATTTCTGTCTTATGGGGCTACCCCCTTAAATAAATGACAATGGTCATTATTCGTCTATTATATTCTTAGTTGTCTTGATCAACAACATATTTGAGGAGCAATTCATGGGGCGATGGTCTTGTCCTTCGCGGAAACAGATGACCTTGCTCTGGGGGCTCACCCCTGGTGGGTGACCTTCTTCATAGTGATGTTGTTTTCCTTAAATACTGAGATGTTGCAAAGTCTTCGCTTCTTCTCGATTGCCTTAGTTTTTGGGTTACTTGTTATTTCGTTCCTTTGGATCCGATGGGGTTTCCAGCAAGAGGTGAGAGAATAGCAGGAGGTAAGGATAGAATCGTGGGGATAAGGTAATCTAAATCCATTCTAACTTTAAAAGAGCACATCCAGGGAGCTGGAGTGATACTGAGCCATACAAACTTTTAAAAGCAAGCTTTTCCTGTGACTGCGAAATAGGATGCCCGAGGGCAAGAAGACAGCGCACAGGGACCAACGAAAACCTTGCGACAATACAACGTCTACTCGGGAGAACACACATAAGGGGCATAGGGTTTATCTGCATAGTTCGTCTAAAATGAAATCACCTTATCTTCCTGAATAACTTCAACGTTCCTAACCTTAAAATTTGGAGTAGGGGCATGAGAAGGGAAACAAAATTTTCCTTTTGAAATCAATAGAAGGAAGAGGATAGTATTCAGGGCTGCCTTGATGGGTATCACTCTCCTACTATTATTTTTGGCAAGTAAATCTTTGTGGTAAATGGATTTTTTTTAAAACGACTATCCAACTTAAGCTTTTGCGATTTGAGTTAAAAGTAGACTTTCAGAGAGAGCTTACAAGAGGATACGAAATTTTTGTCATTTTGAATTCAGGGTAAGAAAGTCACAGAAGTACTAATGGCTAAGTCAGCATATAGATGAGGGGGAATCATCTAAGAGAGTTGAGATTGAGCAATACTACTTAGTTTTGTGAAAATAGATACTGAGAAAATAATTCTAGTCATGGACTAACGGCCAAGCTAACTAGGTCACGACCTGCAGTCGATATGCTCTGATACCATGCCTGTCAGACCCAGATTTTGCAATCTGGAATCTACTGTGTTTAACTGCACTATTCCCTGGACCAGTAGATAGTGCACACAGTTACAGTTCTGAATATCAAGGTACATATCATGCGGAAACGTAAATATAATAGTAGGCTTACTCATGGGCCGATTAGGCCGAAATCAATAAGTTGCAGCAGCGGAAGAATGAAGCACACAGGTGGGACCTTCAGGACATGCCCACAGGCAGCCAACTGGAGGTTCGCAACCTAGTTCTTGACATCTTCATACTCTTCGCCATCATGATCCAAAAGTATTATTGAAGCGTAGAGATCCGATTCTTGCTTCTGAATTTGTCGCAAAAGCGAGCGTGAGCACTCCGACCCCGTGCTCCGCAAGCCAATACACAGAATGCAAGTAGATAATATGCATGGCTTATCAAAGGAAGGCTCGGGTTATTTTATTTTTGCGTAGAGTGCTTTGGAATACAATTACTTAAAAATTCCTCAGACCTAGCAATGCAATAATAATAGCGATCCAGATTCCATCCACCGTTACATGGCATCTGCACCATATAGCAATTCTTCAGCGTTATAGCTGCTTAACTTACCACTGGGACGACACCCAGGACAATTCCAAACTAGGGCCTTACACTGCCCTTCCACTTTTCCAACCCATCATAAAGCATTTTGAAATAGAACTATATCTGGTTAAGTTCCCGTGTCCGCCCTTGACCGTGGGCACGGCTATTCGAATAGTTTTAGACTCTGCAGAGTTTGTACACTTTCACCACAAGAGACAATCAACTCATTGCCCCACACGATTCCTTAGACGTGTGGTTGAGCAGACCATCACAGTGACTTTTCAAAGTATCTATACCCTTTTGTCATCTCACTTTTATGGGAAACTGCCCACTTGCGGTGGGTCCCATCTGTGCGCGGGATGTTTCCCCCAGCCACTACGCAGCCGGACTTCTACCTCTCCGCAACGTAGGACAGCTGGGAAACTTCACCCTCCACTGGTGTCCCTTCAGGCCCCCTTGCCATAGCGTAGCCCCTTCAACCCCCTACCAGTGAGATGAGTCCGGAGTTTCGATAAATTTACTTAGCCAAGTCGTATTTTACGGACTTGTGGTTGTACTGTTTTACACGGGGTGACATGACAAGATTCAGTCCTTAGTGGCATCCGGGCGGTCTTATCACTAACCCACTTTGTGCATCCACTGCACCACACTATGCATCCACTGCACCACATTCACACCCTCAAACCAATCCGCCCAGATATTTAAGCAAGTTGGGAATTTTGGGAGCATAAAATAATCATATTAAAATATGCCAGTCATTCCCACTATGACTGCCCAACCAACTTCTCATGATTAAAAGTGATAATGATGTTTGGGGTATTTCAGCGCCCCCGGTATACTTATGCGGCACTAGGCGTAGCATATTATTATGGACTTATTTTCGAAATGTTATCGCTATAATTTTACTAGGGCGACAAGGTTCATACATTCAAATATTTCAATAGAGGGTGTAATATTATTCAAGGTAAACAGTGGCGTATAACTAGAATATCAAATTTAGCATGTATTTGCATAAAATAACAGCATGCAATTTGTTAATTTAAAACAAGGTAATTTGCATGAAATGTAGGTTCAATATGATCAAAGTATTGACTCGCCTTGGGCACAGTGGTCGGGATCCGGATTCTCTGGTGCTTCTAGGGCTTAACTTTCGATTCGCTCTTGATCACGCCTGATCCTTTGATTCTTCAAGATTCCCATATCTAATTACGTGCTAAATGAATGATTACAAATAAAGGCAAATAACTCAAAAGATTCAAATAACCTTTGATTCTTCAAGATTCCCATATCTAATTACGTGCTAAATGAATGATTACAAATAAAGGCAAATAACTCAAAAGATTCAAATAAATCCGAATAATCTCAACTTAGTTTTATTACGAGTTAATGGGTGATTCGGTGATTTGGGGGTAAGGTTGGTAGTAGCATACGATAACTTGATCTTTTTATTAATAATCTCTTTTTAATAGGTTGTTATTTATCAAGGAAGTTCCATGAGTTAGGTTAGACCTATGGACTTGGTGCAGGAGTTTAGTGTCCAAATTTTATCTTTTGGGTATGCATTCCTTGCAACTCAGGTTATGGTAAGGGTAAACTGGACTGATGGATGAGATCTGTACTTATTCTATAAATCTTCAATAATCCCATTATCATGTTTTATGTATCTTCGTTTATCGTTAGTTTAAGTTTAATTCAAACTATGATCCATTGGTACGAGTCCCCGCTTGCTTTATATACCATTATACTTAATTTTATTATGTATCATGTACCAAATCTAGTGTCAAGACTTAATTAATGGCGCTATTATTAGCTTGCTCCTACTTTAGCTACTATTTAAGATTTTATGGTTGGCAGTATGCTAATGATAGGGTTTATATTTTCGATAGGGTCTAAGGTGTACAAAAATTGTACTAACATAATTGCTAATGGGTTGCATACATGCTATCCATATTTCTCTAACCGCTTACTTACATATACTTATAGATGCTTATATATATATACACACACATTTGTTTAGTAAGGCTCTACATTTTAGTTGTTACTAGTTTTAATATAAACGTATCTGTCTAGCAAGGCTCGCTTTACAAGGTTGTATTTCAATATTTACTAACTAGCAAAAGGTTAAGATTTTATGTAATGGAGGCATGTCGAATATGAGCATAGATTTTAATTATAATTATTGGTAGTCTTTAAATTTGAACATTTAATCAAAATAGATTTCTTTTATTACTTCCCTTAATTAGCATTTAGCCTTTCAATTCAATTATGCAAACCACAGTAAATACCACCAAAATTCTAATGAGCTCTAAAATTCATGATTTTAGTTCCATTGGATAGATCTTGATTTTATATGAATTTAGAAATTTGTCTCATCCAATTTGGAGTTAAAATGAAAAAGTTATGATTATTTGAAGTTCTCAGGTTTAATTAATTCCAGAAAATACAAAATATCTGACAGGTGGGACCCACTGGTTATTTTTAATCTCTTTATCTTTTTATTATTTTGTTTAATCTTGAGTCTATGGCCAGTGGGGTCCACTTGTCGACGTGCGATAGACACTGACGGGTGGGGTCCGGCTGTCAGTGGGCCTGCGGTCCCGTAGCGGCTGACGAGCGGGGCCCACCTGTCAGCGGGGAAAAATTCAAAAGAAATGCTCGACCGCAACGCGCGGAGCCGGGCTCGAACACGCGCCGCGGGAGCAGGAGGGAGGAAGAGAGAGCGCTGAAAGCCACTCGGTCATCCCGAGCGATGCTTACCCTATGGGGGTAAGTAATCCCCTTGAAGTAGCTCGCGGAGGCGGCCGGGCAGAGGAGTCGGGAGCGACGGTGGCCGACGACGAGGACTGCCGGGAAGGGTCCGGGGCTGCGTGGAATATAAACTCCACGAGATGGCGATGCTTCTGGTGTGGACGGCCGAGGGCGACGGTGACCGGAGAGGGCTGGCGGCGAGCGACGGCGGCGGCTCGGGCGGGTGCTCCGGTGACGGCGAGGTGGAGACCACGGGAGGTGCGGGGAAGACCGGGGATGGCTTCGCCTTGCTTCCCCGATGCTCTGGGAGCTGGGATGTGCCCGAAGGCGGCCGGGATCGGCGGGGAGGGTGGCGCCGGAGTTCGGGAAGAAGGAGGGGCCGGCGGGGGAATTGGGACGCTATGGTGCAATTGCGGCCAGGGGAGGGAAGAGTGAAGTGTTGCGGCGCATTTGTGGCTCCTTGGCAGGGCTTTTATAGCCGGGAGAGGCACGCGGCGAGGGCAGCACCTGGCGCTCCGCCCTGTTGGCGCCGGCGAGGGGGGATGGACGAAATCTCTCCGAGATTTTGCGGGAGAGAGAGAACAGGGGGTGCGCTGAATCTTGCCCACGGGGGTGAGAGAGAGAGAGAGAGAGATCAGCTGCGGCAGGCGCGAGAGAGAGCTGGTGAGAGAGAGAGCGGTGCTGCGGGCGCGTGGAGAAGAAAGAGTCGAGGAGGAAGAAGCTGACGGCTCGGGCCCACGGCGCATAGGGAGAGACGCGGAGGAACGCGGGGCCACCGGTCGGGGGAAATGTCTGGCGCGTGGGGGCGGATGGCAGCGAGGCGCGAGTCGCGGGCGGGGCGCGGTCGGGGCGCCCGGCTGGGCCGTGCGGCCGCGTGCGCACGCAGGCCGTGCGTGGAGAGAGGGCTGGGCTGGGCCGAGCGGCCTGGTCTAGCTCCCATCCGTTTTTCTTTTTCTTTTCCTTTTTGTATTTCTTTGATTTTCCTTTTGGGTATTCATGTGTGTATACATAGGTATATATATACTATATATTCACTTCCTTGCTCCCTGTAATCTTATATCTACCATTTTGCTGATACTTATTACGTAAAGATTATTTTCTTATTACATTCAATTGTATGCATACATATATTTGTAAATGTTATCATTTTTACTTTTATTTTGCTTTTACATTTGAATATGTATGTGTGTGTGTGTGTGTATATATATATATATATACACATATATCCTAGGGGCATATACATGTATACATATTTTCATTTCTCTCTGATTTTTGTGTATGTACATACATGCTTATTTATATATGTATTGATATTCATATGTGTTTACATATATATATGTAAATGCTAGCCTCCTTTAATTTGCTTGCCAAAATTTTTAGGGATGATATTTCATGCTTATTTACATTTCTCCCTTTTTGCTCTTATTCTCCTTAATACCCTTGTACATTATTTCTCCCTTTTTGTTCACCTCCTTGTCATTCATGCCCTTATGTTTAGAGATGGGATTTTATGTTTACACCCAATTCCCTTTTGGTATTTTACGGATCATCTTTTCAGATTCTTACTCTAGATTTTAAGTTTCCTTTATTTGTATATTCTTATGTGTAGCATTAATATTATTGATTTTGATTTTGGTCTTTATTGAATTTCTTTAACTTTTGAGAGCTCAATAAGAATTTAAAAATACCATGAAAATCCAAATTCAAATATTATAATAGACAAAAATAACTCAAACTCCATATTTTCAAATTTAAAAACTTCAGGATGTTACAGGCAGAGGTCATCACTTTCTCCCAACTCTCCACTACCACATCTCTCTCTGTTTGGTCTGTAACCACAACAAAGGACTGTAGAATAACCAACAAATTTTGGGCATCTTGTTGTTGGGGTGCGAGAAAGATGACAGTGTCGCCTGCGTACAAGGATGTTCTAAGAGTGGCCGCTCGACTGTCTAGCGACTGCTTCTGCTGTAGTATTACAATAGATACTCGGAAGAATCATCGTGCAAAGATCTTAGCTATTTTGGCTGACATTCAGGAGCTTAGTAGGGATTTTCAGTTTTTCCTTGTCTCTTATGTTCATAGGCCTGCGAATTCTATTGCTCACCTATGTGCTAAACGGGTGTCTTTAGGTCGTAACCGGTGTGTGTGGCTTAATCAAGCACCAGAGTTTCTGTGTGACAGCCTTCAGGCCATGGGCGGATCCAGCCTAATTCTTGGGTATTCAATCGAATACCCAAAATTTTAATAAAAAACCATTATATATAAGGTATTATATATATATATATATATATATATATATATATATATATATATATATATATATATATATATTAGTAGTAGTTGGACTAAATTCATTTTGTTCACACCCAGTTAACCCAAATTGATGCCAGATCCTTTTGGCTTATTTCCCCCCTTCTATCGACACTGGCCCAGACCCACTGTAATCCTGTTCATATCCAATTGTGAGACCGTGTCTCACTCAGTCTCTCCTCTCTTCATCTAGCGTCTGATCGTCTCTCCATCTCTCGGCATATGTTTCTTCTTTGTTTCACTTTTGGTGCTTACATCTTGTTTATATGTGGTGGATTACTCGATTTGGCTCAGTTATCTTTAAATTAGTGGTTATGCCTTATGAATTGAAATCCATGTTCTCCACATCTTTAAATCTGAGTAGCCTATATCTATATGTCAAGTATTTCAGAGGTGTGAGCTACTGAGCTTCATGTCATGCCTTCATCTAAGCTCTTTGCTGTGAATCTGTGAAATAAGATCCTTAGCAGCAAATGAATTATCGCTTATGAATTATTGAAATACATATTCTCCACCTCTTACCTGTGATTCTGTGAACAAATACTATGTATTTCATAAGTGTGAACAAATAGTTTCAAGTTGATTTTCACTATCCTAATGTGAAGAGTAAATATATATAGTTTCAGAAAATACAATAGGAGCTAAGTGGAATTGTATATTAGTGGAACTAATTGTAATCTTTCAATCGGTTCCAAGGCACAAAGAATCGTCGAGTTAATTTGTGATTTTTAATTATATTTTAATTTCTTTATATTATTTGAGACGTTGTCTCTAGTATGAATATTTGTACTTTAATTTTCGCTATTGTGGACTTTTATATTTTCTATTGGATAATGTTTTTGTAACTTCGAATACCCATTTTAAAAATCCTGGATCCGCCCCTGCTTCAGGCTGATTGCATCCCTACTGTTATTCATTGAGTAAAGCTCCTGATTCGCACCCAAAAAAAATGTGACAAGTTTAAGCAAGGGATAGAGGCCAAGGACCATATGAATACAAGGTCGGCCAACAGGTGGGCTCTGAATAGTGACTTGAAAGGTTCAAAGTAGCCAGGGAGAAACTACAACCGGTTTTACATGGCAAGTTTGAAAGAAAAAACAGAGCTCGAAATAGGTCTTCTTCGATTTCAAGGCGCACCAAAGGCGAGAGAGTCTAGATTGCCACCGTTGCCACGCATTAGGTCACTATACGGCTAGCTCATATCATGTTGTATCCTATGATTCTTTGAGTTAGCACATGCTAAACTGAAGCATTCATTGAAAATGAGTATGACAAGTAATGATAAGTAGGATTCTCACTTATCTTGGTTTGTTTACATTAAAGTGTTTGCAAAGTAGTACATTAATACAAAAGATAGAATAATGTAATTTATATCATACTGAAGAATTATACTAGTGCTAGCCGCACAATTTGCGCGAACCTCCCAACTAGTTCTATAGAAATTATGGAGGGAAACAAACATGAGATCTTACCCGTGTTTTTTCTATGTGACATCCAAACAACTGCTGCAAGTTTTTGCTGTGTTTTTAGCTCCTCTGTGGTTACAGAGGGCATGCATTCTACTCTCGGAACTTGCCTTAAGTTCTACGGGTGATGGGGGTGTTTGGTTGCCAGCCACATTTTACCACACTTAAGGTTAGGCAAGTTTGACCAACTTTGGGAGCTGTTTGGTTGCAGCCACAGTTGTGGCAAGATTCCCTTCCAGCAAACTAGGTCCCACGCGTCAATGACTCAAAAAAGTATGGCAAGATTCCCTTAGGTTTGCTAAGGTGTGGCAAAAAATTTGAGCACCTCAACTTAGGCAAGTGTGGTAATTTTTGTTAGCAAAGTGTGGCTAGCAACCAAACAACCCGACGTTTTTTTCTCTTCATTTTTGAGATCGATCATAGTGACTTTCAATGGTGTGGAGCATGCACCACGTGTACCTGCCTCTGAGATCAATCACTAGTGACATTGGTCTAATCACTAGTGACATTGGTCTAATCATCAGATAAAAAAAACATCTCCAGAGAGACGGATCATCTCATCGGTCCTTTCGACTACTGGATCAATCATGCCTAGACAGAAAAGGTAAAAGGGCCTGTTAAGGAAAGGGGCTCTGTCCGAGAATCTTTTCCAAGGGTCAATGGGACGGCACGAACAGCACGTCTTTTCCTATCATCTCCAGCTCTCGCCATCACCTCGCTTTCCAGCGTTTCAGTAGGATCGCTGGCTCTCGCCCGCCCCATGCTCTTTTCCCCAGAAGCTCCCCCCTGTTCTTCCTTCAGAGAAATGGCTCGTCAACCCTTCCTAGTTGACGCACACGGCAGATCCAACTCTGGTTGATCCCTCCTAACCTTAGCTGAGCAAACAAGTTGCCATGATCTAGATCTATTTACCGTTTGTCAATTGCCCTTCCACACGAACGTGGCCTATTTAGTGAAACCACATCACCGCTATTGATATATGGATCATATTTTCTCTATCAGTTTTTGTGTGAACTGATTGTTACATAAAACTTGATGGCATTTATCGTGTTTGGCTTGCCTCAGGCTCCAGCTCCTTGACGCGTGCGCACACTATGTGACCGGCGAGTCACTGTACAGTGGTTGGCCGGCGGCCAAATTAGCCGATCTTGCCATGGAGTGTGCGTCGACCGTACACGGAAATGGTGCTTCACGCTGGCAACAGGGCCCTGAAAACTCTGCAATTGTGCTTGCCAATCGTGTTGGATCCTACGGATCGAAGCACGCCGGCGCCCACAGGGATACATAGATCGATGCATAGTGTTATAAAACTCAAGGTAAATATAGAAGATCTATAGAATAAGAGGCACGTATTTAACATGAAAAATTTTTATAGGTAAAATTATGGACGTATAGAGATGAAATTCCTATACAAAGAGATATTTATAATGAGACACTTGATCTTCGAATGGACTGTTGGATATATATATATATATATATATATATATATATATATATATATATATATATATATATATATATATATATATATATATATATAGGAAAAATACTTTTTACTCCCGGGTATAATTACACCCACCTCTAATATACCACCTAAACAAACTTGAAATACTCCTTTATCACTTTAGGTATACTCATATACTAATTATAAGATACTCCAATGTGAACCACACGAAAAAATTGCAAGGAAGTCCATAGTTTTTAGCGTATTTTATAAATACCTTTATATACGTACATAAAAAGGAGTATGTCAAAAAAATATGCATACCACCTCTGAAAAATTGTTCATACCACCTATATAGTCTTAAATACTCGTATACTACACGTACATACTCTCCGTTACGCGAGATGCTACCTACGTCATATATATATATATATATATATATATATATATATATATATATATATATATATATATATATATATATAGGGTGAGGAAGATAAGAAACTGAATCAGGGTTGGTCAGCCTGCGCCTAGCCCTTGCACTAGTCATGCCACGGATGGCATAAGACGATGCAGTGTCCTACACAGGTACGGTACAAATTTGGATCAAACTTCAATAATATCCACCTTGAACCAAATTCATTAAGTAGTGAAAAAACATAATAAACTCCTCCAATTAAATCAGGATGAATATCTTGTGTGCCAAAGTCTATCAGGCTAATCTTTAACAAGAAAGACTAGAACAGTGTTATCTAAATACTTCTCGCGAAGCAAATTGAGCAAACCATCAGTAGATCTAAATACATAGATATCAACAAAATAGACGAACGCTGCAATACAGAGAGGTACATATATAGAGCAAGCTAGCTAGCTGCCTAGAAGTAAGTAGTAGCACAGCTCGTTACATGCATATGCAATGGCATTGCTAATTTCTTCTGATCTAGTTAATTAAGCTAGCTACAGCCCTGCTGCTGCTCCTCTTGCTCGATCGTCTCGACGATGCGGTGGACCGCCGTTGCGATGTCGTCCACCGACGAGAGCTGGCAGTCGTCTTCCACCTGCAGCAGCCATCAACCGGACAGTAGTTCATGTATATGTCCATGCATTTTATTTGGACATAAAAAATGGTTGTTATTTCTACTACGTGGTTTTTTCTTTCGGCTGGTAACCGGTTTTACCCGTGACCTCAGTAAAAATCTAAACTGACTTCGAAAAATTCGTTCTATATGAATTTTTTAAATTTAGAAGAAATTTTTGCCAAAATTTGCTTCAAAATTTTCAGCCAATATTTTCAACCAGTTTTTGGCTGGTCGGTATGAATTTAAAATTTAAATTTCGTTTGATTTTTGAGATCGAATTTCTTTGAAAAAACCAAAAATAGTCAATCCGGGCTTCACGGTCCCCTCTACTGAAAAATAAAAACCGGTAAAGTGAGCCTGCTCGGTACTCTAGGTGAAAAAACTGCATGCCAGTCAATGCAACTTCAATTAAAACACGCAGACGGGGGAGTTTGGAGGAGTCCCGGACAATGCACGGAAAACGAGGCTAGCTGGCTGCTTAATTTGTTTCGCCATGGCGTTGCCAAGCGAATGGTCTCGAATACGAACAGAAGGTAGAGCAGTATTTGGAAAGACGCAGGCTGAGGAATGCGTGCGTACGTACCTTGAGGCTGAGAGAGTAGAGGGCCATGTGGCCGGCGCTGGTCACGTTGAGGTGCAGCACCGCTAGCCGGTGGCCCTGCAGCCCGGCCAACATCCTCAGCAGCTGCCTCGGCCGCCGCCGCGACAGAACCTTCAGGTTGGCGTGGCTCTCCACCATTGTCACCTCGACGTCCGCCACGGCCGACTGCTTCGAGCCCGACACGTCGGCGTCGGTGTCGGCGTTGCCGCCGACGTCATTGCCGTCGTCCGCAGAGGCCGTCTTTGCGGTAGTCGGGGAGCGGCTGGCGCTCATCGAGTACTGCGGGAAGGTGAAGAAACCCGCGAAGGGCACCGCGCCGGAGGCGTCGACGGCGGCGAGGGGGCATTCCTGCCGAACGTGTCTCTGCGCCTCCAGGGATTGGAGCAGCTGCTCCAGATCCTTGACGTAGTTGATTGTACCGCCAATTACGGACGCCTGGTCGCCCTATCCACATGCGCAACTCATCTTTGTCATGACTCATGAGTTACTATTCCAGTTTTATATGTTGTGCTTTTATCTCCGAAAGAAAAGTATACGATAACCTAATGAATCAAGTAGGCAAATTGCACCTCAATTTTTACAGTAGAAGAACACCTAGCAATCAAGAAGATTAACTTAGTTGGTCAAGAGCTTAGGATCATTGGTTACTTAAGCCCTGGCAAGCTACGCGTACCCTTTGCACGTAGGAGGCTGGCATGAGGGACCGGAGCACGGCGAGGTACTCATTCATCTGCTTGCGGCGGTTGCGCTCGACGGCGATGTGGGTCATCCGCTGGCTGTCCACCTCCTCCCTGTTCTTCACGCTCCTTGCCCTGCGCCGCTTCCTCCTCCCAGCAGCCGGCGTCGCCACCTCAGCACCATCAGCGTTTCCACAGGCACCGCCGTGCACCGGCGGCAGCACTGCCACGGAGGAACCGCTGTCCGGCTCCTCAAGCCTGTGGGTCATCAAGGACAAGGAGGAGCTTGCACCCGCGTCGACCCAGTAGGCGTTGCTCCCGTCCAACTCCATCATCCCCTCCATGCCACCGTACCCATGGCTGCTCCAGCTCCAAGCTCCTCCTCCTTCCGCCGCCATGGAGCAGCACGCAAAGGATCCTTCCGAGAACAACACGGCCTCCAATGCCATGCCTTGATCAAGAAACAAAGACACACACGAAAGAGAGTACTAGCTATATTTAACTCTCCTCCATGATCAGATCAATCGATGAGGTGTCCGCAGTCCCTAGGGCCTCGTGGTTGTTGCGGTTACTTGTGTCACCAGGTTGGAGCGAGTGGTGTGACACGTGAAGGGAGGGGAAGGAGGCGAGAAAGCAACATGGAACATGGAGCAAAGGAGGGAGAAGGCAGAGGAGCCTTTCGGAGGCGACGAATAATTTATACTCCATACGGGGATCCCTTAACGGGCTTGGAATTTGGAAAGTAAAGGAGTACGTGGTTTTTGGTGTGATTAGGCCGTGATTTGGTAGGATGGCACGGCGTGGCATGGAGACGACGCGACGGCATGCAAGCCCATTGGGAAATGCAACGCTAGCGCCACTAAAAAACAATCCTCGAGACACCTTTTTTTTATGTCTATGTACTATTGCTGATACGTTTTTTTAAAACGGCTTGTAAACATATTCCTATACATCGTCGTGGACATGAAGGTAAAGATACATTATTAAAATGACTCTATATTCTTTGTGATATTTTATAGAGATATTTTATTATGTTTTTAAGTAAATACAAGTATTTCATAATGACATTAAATTGTGCTATCAGTGTATCCGGCATTTTATAGAGATGCTTTACTGTATCTCTACGAGAATAGGGGTATTTCATAATAGCATTAAATTGTGCTAGTGTGTATCATAGAAAATAATATCTAAAAAATGTGTGAACTATTGCAAAGACTATAATTCAAACATTAGAACTTACGGGAATAGTACTTCTCTTGAACATTTTGCACTAACCAGGGTACTTTTTTTGAACATTTTGCACTAACCACCTTAATCTCACCACTTCACATGTTTAGTTGTGCCTTATAATATTTATATGGAGGTCACTTAACATATGTAAACTATAAAAAAACATTTCTAGATAGTTAAAAATATCTCAAGTATCTTTACACAAAAAATTTTAAGCGAATTAAAGAGCATCTCAAAAATCGTCTCTACAGTATAAAATTTTGCAGTGAATTTTAAAGTATCTCTAAAATGCTTATATCGTTACTACAGAAAAGCTCATCACAAACGGTTCAGAAATATCACAACAGACGGTTTTCTGAACCGTCTGTGCTTATGGGTCAGTAATACTTTAAGGGTATTACAGATGGTTTTTGAACCTTCCGTGATAACCATTATCACCGATAGTTCTTAACTAAAACCATGTGTGATAATAGTTATCACAGACGGTTCTTACTGTGAACCGTTTGTGATTACATTCTCGTGACATCACAAATAGGCCTCCTTCAGTTCATCAATATTATCTAATTGTGCTATAAAATAGCACAATCAGATAATACAGATGAACCAAAGCAGGCCTATTTATGATTGACGTTATGTCTTTGGTGGCTCGTTATTTGGGTTGCATGCGCTATTGTTTGGTTGCTTTGATATGCGGTGGTCATAAGCCGTGGTCGTATGCCGTGATCGTATGCCATGGTCTTAAGTCGTGGTCGTATGCCGTAGTCATAAGCTGTGGTCGTATACCGTGGTCGTAAGTCGTTTGTTGCCTTGTTCCCTTCCTCACCCCAATAGACACTAATCCAGCATTCCAGTTGCATCCAGAACCAACGCACTCGACCACAAAAGCAACAAGATATTTATAAGGCAAAAATACACTGGAACACAGATATGGGTCACCTCATGGCCATCGTGGCAAGCAAGGTTGCAGGCGGTGTAGACCCCGGTAGCGCAAGCAACCACGCAGGTGAGGCAGGAGAAGACGGCCTAGTGCTTGAGGTATCCGTTGTCATAGGTGGACTCCTTGCCGTTGTCCCCGATCAACACCATATCTGCCTCTAGCTTGAGGTATCCAAGCATGGCTTTCAAAAAAACTTCATATCTAAGCATCAAGGAAGAGAAGGGAGTGGTCTCAATCAGAGGCGGAGGACCTCGGGGAGGTAGTCGGCGTCGTTGGGGGAGGCAGCGCTTCGATCAGTTTAGGGGAGGTAGCTAGTCGGTGCTTCGGTTTGGATTGTTTAGTGGAGGCATGTGGGCAACATATATAATGGTATTTGGGTAGTGGAACCGATCAATAGTTGAGAGGTCACGACACCTCTTCACTTTAAAATTTTAAATAAAGGGGGCAGCAAAATCAGGCGATGAAATATCACAGACGGTTTTTAATACAAACCATCTTTGATGACTTAATTATCAGAAATGATTTTTAATACAAACCATCTGTGAAGTATCATAGACGATTTGTGTTAAAAAAACCATCTATAATATTTGATAATATCGCATATGATTCTTATTATTAACCATCTTTGATACTTCACAGATGGTTTTCATCATAAACCGTCTATGATATTTTATCTTTACAAACGGTTTTTAGCGCTGGCAGCAACACAGACAGTCTCTAAATCAAAACCTTCTGTTATTGCATTTAATACTCACGGTTTCGGTCCACTCTATGTGATAAGGTGTCTAATATTAGCTTTTTTTTGTAGTAGTGTATATTAGGTAACTAATTTTAAAGACTAGTTCAAAATGCCTTTAAAAGATTGCGGTTTTTTTATGTTATTGCACTTTGCTAAAAACAACACGCCCAGAAAAAACACGACCTGTCATGCATGCACACATGACCTCGGCAACTCCCAAGTACACGGCCATGCCCGCCATTGCCACCTGCACGCAGCACCCACCGACGACACACAAGCTGCCATCAGCCGCGCCTCTACCCGCATGCATAGTCGTGCTGCCATCGCTGTCTCCTTCATGAGATGCCACCATCGCTTGACTTCAAGCACAGCCACCATCGCCGTCTCCCGCATGAGGCGCCACCGCTGCTTGGCCTTAGGCGTGACCGCCGCTTGCTTACCTCCTACACGAGGCCTGACCACCGCCTGCTCGCCTCCCACATGAGGCTCGATGCCCTGGCCCATAGCGGCGCTGGCCTATAGCCGCACCGGCCTTCCGTCGCGCTAGCCCGTAGCTACGTCGTCCTACTATCGTGCCGGCCCATAGACGCACCAGCCGGACCACCACTACGCCGGCTTGCAGCCACACCGGACCACCACTGCATGGCCCCGAGGCAGAGCTACCATCGCCCCGCATGGGCGCCGCCGTGTCGCTCCCCCGCACTGGTCGCTGGCTCCTGGCACGCCCGCCGCCACAACATGAATAGGGGGTAGGGAATCCCTACCACCCTCCTTTTGAGCCGACCAGCATGGGTTAGGAGAAAAAAGGAAAAAGAAGAAAGGGGCCCGGCTGAAAGAAGAAGAAAACAGGGAAAGGGGGGCCGACACATGAATTTTGCAAAAAGGCCTTTAGAAAATTGGCAAATTGGGTGAAACTTTTCTCAGAAATAAAAATTAGCGGATAAGCCCTCGAAAATTGCAGAATTTATTGGAAATTCATTTTACAGCATAAAGGCCTCAGGAATTCAAATTTTAAATTATTTTTAGCATTTTAAGCATGTTTAGAACTATTACTATTTTCTACGCTTTCCTGTATTTATTTACTATTTTGATTAATCATAATTTTTTAAATTACATTTAATCATTGAAATTATCAGCAAAACTATAGAAAAATGCATAAAAATTTTTGGAACATTACGAGAACCATTTGTACCATTGTCCAATTTATTTCACGCATGTTTACCTACAGTAAATTTATGTATTCCTTTTATGCACATGTAAATGATAGGCATCGTGAACCGGGAGTTTGAGGAGCTGGCGTAGCATGACCAAAACTATTTGACTTGGGTTTCTTATATCGAGATTGTAGTTGCAGCCAAGAATCTTCGTACTGCAATTGGGATTGGTGCATCGGAGGATGCCAAACCCACTTATAAGGAAAATGATTATGCACATCACTTCCTCAGGCACCACCTTTGTTTCTCTCTCAAGAATGAGTATATGGCAAAGAAGAGCGCACCAGCCTTGTGGACTACACTAAAAAAGTGGTTTGAAAAGCTAAAGTATACCATTCTTTCTCAGGCAGAGTACGAATGGATCCGACTAAGATTTGCTGACTTCAAGATGGTTAGGGAGTACAATTCCACTCTGCACAGAATTTATACCAATCTTCAACTATGTAGCAAGCAGATCACAGATGATTAGAAGATTGAGAAGACCCTCTCTGCCTTCCACCCAAAATGCAGTGTAATCTACGCGCAACTATCATCAATATGGCTACAAGGAGTATCTTGAATTGATTGATATTATGCAGGTTGCAGGGCCTCTGGATGAATCTCTCCGCAAAAACTTTATCACACAGCCATTTGGGAGCTTCGCTGGTCGTGAGGCCAATGCTGGGAGCTATAAGGTATGGGAGCCTATAATGAAAAAAAGGGGAAAGGAAGTGCAAAACCGTAGCCCAGAAAGGTAAGTCAAATTCTCTATAGGAAAATAAGACTAGCAAATCAAAACAGGATGATAAGCCTTATGGTCAACAAGACCAAACATTTTACAAGTGTGACAAGTGGGGGCACTGGTCACGAATCTATAAAATGTCGCATCACATCGTCGATGCCTTCCAAACCAAAAAGAAGGGTGGCAAAGGGCTGTATGAAACTCACTTTGCTTTCATTGAGGCGGAGAATTCCGAGCCTACACTAATGGAGGTTGACTCCACTTTTGCAACCGCACCCCCTCTTGACACTGCAGCTACCACCGCCATGATTTCCCAGGAAGAGTATCTCGTCCTCGAGAAGATAGCAGCTGAAGTCTCTGACTTCGTAGTAGATTCAGTCTAATGCACAGAATGCATTTAGACTTTAATTGTCATTCATTTCATGTGTGGAAGGAATAAGTTGGATTTTAATCAAACAATTTATTTTCTCATGATGTTTGGAAGATATTCATTAATTTGTTCATTTATTCAATTAATAATGGCATGATATGTTCTGATATTTGAAGTATTTTATTTATGTGTTGATTTTCTCTTGCTACATATTAACAAAGTACTTTATATTAGAACGCGTATGGCGTGAACTGTGCATAGTTGGTAGCGGCACAACAAATACCATATTAGGAGAGACAAAATTCTTTCAATCGATGAGCAAGAATGTTGGCAGTCTTACGACCACCGCCGATAGCGATGTTTATATAATAGGCTTAGGAAAAACCACAATTATACTCCTAATGGGCACAACTATGGTCATTCAAGAAGTCTTGTTGTACTCATAATCGAGTAGAACTCACCTAAGCTTCAAAGATATTCGCGCTAACGGTTTCCACATTAAAACTGTAAAAGAGTATGATAAGAAATACCTGCTCATTACAAAGCGTGAAGCAAGTGGAAAAAGGAAATTAAAAAGACTTTCTTCATTTGAGACTAGGCTATACTACACTAATATTACGGCACTCGCAGCCTATTATTGCCCTAAAACCATATTTAGAAGCTCTGAACTCTTCTGTCTTTGACATGATAGATTAGGCCAGCTAGGTCTTAGGATGATGAAAAATATAATTAATAATTCACAAGGACATAATATTGATGTAAAGAATTTTTCAAATCAAGAAGATTTCGTGTGCCCCGCATGTGCCACTGAAAAATTAATTAGTAGACCTTCTACTCTAAAAGTGAAGGATAAAGTCTCTGCATTCCTAGAATGCATCCAAGGAGACATTTGCGGTCCTATACAGCCTCTGTCAGGGTCATTTAAATATTTTATGGTGCTTATCGATGCTTCCTCGAAATGGTTGCACGTATGTTTATTATCTATGAGAAACCATACTTTTACAAAACTGATCTCGCTGATAATTTAAATTAAAAATAGTTTTCCTAATCATCACATAAAGTCCATCAGAGTGGACAACACCAAAGAATTTACTTTTAAGGCATTTGATGATTATTGCATGGCAATAGGAATTAAAGTTGAGTATTCCGTACCGCATCGCTTTATTAATTAGGAGAATTAAATTTATTGTCCGATCGCTTTTGCAGAACTGTAATTTATTGACTACATGTTAGGGGCACGCGGTAATGTATGCAGCGACTCATCAACTTTAGACTATCGACATAGAACATCCATTCACCTATGCAACTAGTGCAAGAGTTAGCATAGAAAATTTCTCATCTACAGTTTGGTTGCAAAATTTATATACCTATACCTCCACCACAGTGTACTGCAATGGCTCAATCCGAATGTCCGGGATGTAAATTGGCTATGAGATAATTCCATAATTAGTTATTTAGACCCCATGATAGTAGATTTGCATACTGTCTATTGCACTGATAGTATATTTGATTAGGATAGTTTCCCAATATTAGGAGGAAAAAATCAACCCCTTGATGTAAAATATTGGGAAATATGTGGTGAGCAAATAGAAACACTAGAAGAATCAACCCATGATGAAATAACTATAAACTATGTGCACACGGGAGAATCCATGAATAGGACAACAGCCAATGTTGATATTTATTTTACAAAGAAAATTGCCACAATCATTGATCTTGATCTATCATGGACAATAGCCAATGTTGATATTTTTTTACAAAGAAAATTGCCACAATCATTGATCTTGATCTAGAGCCTGCATCACTTGCTAAATGCAAGAAAAGATCAGATTGAAAGGATTGAAAAAAGGCAATAGAAACTGATTATTATCTCTGAATAAAAGAGATGTGTTTGGGGTTGTAAGCCGCACGCCTCCCCATGTGCACCCTATAGGGCATATGATGAGGACATCCCGAAGACACCAATTGGATCGATTACGCGATCACGAGCTAAAAATATTAATCAACAGGTAACTCGCTCCTAATTAAATCTGGTTTTAATTTATAAGAGAACTAAATATTACCTTATGCAAATGTTGTGTGCATACTCAGGTTTAAACGATGTGAAGTTTTTGGAATAGAAAACATGGAGGCGAAGATAACGGAGAAGACGTACATGAAGCCAAGCAAGGAAAGACGTGTTCAAGTCCTCATTACCACGTCGGATCATCAACAAGTTCAATCGAACTCACAAAGATGCTCTGAACATTCAAATGATTTCATCTTGGTATTAGACCACGATTGAATCTACTATTTTTAAGAGAGAGCTATACGCTTATTCTTTCTAAAGTTTGCCATCTGATTGCAACCTAGAGGGGAATTGGGCGTTTCTCTACATCGTTGTTCTTGTGATTCCTTGTGATTCTCAGGAGCTGCGATGTGTATGCTTTGTGGTCGGGTAGATGAGATCACGAGCGTGTGGTTGGGCGAATTCTTTTATCGCAGGTTGCTGTTCTGACAGTGGTTGACGCCACCGGTTCGTTAGGTTGCACGGATCTAAGTTATCATTATTGATCATACGTCGTGAAGGTCGGGCACCCCGCATCAGCATAAGTGGGTATTTGTTTGAAAGAGAAATAAGAAAAATAAAGTTGTAAGATATAAAGCAAGGCTAATTGCACAAGGTTTCACTCAATGTCTAGGAGTTGATTATGAAGAAACCTATTCCTCGGTCATGGGTGGCATTACCTTTAGATATTTGATTTCGATGGCAGTGAACTTGAATTTAGAGATGAAATTGATGGATGTGGTAACTCCATACCTTTGTGGAAATTTGGATTCGGACATTTATATGAAAATACCTAAAGATATTCCTATTCTGAATCAAGACAGAGCAAATAGAAACATGTACAGTATGAAACTCAAGAAATCTCTGTACGGACTCAAGCAATCAGGCAGGATGTGGTATAATCGCTTAAGCGACTTTCTATGCAAGAAAAGCTACACGAACAATAAGGATTGTCCCTGTGTATTTATACAATGATCTAAGAGTGGATTTTGTATAATCTCAATGTATGTAAATGATCTGAACATCTCGAAACCCTGGAAGATATAAAGGAAGCAAACTCTTACCTAGAGTCAAAGTTCGAAATGAAAGATTTGGTTAAAACCAAATATTGTCTAGGCTTGTAGCTTGAGCATGTCCATAAAGAGATATTAGTGCATCAGTCCGCATACACTTAAAAGGTGTTAGAAAGGTCCAGCTTTGAAAAGGTGTACCCATCAAAAGTACCGATGATCAGAAGATCTTTACAGCAGACAAGGGTGCGTACCGACATAGAAAAGAGGGGGAGGAAGTCCTGGGACCGAAATTCTCGTACTTAAGTGCAATGTGAGCACTTATGTATTTAGTAAACTACACTAGACCAGGCATTGCATTTGATGTAAATCTATTAGTAAGGTATAGTGCAGAACCTACCAAAAGGCATTGGTAGGGAATAAAGGACATCTTCTGATTCCTCTAAGGAAGCAAAGACCTTGAACTGTTCTACAGAAAGAACCAAGACCTGAATATGACTGGCTATGCAGATGTAGGGTACCTATCAGATCTACATACAGTTAGGTCATAAACAGGTTATGTGTTTCTATGTGCTGGAACCACAATTTTGTGGAAGAATGTGCTTAGCTTCGGCGAATGATTCACCACATCCAGCAGTCATGTAGATTGAATATAGTGCAAGCTCCCACAATTATCTATAAAGGTAATGCAGCTTGTATTGTACAAGTGCAAACGGATTACATGAAAAGTCATCTTACAAAGCATATCAACCCCAAATTCTTCTATGCTCATGAGTTACAAAAAATAGATAAAATTAAGATACTACATACTAAGTCATGTGAAAATCTTACAGATTTATTCACTAAGTCACTTTCTAGTATCTAATTTTGAAAGGTGTATACGTGAAATTGGCATGATGAGACTTAGAGAAGTGCAGAACTAAGAGAGAGATTCTTCTTGAACTCACTATTAAAATTTGATCATGAATATCAAGTACTCAAAGAATAAATCCTATAGATTAAATGAAATTAGATGGATTATACTCTTTTTCCCTTGACGAGTTTTTTGAAAGTTTCCCGGCCAAGGTTTTTAATGAGACAATTCGTGCAACGCAACATAACATGTATTGTGTACTCTTTTTGCAAATTTTTTCAATGAGTTTTTATGGAGTTTTGATAAGGCATGAATATGTCGGATGAGTGCCTAAGGGGGAGTGTTGGGAAACCTAGGCTTGTAAACCTGGCTCATGGTGGGTACCTCACCACTTAGTCTATAAATAGAAGGTCTCAATTATTGTAATTTGTACCTTTGAAGGAGAAAGTAATAAAGAAAAGGAAAAGAAGTTCTCCATCTCTTGTGTTCAATCTATTATTTTCTTGTATTATTCTGTTATTGATCCATCTTTTATCTAAAAATAACCGTTCAAATTAAACTCGTCAGTGACAGTTCCTCAATAATTTTCACTTATTCTCTAGCCTTCTCAAGAATGTCTGAAAACCAGTGGTAAAAACATTGATGAATGAGCCATGGCTTTATGGTCCGTAAACAACACAGCTGTAAAATTATGAAATAGATGTACGTGCTGAAGACTGATGATGACACAAGTGAAAAATATTGATCGAGTGAATTAGCTCCTAAATTTACTTATGTACTCCCTCCGGCCTATTTTAATTTATAGATTCTAAAATTTACTTAGGATTAGCAATTGTGCATGAATGACCGCAAAGTTATTTTTAAGAGCAACTCCAGCAGTAGCCCTCAAAATAGGGCCCCTACTTTTCATTTGAGGGCTCCCTCTACTTTTGAGGACCCAGTTTTTTTACATCTACTCCAATAGCACCCCTCAAATTTAAGCCCTCAAATCCATTCCACTACAGCTGACACATGGGACCCACTCCTCATTCTCTCCCTCACCCCCGCAGTCTCCACTCTCCAGGCATCCCCACCTCCTCTTCTCCCCTGCCCCTCACCTCTCCGTCTCCGCCTCGCACCTCCCGCCGCCTCCGCTTCCCCCTCCTCCTCAAATCCGGCCGCCGACGCCCCTCCTCTCCTCGGTTCGGCGCCCTCACCCGTGCGCCCTCACCACTCTACTCCGGCGCCCCTCCTCTCCTCGGTTCGGCACCCTCACCACTCTACTCCGGCGCCCCTCCTCTCATCGGTTCGGCCGCGCCGCCGCATCTCCCGCGCGCCACCAAGCACCAGATCCGCCGGCGCGTCATCCGCTCACTGCCGCCTCTACTCTTCACGGCCGGTCGCCTCGGCTTCATCAACATCGACGCCGACTCCTTCTACATCGCCCCTGCGCCATCACCGCCATCCTCCCGCTGGGCACCACTCCATCTTCTCCACCGACGGGCGAGATGCGTCGGGAGCCGGGGAAGAGGAGTCGCCGAGGAGGGCGGTGGCGGCGCGGGAGGAATCGCCGGGGAGCGTGGGGGATCTGGCGGCGGCGGGAGCGCAGGGGATCTGGCGGCGGAGGAATGGAGGCCGAGCAGGAGGGGGCGCCGGGGGATTGGAGGCGGCGGGGGAATGGAGGCCGAGCAGGAGGGGCACGGCGGGGGATTGGAGGCGGCAGGGGATGTTTCAGTCGTGCGGGAAAAAAGGAGCAGAGCTGAAAAATGAGAGCCAGAGTAGGGGGCCCCTAGGAATGAGGGCTGAAGGAGGGATTTGAGGGGCTCCTCAAATTTGAGGGCTCTAGTAGGGGCCCTGCTGGACCTCTATTTTTGCTTCAAGCCCTCAAATATGAGGTTTGAGGGCTTAAGTAGGAGTTCTGCTGGAGTTGCTCTAAGAGTATGGCTGTACGTGCACTTGTACTGTACACTTTACTTTCTTCAACAAACGTAAGAAAAGGAAGCACCTTTTTAAATCTTCTGATGTCAAGAGGCCATGGAATGAGCTAAGAAAGGTATGATGTGATGAATAAAGAAAAGTGCGTGGAGAGTCCCAATGTTGATTAGGGCTTGTCCTTCTTCGCCTGTTTACACCATAGTCCTCCCTTCTTTCATTTTTTTTAATTAGTTCAAGTTTCCAAGCTTTGTTAGCTGCATATTTTGACTGCAATGTCGTCATTTTGGATATCTTTACTTATTTGGCTTTCTGGCGTTACTTTAGCCCTTTGAGTATTTTTTTGCAAATTTAACCCTCTTCCAAGCGTAAAATTATCTGAACCTGACACGTGACAAATCCGTGGCACTGTAGCACGGTTTTAGTACTGTTGCTACAGTACCACAGTGCAGTAATCCATTTTCTGCGCTCCCATGGCGCGGAATTTAAAAACTGTGCAACAATACCACGGGAATAGAGTTTTCGTGCTCTCTGAATGTGGATTTGTCACGTGTCGACCTCTCGTAATTCCGTGCTTGCGAAGAGTATTAAAGCTGCAAAAAAGACAGCAGGAGGCCAAATGAGTAAAGATTTGGTGATCAGTTGGGCTTAAAAGCTCATGGATTATGGCTGAAAACACTGTAGCTGGCTGAAAAAATACTGTAGCTGACAGAGGCTTATTTAGCATAATTAAATGTAAAAAAATTTAAAAATATAAAAAATATGTTAGCCCAATATGTATAATACAAACGAATACAGGAAAAAAAGAACCGGCAAAAAAGCTCAACAAAAAACCAAAAGTTCAGAAAAAGACGAAATTTATGAATAGTGAAAAATAAGCCAGAAGCTCAAGCCGAATCGATCAGGGCCACATTTTGGACACTACCGTATTTACGTTCTCTGCTCAATATATCATTGTTTAACTTAGAACTTGCTTAGAATACATGAAGTTAGGTTTGGGGATCCGAGAAAATGGAAATTCATGGGTGGATTTTTTTTAGGCTGTAGCTTATATTTTATGGCTAAAAATTTTGAACTTTGGACTGTTCATGAGAGGTAGTACGCAGAGGAAAATAATTGCATACAATTTTGGTCGGTATAGCTGAACTCGGTATAGTTTGTACTATAATTTACCTATAGAGTCAGCCTTAAAAAATACACTATTTAAAAACTAGTTACTGTAACAAACATAAGCCTAAGCCTAAGCCTAAGCCAAGTGATTTTGAACCCACCCCATATCATATAGAACCACACACTATGAAAAAGTAGTTGGGTTCTGTTGGGGAACGAGTAGGCTACACTAGCGCAAATTAAAATTTTCTATGATGTAAACCAAGAAGCCATATAAGTAAGAGATTATGAATCGTCGTCACTAAACACATAGTGTAGCGGAAGAAGAATTGAAGCAACCCAGTTCAACGTATCATGCGTTGATGTAGTGGAAGTAGTATCACATGCTGATGTAATGGAAGTAGTTGGTTGTCCATAAGTAGTAGTTGATTTTCACGAACCTATCATCTCTTATTGTCCCGATTAGCACTGTAGTCGTAGCAGCGCCTCTACTGAAGTTCACACGTCTAGAGATGGAACACCGTGTGTCGATGTGCTAGCACAGGTGTGCATAACATGGGTTTGTGAAAGGTGGTGGGTAGGATTTCGGTGGGTGTGTCTCAGATGCATACAACCCATAACACATGCACCCCTTTACATAGAGACCCCGACTGGATCTATATCCAACATGATTAGAGATTATATCCCACTTGGAGGGCCTTGAACTAGATTCTTATCTAATATGAGTAGAAATCGTATCTCACTTAGAGTCTATCATCTGGACCCTTACTGTTTCAACCCATTAAGTGTGTGACTTGTAAGTTCATATGTATTTAGTTGTAACTCAAAAACATCTTTCTGATCACTGGCCAGTAGTGGTCCCTAACAGAACATATCAACCTCCAAATATACACAAAAGTCAAGATGGATGAACCTTATGCAATATGATCTGTAACTAGCTCCTAGTCACCCACAATCAACTCATAACTCCTTATAACCAGATCGTCTATGGCCATGGCCAGTTTGTATCCCTATACGACCAGATCATAGACCAGTCTGTGATATGTTCGACCAGGTCATGACCAGTTCATATCCCATACGAGCAGATCGCAGGCTGGTCTGTGATATGTCCAACCAGCTCACGACCAGTCAGTATCTCCATACGACCAGTTTTTATCTAGTCAGATCTATCGACCTATTTACATATTCTCCTTTTGCTCACGATATCTAATCAAACTTCAGGTGAGAAACGTGTCATTTATGGACTGTTCACTCTTTTCTGATCTAGTGGTGGATAATTTCGTTTGGTCGATTCTTCGACCACTCAGAGCATGGCTATGCACTTTTTTATCCGACCACATTTAGGGACCTAGGAATATCTCCTGTTATGTATGGGCAAATCCCATATCTGACTAATCATTTTCCTCTTCATATTTCATAGTATATTCGAGAGTTAGCTTTATAACTACCTAGTTACGGTATAGCGTTTGGTAACCCCTAAGTACACTATTACATATGTAGGAAACTACACTAATCTCATGTACAAGGATTATACATCACAATTGCTTGAAACCAACTAATGACACATAAGACATAACAATATCAACAATATCTCAAGATGGGCCAATCCAACACTATGTTCTCTAACAGTTATGCACATTATTGATTTGATATCCACATATCTATGACCGGTGAAACCTGATCATCAATCCATACATGTGCTGGTCTATAAGTCACTAGTGTTCTGACCAGTGATATCCGACCAGGGATCCTTTTAGAATGATATCATATAATGAATAAAGGGGTTCACCAATAAGTCACATACTTGCTAATCTTTATAAACGATTATTCATTCAAGGAACATAATAACATTTATTTAAAAAAAATCATAAACATAGAAGTGATACAATCATATCTATAATTGCATCTAGAGTATATCACTAACAAGTTCATCTAACCTCTCTCGTCTATCTTTTTGCCACATTTATCATCTAATACATGCTAGTATGTGATACGCTGAAAAGCCATGGCCGCGTTTATATTGGCTTTTGTTCCTAGTTTCTGCTTAAAAAGTCTAAACGCTAATATGAACATCCGGTTTCTCGAAGCAGCCTCTTCACTCTTTTCGCTACCATTTTATTCTAGGGATAAGACAAAGAGTCAAGGGTACATCACCCACCCTACTCCTCTCGCTCTTGCCACATGCACGTACCTCTTCCTCATTTTTTGTACCGCCTGTTCTCTTCTTATAAAAGTCACTTCTTTTAACTATTGCTATTTATTTTTAGAAAAAAAGATTATAAACTACAAAAAAACCATAAGTAAAAGATAATAAGAACGCATCCTAACATTGCGATTGCCATGCCTTGGCTTGGGAGAAGGGCAGCAGGTGGCTACACCTACAATCCTACGTCGATGCAGGGGAAGTTCTATAAAGATGATTGACAAAAGGCTACGAGTTCGTGACCTGGCAACGATTTGTCATTTTCAAGCCTAGGGGCACGGGAAATTGCTTGGTTATATTCGACGCAGACGTAGCTTGTCCCACGGTCTGCTCGTAGCACCTACGCACCTTCTGCATTCCACTGTGAGGAAAAATGGCTTCCCGGCCCTGAAAAATCGGACGCCAATTCTGCGTCCACCTGCCAGCCCGGCCGATCGAGCCAGATCGTCGTCTGCATCGTATACGCAAATTGCGTAGCTCTTTTATATTCGTTGCCAAACGCGACCTAAATGCCTTAAAAGGTGTGTTCCTTCTGCGTTTAGGGCATATTTTTAACGGTTTCTAAAAACGGTTTTTGTCTTTTATTACAGTATCGAACTTTTAAATGGAGTATTTCTCAAGATAAGGTCTACAAGTTAATTGTAGTACATATTGAAAGCATAACATCTGTATCAACCAAAATCGCAAGTGAATATCTCTCTTTCCATAATCTCTATCGCAAACAGCAAAAATTCAAAAATTTTAGCCAAAAATCATAAGCCACAGCCGTATCAAACAGGCCCTCAAATCTTTGGATCTCCTCGCCTCTTGGTACAAAAGAGAGGGCGAGAGACAGAGGCAGGAGAGAGAGAGAGCATAGTGGTCACAAAATCTTTCAAACTAGCGTGCATGCGGCGTCCGGCCGGGCGACCGGTCTGAATGGTCTCTCAGCGCCGCAGCGGCAGGGCGTAGCTAACTGTTTCGCCTGCGCGCGGGCCACGGCCCACGGCTGCGCCGAATTCATTGCAGATATGATACTGTGGCTAACATTTTATTTTTCAAATCTAGAGCCCAATACTTGTACCTACCGCACTCACACTCGGGAACCGCGGTAGCTACCTGCCGCTCAGCAGCACCGCGGCAACTACCCAACCACTAATTAGTATTACTAGTCACTAATGAATATCACTAATAACTAATAAATATTACTTATCTTTACTATTTAATAAGTTTGAGTTGGTGATTGGTGTATTCTGTTTCCTCCCTTCTCAACCGTCCGATCTGAATATTGAAATCTTGACCATCTATCTAATATCCCTCTCCTTCTCTCACATATCTAACTACCCCTCCTCTCCACTTTCACCAACAATTGCCATCTCCCACCTCCTCTTCTACCCGACCTCTTCTACGGATTTTAAATTTTTATCATACTACATGTTCTAAAACTAACAGGTGGTAAAATTTGTTAGAACATGCATACAAATATACTCTAATTTTTTTAAATCCATAGAACACACGAGTATTCAGCTAGTCACTAATTAAGCACTAACCAATCATATGTATCAGCCCCGCCACGGTGCCCGTGAGTGATAGGTAGCTGCCGCGGTGCCCGAACACGATCGCTTTCTGTCACGGTCTTGGAACACGGTATGTACAAGTAATTTCGTGCGTATGAATGCAAGATTTTCAAAAAAGTTAACTGCGGTATCATTTTTGCAATAAATTCCATGGCTCGCGGTGGAACATCCATTTTTTGGGTACGTATTTATCGACCTCTCTGGACGAGATACACACGCGTGTGCTCTAGAGAAAATGGAAGGGTTATTTTTTATAGGGGAGAGCATTACGTGAGACCTCTTCCTCCTCAGCCGTTGGATCAAGATGTTTGATGTAACGGTGAAGAAGTGGGGCCTCAAGTGAGCCCCGCCCCCATACTACTTTTTTTTTTCGAGAAAAACAGCGAGAGCCGCGCAAATATTCTCGCGCGCCAGCCCGGGCTTTTCTCTGGACTAGGCTGCGCTAGCTAGCTGCTACGTTTTTGGTCTTTTGCGTGAGTGCATATGCATGCTGCGACGTTTGCATGAGTGAAGAAACTGTGGTACACAAACAAGAGAACAATTCTAACCAAGGCAAAATAATGCAACTATGTTGTACTAAATGAACAGCATTAGTCTAACTATTCTACACTAAACTTATGCTAGAACTCACTAAACAACAAGAGGAAGGTTCAGCAGTCGCTTTTCGTGCACCACGATTAATGAAACAAATTGTGTTTATTACAAAAGAATGTATTCAATAGTACATATTGCGAAGTGCCTGATGGAACTAACAAACTGTCCAGCACAGAGAATGCAAGATACATGGCATCAGCTATGAGACCTTTTTGACTTGTGCTGCCAATAATATTCGGGGGCGTTTAATCCAGCTTCAATTAGTGGCTTTTGCCTTCTGAGTGTTAGTTGAAATTATACTGTAATAGTTATTAGTTTTTTCTGAACCATTTGATTAAAGAAGAAAAAGAAAAAATGAGAGAAAAACCATAGTCACATCTCACAGATAATGAAAAGAAATAAGAGAAAAAAGACAAAAAAAGTAAGAAAACCAAAAAAACTAAACAATCAAAATTCATTCCGACTTCTAGATTCTGGAAGCCAGAAGACCAAGCAGGATTGAATGCGTTCGTTCCCGTCATTGTTAACTCCATGTAGGGAATCTAAACCCGACACTAAGCACGTCAGTCACGGTGCTACGAGACCACATATGGTTTGATTTGTCAACGGTTAACAACACTCAAGTGCTCAAATCTGGTGTATCATAACCTTCATATTCCCGGGGGAGTTTCCGCGCGGAGGAAGGGCCACGTCGCCCGCGAGAGCGCTCCGGCCGGCAGGTGGCAAAGGAATCTTCGTACGGTCAGGAGCCATTTTTTGCGAAAAAGCCCATGTGTTTTCCCGAAATTACGTAAAAGTCCTCGGTTATCGCAAAAAGGTCCCTGCCAGTTTTTTTAGCCCCTCTACTTTGCAGGATAGCGCCCCGCGTTTTTCTAAATTACGCACGGGTCCTCGTTTGTTTACATACAGATCCTCAGTTTTTTACGAAAAAGATCTTTAACTTTTTCGAAAATACACATTCGCCCTTGATTTTTTTTAAAAAAAAACTCCTCACAAATTATCGTCTCTTTTACTTCGGTACACACGGTGGCTGGCGCGGCGTCGCGCCTTGCCTATGAGGCTAGTATTTTACACCGATGGCACGCATGGAGCGACGTCGAGCGCATGCACAGCGATCTCGGCCAGCTAGCTAGAGACAAAACTCAGTGGCAGCCTACCTAATTATGCTCCGACAAAGATTCAGGAGCTAGCCCAGCTGGCCGCGTGGCAGACAGAGCTGGCCACGGCCGGCAAGTGGCCGGCCGTGGGCGGCGGCCAGGCATACAGCAACTGATAAACGTGGTGGGGGCCGGCGAGACGAGTAGACCACCATACGGCCGTGCGTGCGTCACGGGTGGGCAAGGGAAGCGCATGGCATTGCGGCGGGCGACGACCGGCGGTGACCAAGTGCGAGAGGCAACGATCGAGCTGAGCCGCGCGCGGCAGAAGGGGCACGGAGCAGTGAGCGGCCCTGCGCGCGGACGACCACCGCGGCCAACTGCGGGCCGGGCGCTTTGTAGTGTCGCAGAGTGCCACGTTCCGGCGAACCGGTTTTCCGTGACGCCAGCACTCGACGGATAGATTCGAGATCTCAAACGGTTAAACTCGCTCTGTCAGATTCAAGCTAAGCGCATGCGGGGACGTGAGGTCCATGGTTTTTCTATTAAAAATAGATAATAGTAATTGAAATAAGTTAATTTTAGAAAAAAAATAAATGATGAAAAAATAAGGAAGATACACACGTAAGATAAAAATAAAAGAAGTGTCCCTCTATCTTATTTTCGTAGCGAGATGACGGATGCTACAGGATTGGTATCGGCCTAGAGCATGTACAATGCAGGTGCTTAGAGAGATACTTAGCAATGAAAAACTGATTTTTCTTGCTACATAGGATAGATAAGGTGCTTATTTTAAAGCATCGATGCTTAAATAAGCATCGGTGCATCAGTGCTTATGTGTATATCTATTAGAGCATGTACAATGCAAGATGCTTATATATGAGTGCTTAAAAAGAGAGAATATAGCCACATCATCAAGCATCCATGCAAAAGTTATTTCCTCCAATGCAAGCATCTCTTCCATAGGTGTTTAGATGCTATATTATCTATTAATAGATATAGTTATACACATAAGCACCTACTAAACACCGGTGCTTATTTAAGCATCGATGCTTCAAAATAAGCGCCTTATCTATCCTATGTGGCAAGAAAAATCAGTTTTTTATTACTAAGCATCTCTCTAAGCGCCTGCATTGGACATGCTCTAAAGTAGATAATATAGCATCTAAGCACCCACGGAAAAGATGCTTGTATTGGAGGAAATAACTTTTGCATGGATACTTGATGATATGGCTATATTATCTCTTTTTAAGTATTTATATATAAACATTTTGTATTGTACACGCTCTTAGAAGCAGAAACCAAGTAGTGAGCGCGTCCGGCAGTTTCGTTAGCCCGGCCCAAGGAGTTGTCAGCGCACGCACCGGACAGATATTGAGCCGCGCCCGGCAAGGGGGTACGCGCCCTGGCCCGCAAACGGTTGCAGCCGACTGAAAAACCGGGCCGAACCGTTGGGCCGAGGCCGTGTTCTCCCGTCTATATCACGCGCGCGTTCACAGCAATGACCACGCGAGCGAGGGTATGTTGAGTAGTCTCCCCTGTTTCTTACATATAATAATAATTAAAATTTTATATAGAGAAAAAAGAATGTAAGAAGAGATAATATATTATCTTTTATACAAGAGATGACTTGAACTCATAAACTAACGCAAATAGTAAGAAAATGTGAGACAAGAAGTTTTGATGAAAATAGTATAAAATAGTTAGAGGGATAATTTACTATTAAAAAAATTATCTCTAGTATTATCTTTAAATAAAATAAAAACCTTAGAGATAAACTTAGTAGACTTAAGAGACATTCCCTCCGTTCTTTTTTATTTGACGTTTTTGATATTTTACGGTCTCCGAGATGCGACTTTGACTGCTTTCTTTTATAACTTTACACTAAGATATATTATTAAAATTATAATATTATAAAAGTATTTTAATAATAAATTTAATAATATAATTCTTATATAACTAATTTAGAAAATTTTTGAGGGATTTTAGGAAGCGAAGGAAACATGACCTGAGGTGGCGGCAGGTCGTTCTCCCAACGAGGCAGCAACGTCCGAAGTGCGAACCTGACCGAAGAGCCACCACAGGCACCGCCGTCCCACAGCATGAAAAAGCAGCCGATGAAAAGAAAGCGAGCTGCACCTGCTGCTGGTGGTGTTCGTTTGCGTCTCCATCCTTGTTTGGGATGAACTTTGCGATAAGGAAGGTATAGCATAGCATTGCAAAAGGCGAGATTCCCTGCCCTACCCCAGCCATGCCACATCGCCCTCAGTTTTTTTGCCCCGGACAGACTTGGAATCTCCTGTCCCTTCCCTTCTATACAAGTTGGAATCTCCTGTCCCTTCCCTTCTATACAAGTACTAAGTGCGGTGCCCCTCTCCCTGCCTCAGTCAGTTCTTGTTGTGCACACCGGCCCTTCGATGCGGTTGCCCCACATGAGGCTCCCTTACACTGGTTTCTTCATCTTTGGGTTTCTGTGTGTGTTCCAACTGTCACTTTCGTCATCAGGTGAAGATCACCTCGTGGCTCAGTCCAAGTGTCCCACCTGCTTCTATGTGATCGCTCTTGCCGTCTTGGTGCTTCATTCGTGTGCGTCATCCTTGCAGATAATGACTTCAAGAAGGTCAGGGGGGTGAACTTGGGAGGTTGGCTGGTGGTGGAGGGGTGGATCAAGCCTTCCTTGTTCGATGACATCCCAAACGGTGACATGCTTGTGGGTTCTCTGGTTCAAGGAGTTCGTGTTGTGCGCAATGCTCTGCATTTTACTTTCCTCTCATGTGACTGTCGGGTTTTTTCTTTTTTGGGCTTCAGGATGGCACGCAGGTGCAGCTGAAGTCAGTGGGGTTCCAGAAGTACGTGAGTACGGTTGGCGGCGGCGGCGGGAACGTGACGGTGGATCAGGATGTTGCTTCGTCATGGGAAACGTTCAAGGTGTGTAGTCTGTGCTCTCTTATTGCTAGAACTGTGAAAGGAAACTGAATTTGTAATGCACATCTTTGGTGCCTACTTGGGAGTTGAATGGTTCTGCTTTGGAGATTTGAGACAAAATCATAAACTGCACAGCAAAGTAGCATTTTCTTCAATTTTTAGGCCTTAATTTTTTTTCTCAAGGGAACTACTTTGATCCCTGAACTTCAGTCTTTAAGTCCATCAGGTTTTTAAGTCATCGACGCGACTCACAAGCCTTATTAGTTGATTTAGACCCGCCACAAAGTTGAAGGACCAGTATAGTACCTGGGGACCAAGGGGAAAACTGAGCTGTTTAGTTTTACACAGGTTCAAAAAACCAATATTGATTCACAATATGCAGATGATAGAATTATCATATGTATGTGAATGCGTGTTTCCCAGTGGCAGAGGGCCCAATTTTAGTAAATGACACAAATTCACTAGTTTTTTCTTCTTCATTCGTCGCCCTTTTTCTTGATTCTTGACAGTTTTGAGGGGAGAGAAACATACTTGAAGAAAGTAACATATTACAATGTAAAATTGGTAATAGACTAAAGTTAATCATATGTGAACTTTATCCTATCTGCATTCTTCTTGGTGCTCTTTTCAGCTGTGGAGAGTTTCATATAGTGAATTTCAATTCCGGTGCTTCAAAGGTCAATTCTTAACGGCAAGTAATGGGGGCGTGATCTCAGCAACTGCAGATTCACCAGGAGACTCCGAAACATTTTACATCGAAAGGAACAATACAATGCTTCATATCAAGCTTTTAAATGGGGGCTATTTGCAGGTATTTCTTCCCTTCTTAATATCATCTTGATAGGTGGCACCAATTATGCACTATCATCAGATTCCATCTGATAGAAATGAAACTAAACAGCTTAAGCTTTAGCATTGCCATCAGGAAAAGTTGACATATACTCCATTATTCAGGTCACAGACAATAATCAGCTTACTTCAAGTTATCCTTCCCAACCAGGATGGGATGATAATATGGCAACATTTGAGATGAAAATTGTTGCCAACAACTTGCATGGAGATTACCAGCTTGCCAATGGGTATGGACCTGAGCAGGCAAAAGCAGTCTTGACAGTAAGTTCCATAATTTCAGAGCTGTGTCATATCCTCCCGGATTGTATCGCAGAGTTTTTCTCTCATACAATCCTTGGTATATTGTGTTGTTCATTTGCTGTTTTACACAATTCTCAGGAACACCGAAAGAGCTTTGTTACTGGAAAAGATTTCTATTTCCTCTCACAAAACAGTATAAATACAGTCAGGATTCCTGTTGGATGGTGGATTGCATATGATCCTGATCCACCTGCTCCATTTATTGGCGGTTCCTTGGATGCCCTCGATAGTGCATTCTACTGGGCACAGTAGGTCTAGCCTCTAAACTATTCTTGATTGTTACTTTCACAAAATTTTCCTAATTTTCCTTTAAAGTTTTGAGACTGCACGGTATGGATGGAGGTTCTGATGTTGAGATCAGGATTTATGGCTTGAAGTGCATCATTGATCTTCATGCGGCTCCTGGATCTCAAAACGGAATGGAGCACAGTGCTAGCAGGGATGGTTCAGTAGATTGGCCTTCAGCAGCTAATATTGAGATAACATTGGAGGTCATTAATTTTCTTGCCCAAAGGTAACATGGATTCTTTCACTGTATTCGCTAGTTTGTTAATGTGTGATTTTTTTGCTTTAAGTGGAGGAAAGAGTTCGTCATCATACCATTGGTATTTGGTAACATGAGGGTACAAAAGGGCACCAGCAAGTTGGAAAATGGCTTTGAATATCTCATTCCCATCAGTCATCCTTCACATATCTTACAAACACAATGCAGTGGAAAATGAGCAGTAATAGGCACTACATTGGCATATCCTAAGTTACTCTTTTTTCAACAATATAGGCTCTTGGTTACTAGAATAGCTAGCAGAATTGCCCGCGCAATTGCACCGCTAGATTGCGATAAATTGTATTTGTTGTAAAACTATAATGGATAATGTGTATGGAAAATATAGTCGCATTTGTCATACACCCGTAACACATGTAACATTTATATATGATTAATCCGCACCGTTATAATCTGGCTCCATCAAAATAAGTGATGCAGATCCTTCTCTTTTTCTCTCAATTAATGAGAGAGTTTCTAGTTTTTTTCTTTGTTACTGTTTAATGTGGGAATTTTTAGCCTTTATAGCGAAGGAGGAGCCTTGAATCCTGCCAATTGTTTATATTTATATAAATTTCCGAAAAGAAAAAAAAGAGAGACATTAGAAGATATGTTAACATTGTTAAATATATTCACTAATCAGGAAATACACGAAAGTAAGGAGCCATGTTTTGGATCCACTGACAATCTATTCAGTAACATGAACAGCAAGAATCTACATGTCACATTTTCCTCAGTCCTAACAAGACGTACTGTGTCTTTATCTGTAGGTATGCAAAAAAGCCCTCTCTCCTAGGTATTGAGCTTTTGAATGAGCCTTCTGCAGCTGCAGTCCCACTAGATACTCTAGTGTCATATTACAAAACAGGCTACCAAATTGTACGAAGCTATTCGGATACAGCTTATGTTATATTCTGCCAGAGGATAGGGAATGCAGATCCAATGGAGCTTTATCAGGCTGACCTGGGTCCAACTAACACCGTCGTAGACCTGCATGACTACAATCTCTTTGATCCTTATTTTGAGAAACTTAATGCAACAGAGAACATACAGTTCATATATAAGAACAGACTGCCTCAAGTGAATTCCTTGAATGGCGCAAATGGACCTCTTGTTTTTATTGGTATTTCCTGCGAACTCAATTTTAACAATGTTTTTGTGTGTAATACTTCTTATAACTCTGCATTGTGCCTCGTTAAAAAATTCCATATAGATCATTTGAATTTTTGCCAACCATTTGATGATAGGGGTTTCTCAATTTATCCTACTATTTACAAAGACTTTCTTGTACCAGATATCAGTCATTCTTCCCTTGTACTCCATCTCATAGGTACGCTCTATACTAATTTCTTTCCTCCCTTCTATTACATTATTCAGGAGAGTGGGTTAATGAATGGAATGTCTCAGACGCTTCACGAACTCAATACCAATTATTTGGAAAAGCCCAATTAGAGGTCTACGGGAAAGCCTCCTTTGGCTGGTCTTTTTGGACAGTCAAGTGCAACAGTGTGCACTGGGATTATGAATGGAACATACGGAACAAGTATCTTATTGGTAAGCAGTTCGTCCTGTACCACTTCTCCACTGCTTTCAACATCCAATCACTTCTAAACAGAATTTTACTATCATCATAAACAATGGAGCTATATAACTATTAGTTTTCCTTGGTAACACCTAGGCCACTATGTATTCCATTTATTAACCAAGGGCGTATGCTATTATGTTGCATTAAACTTGGTTATCATACAGTTGTCCTGACGATTGCCATCTAAATGCTCACCCCTTGACAAATGGCTTACGGTAGTGTGACTGCTAGAGTCTAGACGAGCTGTAGCATCCTCTGTTATTATGATAGACAGTTAAGACTCGTGTTGCTTAATGCAAGCAAGTATTTCCTTTTTGCAGCTTGATTCAGTATGCCCATGTCCTGTGTTAAGATTTAACGTGATTTTTTTTCCTGCAGGTGGTTCACCGTTGGAAAGCCCAAATTACATGTTGCTCATGGCAGGATGCCTCATGTATCTTTTGACTATATTAAGTTATTAACATGATACAATAAAGTTACCAGCAGAAAATAGTCTAATACCATTTTTTCAGAAAAAAAAGAAGAGGATAGTCCGATAGAGTCTCTAAATTTGAGGCATTTATTCGTTCACAAATGTTGATGTAAAGAGTTCCTTAATGTATGATTCATCCCCCGCCCCCCAACCTTACCGGTACTGTTCATCCTTTCGTCACTCCTTTTAAGCATGGAGAAAATGCAGTGCAGCCTTTGCTGAACCTCTGACTCTGAATTCTCCCTCCTTATCTGAATTCTGAAGGAAACCATGCAACTTGCCGATGATGATGGTGTTGACAGTCGTGGACAATGTCACCATCACAGTAAGGGGAATGAATCAATGAACCCTGTGAGCTATTATTTTTCTTCTGTTAATCGGAAGCCTGTAGTTTGCCAGTTGTTACGTACGGCAGAAGGCTGTTGCTTATTCGTTCCTGCGACCTACTATTGCGATCGATTTGCCTTGCCATATTTCTAGAACTAAGCTTAATTTTGTGCATGCTTAACCTAACAGGTTAGTGCAAAACTGCAACAAAATCAACTGTTTTCTTCATATTTGTGTTGAGGTCGAGTGCTCAGGCGCCGGTCTCCTGAGTTAAGAAAAGCAGCTGGCTGACTGGCCGTCGTCCAAGTACCCGTAACTCAGGACATAACACACTGTTGATGATAGCAATCAAGTAAACAAGCACTCAGTTTCTATGAAAGTATCCTAAAAAAAGTAGTACTAGCCAGCAAATTTGCACTGATATTGGCCTTGTTTTTTTTCAGTTTTTAAAAGCTGTTTTTCGACTTTTCTACAGTAACTAACTTTTAAACGAAATATCTTTTCAAGATAGAGTCTACTAGTTAATTGTAGTACATACTTTACCGACTTCATTTATATCGTCAAAAACCGTATGTGAGTTTCTGTTACCTTGTAATCTCTCGTACAAACAGTTCAAAAGGCACAAACTGCAGCTAAAAGTCACGAGCCAAAAAAAAAAGCCCCATT
>CM029623.1:5202501-5257501 GCA_017311315.1 Dendrocalamus latiflorus
ATTGTTGCCATCACGGTTTAGCCACGTACGTGCATGGCAGGTTTTGGTGCGTTTGGACCATGCATTCTCAGTCTTCCACGCACTCTCCCCATTCACGCGGGCAGTGGTACCCATCGACCGTCGGTCTCTCGCTAGGCTCGCACGATCCACATCCGACGGACGGCGCCGGCCCATCAGTCATCGCTGGCCTGGTCGTTGATTCGATTCTGCTCTGCTGCCCGCCGCGCTAAATCGAAGAGGAGCACAGCGTAAACTAAGGTTTAAAGAGAGGGGAGGATGTTGGTGCAAGTGGAGGACGACGCATAATTCGAACGCCCGCTGCAACCGGCGAGATGCACTTGCCGGTGGAGCCCGGACCCTTCATTGTTCGCATCAAAGATCAAACTCCTAGGCCCGGTTATTTTTAGCTTCATGCTTATGTTTTTTTCTATAGTAATTAGTTTTTAAATAGTATATCTTTTTAAGAATGGGTCTACAGTTGATTGTAGTAGACACTGTACCGACTTTAACAATACCGACTAAAATCGCATACGACTATCTTTCTCTTCATACCCTCTCTCGCGAACCGTCAGGACTCAAAAGTTATAAGCCAAAAGTCATAGCCCAACCCACCCTAAAGCCAGCTTGGGCAAAAGAAATCAGGAATCGTCAAGGGTGGGTTCTTTTAGGCCATGACTTATGACTTTTAACTTAAATTATTGAATTCTATCTGTTTACTAGAGAGTAGAGAAAGATACACACATGTAATTTTAACCGATACAGATAAAGTAAAGACAATGTCTACTATAATTAATTTATAAATCCTATATTAAAAAGATATTTTATTTAAAAAATAATATATATAGAAAGTCAATCCATAAGGGAAAAGCATCCACCCCAGATTCATGCTCGACTCTAGCACAGCAGCAGCATTTTTATGCTTATATATGCACACCAGTCGCTAAACACTAACCAATCACATGTTTAGAATGAGGAATTTCACGTTAAGTAGTTCAATTACCGAAGGAATCGGAAAAAAAAAATTCGCGTTGGGAAAGGAGCTTAAGGCCCCGCTTGATTGAGCTGAAAAATAATTAATTTTCACCACGAGTGGATACACATTTCTACAAAACTCGTCACGGTAACTTCACACGCACGGCGCCCACGCGCCCTTTTTACCTCTTCCCTCCCACGTACGAACACACTCCCTTCTTCACTCCCCCGCCTCTTGAACTCCCACCTGAAAGGAGAAGCGGAGAAAGCCACCACCCTCCACTGACCCGAACCCATGGGCGCGACGCGAGGCCGCGGCTCTGGCCGCCGCTTCGTTCTCCTCGTCATCGTACTCGTCGCTGGCGCGGCCAAATTCGCGGCGGCGCAGCAGGTGCAGGTCTCGCCACCGGGCCCTGGCCCGAACTACTTCAACCTCAATAATTTAACCTCGTCGACGGTGATCGTGATCGTCATTCTCGTCACCGCCTTCTTCTTCCTCGGGTTCTTCTCGATTTACATCCGGCGGTGTGCCGGGGGCCAGCTCGGCGGGCCAGGGGACTACCCCGGCGGCGGCAGGCCGGGCGGGGACACGTTCGCCTCGGGCGCCTCGCGGTCGAGGAGGATGAGAGGGCTGGATCCGGCGGTGCTGGAGACGTTCCCGACCATGGCCTACGCCGACGTGAAGTTGCACAAGGCCGGCAAGGGCGCGCTTGAGTGCGCCGTATGCCTCAGCGAGTTCGACGACGACGAGACGCTCCGCCTCCTGCCAAAGTGTTCCCACGCGTTCCACACGGACTGCATCGACGCGTGGCTCGCGTCGCACGTCACCTGCCCCGTCTGCCGCGAAAGCCTTGTCCCCGACGCCGAGGCCGCGACGGCTGTCAGGACTGCTGTGTCGACGACCACCGAGCAAGACGTCCCTGCGCCGGAGCAGCCGGCGCAAGAAGCTGCTGCGGCGCCAGAGCAAGTGACCGTGGTCGTCATTGATGCTGAGGAGACGGAGGAAGAGAGGATTAGGAGGGAGGAGGCAGCCGAGCTGATGCGCATCGGCAGCGTGAAGCGCGCGCTGCGCAACAAGTCGGGCCGGCGTCCGGCGCAGTTCCCGCGATCGCACACCACGGGGCACTCGCTCGCCGGCGCTCCGCTCGCGGCGGCCGGCGAGAGCGTTGAGAGGTTCACGCTGAGGCTGCCCGAGCACGTCCTCCGGGAGGTCGTCGCGGCGGGCAAGCTGCGGCGCACGACGAGCCTCCAAGCGTTCCGGACGGGCGGTGACGGAAGCACGCGCCGCGGCTTCGGCGGCGCCCGCGCCGCGAGGAGCGTCCGGCTAGGCCAGTCCGGCCGGTGGCCCAACATGTCGTTCTTGGAGCGCCCTTTCACGGAGAGGCTGCCGGCGTGGGGTTCGGTGCGCCGTGGCGAGGCCGATGCGCCGGGCAAGGTTGCTGGCGACGGCAAGGCCGCGGAGCAGCAGCGCGACGGCGGGGCCTGCCCACTTCCACTTGGAGGCCGTGTTTGACGTTGCTTTTTGACGTGCTGAAAGTACTCCACTAAGGCCTTATTTGGCAGCCCATAATTCTCGATCTATTTACGTTGATGGACCAGAATTTTAGTCTCATAATTCTCAATCCATTCCTGTGTTGGGGAAATCGCCCAAAATCTAGACGAGTGATGAACGACAACATTAGAGATCACACATACGAACACGAGTAAACTTAGATTAATTTCGTTTCTTTGTGACACGATGCAGTGCGATGCGTTTGCGCTTTTTCTTCTTTCTTATATATAGAAGCAATATACAAGACTTTGAAACCAATGCGGCATACCACGCTGAGAATCCGACACGGAAACATCCCGACTTTCCGTTTACGACCACTTTGAATCCCAAACAAACTCTGACTCCTGACCCCTTACGTCTACGATTGCTACAGTGTTCTTACGACCGCTACAGTACCTTTATGACTTACGACCGCTACAGTATCTTCACGACTTACGACTGCTATAGTACTTGAACGTGGTCGGGACTGCTATGGTCGTAGATACGACCAAACCTGAAGACAACTAGATTAACTCTATCAATCTCCTCCTTAAGCTTGTTGTCTTCCGTCGATGTTCCGCACACTGATCTTCTCACTCATCTCCATGAACTTCATTCTTCCGAGCGATTTGGTCAAGATGTCTACGAGTTGGTCTTCTGTGCAAACATGCTACACTTCTATCACCCCTGATTCCACACATTCTCTTATGTAATGGAACCAAGTGTCAATGTGTTTGTTTTTCTCATGGTAGACTGGATTTTTGCACAACACTATTGCAAATTGATTGTTAATCTTCAAGGTTACCTTCTGAACCTTTGTTTTCAACATGTCAGCCAATAATCATCCCAGCCATACCCCTTGACATGCTGTCACACAAGCTGCAATGTACTCTACTTCACACAAGGATAAAGCGATCACCTTCTGCTTCTGCGAACATCAACTGATTGGATTCGACCCAAAGAAAATACCATGCATGAAGTATTTTTCCGATCATCGATGTCACCCGCAAGATCATTGTCCGAGTAGCCAACAGCCTCAAACCTTCTTCCTTCTTCTCGTATACACACCCGTAACTCAAAGTTGCTTTCACATACCTCAATATGTGCTTTACAGCACCCATATGTTCTGTTGTTAGGTTCTCCATGTACCTGTTTACCATCCCAATCGAGAACGTCAAATCCGATAGTGTGTGTAGTAAGTATCTTAAACTTCTGATTATGCTTCTGTACAGAGTCTTGTCTATGGGAGGATCTGTGCTATTATTGCTTATCTTCAGGTGGGGTTACATTAGAATTTGTGTTTGATTGCAATCCTTCATGCCTCATTTGTCTAACATCTTTGTTATATATACGGTCTAGCTGAGAGTAATCTTCCTAGAGTTTTGACGTACTTCAATGCCCAAGTAGTAGCTGAGTAACCCGAGGTTGCTCATGCTAAATAATTTCTTCATCTGGCATTTGAAGCTATTGATCTCCTCGATGCTTTCTCAAGCGATGATCAAATCATCCACATAAAGTCCAACCAACAAACTCCTTTTTCTTTGCCTTCGTTTTATACACTGCATGCTCTAATGGGCATTTTTCAAAACCGAGTGCCATGAAAGACTTGTATATCTTTGTATTCTGCAATCTTAATACCAAGTGTTCTTCTCCTTTCTTCTCAAATCCTAGAGGTTGCACAACATAGACTTCTTCCAGATCGCCGTTACGGAAGACTGACTTCACATCCATATAATGAACTTCCCATCCTTTGTGTGCGACAATTGCAATAAGCAGTCGCATCGTTTCTAGTCTTGCAATTGGGGCAAAGACTTCATCGAAAAAACGCCCTATCATTGAACGTACCCCTTTACAATTAGCCTCATCTTGTGCTTTACGATCATGCCTTGGGTGTCCTTCCTCACCTTATACACCCACTTCAACCCAAAGGGCTTGTGACTGACTGGCAATGGAACAAGTTACCATGTTCCATTTTCTTGGATAGAGGACATCTCCTCCTCCATAGCTCTTCTCCACTCTGATTTTGCCTTGGCTTCTTCAAAGTTCATAGGTTCCTTCTCTCCGAGTAAGGATAACTCTGAATCTTCCAACTTGATTGGAGATGTGGCATCATAGAGATTAGTAATGTCACACTCCCATCGAGGTCCTTCAGATGAGCTTTCATCGAGTTCCAATCTTCGTGGAGCACCAGGTGAGATCGGCATTCCCACCGTTGCTATAGGAGTACATGGTGTAGTCAAGCCGGGCAAGCTGATTCCCATGCTCGTACTTGCCATGGTCGTACCTGAAGTTCCTACAATGTGGTCATGTCCTCCAACTTCATTCTCCATGGTCGTAGGGTTGGAAGTTACTACGTGGTCGGTAGGACCTATGATCACGTTGTGGTTGGATCCTTTGACTACGCTCACCGTGGTTGGTGCATCGGCTACATAGTCATCAAGATCTGTGTCAGTGTTAGGAGGATAATGCACCGTGAAGATGTCTTCCATAGGTCGTACCTCTGATCCACTCCCACTTCCTCTCCTCCTCGAACATTGTATCACGAGTCACCATGACTTGTCGTGTCGTCAGATCAAGCATCCGATAGCCTTTCATCTTTGACTCATACCCAATGAACACCATTTGCTTGCTTCGATCTGCTTGCTTGGAGAGGTGTGGTGTGGTCATTTTTACATGTGCAACATCCCCAAAAGTGCGGAGGTGACCCACACTTGGCTTGCGGTTGTAATAGGCTTCATATAGAGTTTTGCCGATGATGCTTGTCGTTGGCGCCCAATTTAGGAGATAAACGACAGTCGAGATTACTTCCCCCAAAATTCTCCTGGGAAACCGATGCTCTTCAATAGACTCCTAGCCATACTGACTACCGTCTGGTTCCTCTTTTTGATGACACCATTTTGTTGGGGAGAATAAGGCGCTATTAGGTATCGCCTAATTCCCAACAGCTCACAGTAGTCTTTAAACTTATTCAAGGTAAACTCGCCATCGTGGTCAGTGCACGAAGCTTTCAGCCTCAGATTCTTCTCCACCTTGGCTGTTGTCTTGATCTTCATGAACACCTTGAATGCTTCATCTTTGTTTTGGAGTAACGTTAATCATATGTACCTTGTACAATCATCTACCAACAGTAGGAAATAACGATTTCCTCCATACGTGGTAGGAGTTATTGGCCCGCAGATGTCACTGTGCTACAACTCGAGGGGCATATCTGCTTGGTATAGAGACGTGGTTGGAAATGGGTTCCCATGTTGTTTGCCGATCAGACAACCATTGCATATGCGATCCATGTGCTCGATCATGGACATGCTTTGTACCATCTTCTTATGATTCAAATCATTCAGAGCATGAAAATTAACATGCCCGTACCTGGCATGCCATCTCCACGTCTCTTCAGTGCCTCTTGTTAGAAGACACTTTGGAGTGCCAGTGCCAGATTAATGTGTAACACATACATCCGGTTTCTTGATCTGCTCACTTTGGCCAATAACCTCTGAGTTCTGTCTAAGATTGACATTACTCCTCCTTCAACCACAATCTTGCAGCCATTCTCGTCTAGCTGACCAAGACTGATAATATTGCTTCTCAGCTTTGGGATGTAGTAAACCATCATAAGAATACAATGTTCACCTATGGAACACTCCAACAGTACTGAGCCCCTTCCTTGTATCTCCACAGTCGAACCATCTCCAAATTTGACTGAGCCTTTTACCTTTGTATCAATCTATGCAAACTTTTCCATGTATCTGGTCATGTGGTTACTTGCACCAGTGTCTAGGTACAAAGCCTTGTTTTGGGTGCCACTAAGCTTCGGCATCACCTTTTCTTCATGCAGGAATACCTCTTCTTCAGGTGTTGGGGTTGTATGGATGAGTTCACATATTTCGATCACTAGCAGCTGAGGATCATCGTCGTTCTCCTTCGCTATGAGATTTGCCCTTGCTCTTCAATTTAGCTTTGGACACTCTTTCGCAAAGTGCCCGTACTCGTTGTAGTTGAAGCACTTGACCTTGGTATTATTGAAATTTGTCAGGAATCGCTCATCGACAATGTGTTTGCCTTCTCCTCGGCCACCGCCTTGTCCATGGCCGCGTCCCCAACCTCTTCCATTTCGACCTCCTCTCTGAGTGCTGTTGAGCCCTCATTCTTCTTAGTGTTCATGTTCCTCTCTTCCCACTTACCTTCAGTAAAGAGTAGCTTGTCTCCTCTGTCCTTCGAGTGCCGTCAACCCTTGAGTCCTTCCTTGAAAGTTCTGATATGATCGATTGCCTCTGAGACCGATATTGTTTCAACATCACCGAATTGCTCGATCATTCCGATAATCTGGAGGAATCTATCAGGAACTGAATTGAACAGCTTTTCGACAATGTCGCTTTCTTCCAGCTTCACATCGAGCGAGCGGATCTCACCCACCAGCGTGGTGAGTTTCATAGAGTACTCGGTGATCGTCTCTGAGTCTCCAATCTGCAATTTGCTTAGTTGCCGTTTGAGCACTTGAGCACGTGCCTTCTTGACATGATCTTTGCCTACCCGCATCTTCCTGAGTGCGATCCAAGCTTCTTTCACACTGTCTCCTTCTCGGTGATCGACATCATCACGTCATTTGGAATTGCTTGCACGATGGCCACCATTGCGCCTTGATCCTTGTCATCATCGTCGTCTTCATCTTTGACTGCTGACCAAACCCCTAGTGAACACAAGATTAACTTCATTTTTACGGCCCATATGCCGTAATTTGTTTCCCTCAACATCGGGTATTGAATTGGGATCATGGCTCTTCTTGTCATCGGCTTGACGAGAACGCCTATCTTCGATGGATCGAGTTCATTGCCTGTGGTCTTAATGAGCTCTCCTGACTTCAACGGATCACCAGCGTTGCCGGCTATTGCTTCGTCCCCTAGGCTCTGATACCAATTGTTGGGGAAATCGCCAAGGACCTAGACGTGTAATGAGTGACAACCTTCGAGATCACACACACAAACACAAGTAAACTCAAATTGATTTCATTTCTTTGTGAAATAATGTAGTGCGATGCATCTGTGTCCTTTTCTTCTTTCTTATATAGAGAAGCAACATACAAGACTTTGAAACCAATGCGGTATACTACATTGAGAATCTGATATGGAAATATCTCGACTTTTCATTTACGACCACTCTGAATCCCAAACAAACTCTGACTCCTTACGACTATGACTGCTACAGTATTCTTACAACCGCTACAATACCTTTACGACTTACGACTGCTACAATATATTCACGACTTATGACTTACGACCGCTACAGTACTCGAACGTGGTCGAGACTGTCATGGTTGTATAACGTGATCGTAGACTGCTGTGGTCATAGAAGGTTGTCATAGATATGACTAGACCTGAAGACAACTAGATTAACTCTATCATCCCGTCAATAGACCGGGATTTTAGAACTAAAATTCCGGCCCATCGACAGAATGGGTCGAGAATTATGGGTTGTCAAACAAGGCCTAAAATTAGGAACATGCCCTTGTCATCAGCGTTAATCCTCTATTCCGTAGCAAATTTAAATTTGTGTACATAGACTTTTGCTACTGGAGCGAGAAGGCGTTAGTATTGGGTTTTACTGAAAATAAATAGTAGTGGCCGAAAAAAGTAGCTTTTACACAGAGGGAGTGAGAGTTACAAAAAAGTAAGGGAGAGATGCATGCGCATGACGGGAGCGAGAGGAGTGAGGTGAGTGATGCACCTGTGACCCTTGCCTTATTCCCAAAGTGAAACAATAGCGAGAGGAATGAACAATTCAGTTCGAGAAGTCATATGTTCGTATGAGTTTTTGGCTTTTCTAAGTAAAAGTAAGAAGCAAAAATCAATGCTAATAGGGCCTTAATGTTTGGTTAAAAAGGGATTCTCTATTTTATTTTGTTCTTTTATAAGTAGGAAGGTATATAAAGGGTCGTTCGTATTGGTTTTTGCTGATGGCTTTTGGCTAAAAATGAATAGTAGCAGCTAAAAGAAGTGGCTTTTAGAAAGGAGGGGACGAGCGGTGGAAAAATTGAGGGATAGATGCGTGTGTCTGATGGGAGCGAGAGTAGTGGGGAGCGTGATGCACCTGTGACCCCTGCTTTATCCCCGGAGTGAGACTGTAGCGAGAGAAGTAAAGAAGCCGCTTCTAAAAGCTAGGTGTTTGTATTAACTTTTGGTTTTTCTAAGCAGAAGACAATATAAATAGTGGCTAATTTTTCTAGACAAGTTTTGGTATCTATATTTCTGCATTTCCTTTTGTTCATAGCTCGTAATTAAGAGACACTGTGTGAAATGAGTAAAATCATCTTCATAGATAATGAAGTTATTTTATTTTTTCAGAACGCGCAAAAGCGTTACATGTCATTGCGCTAAGAATAGGAAAGAGAAAAAAGACAGGCTAGTGAGCTGGTGGTGGGAGCGAGGATGTTGTTCCCATTCATCCATATTTAATCCCTAAGATCGGTGTCTTATTTACCCAGAGTGCACGCGCGCGCGCGTATGTGTATATATATCAGACTCTATGATTGAGACTTTACATTCCTGATTAAGACTTTCTATAAATCAACGACTTTCTTTTCAATTTGATGTCTTTTCGAATTAATGAATATTAACGAGTTTGCTTGATATATTATATATCATTGCACTAGCACGTATCTAAAAGCAATTCAAAAGCAGGGAGACTTGGTGCTCAGACACCATAGTGCGCTATTTCAGACACTATAGTATAATTAACAGGGGCACCATGGTGCCTGAGTAGCATGGTCTAGAATAGGTATTTCCCTTATGTATCATGTGTGAAAAATTTTGAAATATTTTAGATGTCAAGTTTAACTAGTTTACTAACTAATTCAAATAAATTCGAACTAAAGTTAGTGTCTCATATATATATATATATATATATATATATATATATATATATATATATATATATATATATATATATATATATATATATATATATATATATATATATATATATATATATATATATATATATATAGGAAAAATACCTTTTACTCCCAGGTGTAATTACACCCACCTCTAATATACCACCTAAATAAACTTGAAATACTCCTTTATTGATTTAAGTATACTCATATACTAATTATAAGATACTCCAATGTGAACCACATGAAAAACTGCAAAGAAGTTCATAGTTTTTAGCGTATTTTATAAATACCTTCATGTACGCGCATAAAAAGGAGTATGTCACAAAAATGTACATACTACTTCTAAAAAAATTGTTCATACCACCTATATGGTCTTAAATACTCATATACTACATGTATATACCCTCCGTTACGCGAGATACTCCCTATATTGTGAGATATGATATATATATATATATATATATATATATATATATATATATATATATATATATATATATATATATATATATATATATATATATATATATATATATATATATATATATATATATATATATATATATATATCGTATGCCCGCTGCATGAGACCTAGAAGGCTCCACAAAAATTCTAGTGTGCAGTGAATGTGCACTTGTGTGCACATGTCACGTAAGTAAGGTGTGTGTTCTCGTTATACTCTCTCTAAAAAAGAAGAGGGAAGAAAAACAACATCCCAATCAAGGTAATAAATAGCGAATAGCGGGGTAGAAACGGATTGACGTTCACATAGTGGATAGTGAACGATATATTCCAATAGTGGAATCTAAAACACACTTCCAATTTTGAGATACCCATGTGTGTGTATATATATATCATGATTTATGACTTACTCCAATTACATGATCATTTTTTGTACTTAATTACTTGACTGCCTAGGCAAATAGAGCCATAGAGGCAGTTGTTTCGTGCTCAACATAGGTCTTTCTATTGCAATGCAATCTACCAGTATCAGAATGTAGGCCACTCAAACAAGATCGCACAAAAATAAAAGAAGTGCCATACAGAAATGTTGGCCACAACCCACACAAATAAGAATGGGTCTCGCTCTCCTACTCTCATCCAGAAATGTGCAGACTGTTGCTCACTGTAATTAATGACATGATGTTGAAATGTAGTAGATGTGGTGCTAAATTAAACTACAAACAAATAAAGTTATATCATAGGATTCCACAATAGATCAGTAGAAATAAATGAAACTGACCATCACTATATCATCCTGACATCTGCAATTACAGCCATTATATAGGCCTGACATCTGCAATTGCGGCCGCTATATCAGCTTGACATCCACAATTACGGCCGCAAAATTCACATGCGCTATTTTTCATTGCTACTTCTCCTCGGTAGCGCTGGCTTGCCGTTACCACAATTGCGGCTGCTATAAATGCTATTTAGTACACTGGTCCCAATTACATCAAGGCATACGAGCAGTCATCGCCACACAGGACCGAAGCAAAAGAGAGGTAACGAGAAAATCAACTAAAGCTATGAGGAAAAAAAAACCAACTACGGAGACTGAAATAGGCGACGAATTTATAGTAGCATTGACTTCACATTTGACAACTCCTATATGGTTTTCCAACTGAGCAGGTTAACAAACCGGTGCAAGCAAGGAGTTATTACCGTTTATCACACACACAACGCCCACCTAGCCTTTACAAATAGTCGTACATTTCACTTTCAGTTTTGCCTATCAAACGCCTCTCAATAATGGTACTAGAAATCCAGCGTTTTGGTATGACGTGGCTAAAAAAATATGTATCAAACCACAGGTAACCTGACGAATGGTTCAGTCAGTAGAGAGTCTGCTAACCGATATCAAACTTCCCAGCCAGTTAAACGACGGATCGTTAGTTTTGCAATCAGTTAAACTTTTAACTTAGTGCTGTCTGTCTATCTATCTATCTATCTATCTATCTATCTATCTATCTATCTATCTATTATCAAAGCAGAGGTAAAAAAAACCCACCATGTGCACTCTTAAGGGCTAAAAATTCTCACGTTAATCGGAGGAAAAAGAGGATCTAGCCGTCCATCTGGTGGATTCAAATTATAACGGTTTAGATTAAAAGAAAGAGTTCATGTCAAGTACAATAAAATAACAGAAATTCAGAATAAAAATAACAAATTAGAAATTAGATTACCATATGAACTTCAAAGTAAAACTGAAATTCATAATAAAAATTAAATAAATATTAGTAGTTGGATTTGTACACAAAGTCTGACCTAAAACTAAAATTTTGAATAAAAATAAAATAAAATTAGCGATTTGATTCCCATACGAACTCCAAAGTAAAATCCCAAAATAGCTTAAATTTGAAATAAAATAAAATAAATACCAGTTTAATATGTATACTGTTCGAACATGAAATTATAAAAACTCCTTGTCATATAAAATACACAAATATACAAACTCAAAATAAGCCATCAAGTGTGCTCTCAAGTGCTAGAAATTACCATCCCTCAATAGTTTAAATTTGGAATAAAAATGAAATGAAAAATACCAATTGGATTTGTATACGATTCCAACCTAAAGCTATAAAAAAACTTCACGTCATGTACAATCCAACAATATGCACATTTGGAATAAAAATCAAAGGAAAATTAGCTATTTGATTTAAAACTATATAAAAAATTCCATGTCATGTACAATCCAACATTACACACATTTGGAATAAAAATCAAAGGAAAATTAGCGATTTGATTTCCACACAAACTCAAAATTAAAATCCCCAAATATCTAAAATTCAGAGTAAAAATTGTATTTGTATACAAATTTCAATCTAAAACTGAAAAAAGCTCGTTGTCATATGAAATAAAAAAACACATAAATTCAAAAGAAGCCGCCACGCTCGCTCTCAAAGGGTATAAATTACAACGTTAATCGATAAAAAAAGAGAAATATCTACCGTGCCTTTTTTCTTAGTGAAGACATCGGCTATTTGTTACAGGGATGAGACTGTAACGGTGTAGGTTAATCATCTATCAAACTGAAGGACCATGTGAGAAGATCTAGGATAATATTGTGATGAGCCATTGTAATGTTTTAGAGTGGTTAATTGTTTTTTTTACAAAGAACGCTTTCTGCTTGGGCTATTTGCTTCAACCATAAAAGGTAGTCAGAAGTGTGGACTACAATCGGTAGTTGATAGTTCGATTGGCCTTGGAATAGGCAGTCTGAACGGCCCTATGTTGGGCAGTTCGACGGCCCTATGTTGGGCGGTCCAATCGGCAGGTCGAGCATGACAGAACAACCATGGATTGCCGCAGATTCAGTACCTGGTTGGTGCTCAGTGATCAATAGTCGTAGACTTTATGATTGGGAGTTGTAGACTTTGTGATTGATAGTCGTAGAATTAGCGGTCAATAATAGTAGACTTTATAATTGGTAGTCATAGACTTTGCGATCGGTTGTTGAAGGCCTCACGGTTGGTACTCGTAGGTTTCAAGTGCTTTAATTCTTGTATCATTCGAAGTACCTTGAGTACTCATGTCTGACTGGTTGAGATCAGTGGTCGGATCACCCGAAGGCTAGTAGTCGGACCAGCTGTGGATCGACCAGATAGTGGGTTTTTGACCAGGATCTGATCTTTGTTATTTCTGAGTCATGAGTTGTGTTTGATTGATCTAGATTATTGCATATGTGCACAGGGGTTATTGTTTAGCCCTAAGCTTAGGATCAGTGACTTAGTTGTATACATTTTACATGGTGATGACTTTGTGTATGGTGCGGTGCTACGTGATGGTTTGTATGTTTGTGTCGATTGCAGGACTTCAGAGCTTGGTCGTGGTGAGGCGTTGGAGGACCGGGACTAGGCACAAGGTGATGCTAAGGTCTAGAACGTTCAACAAGACGCCGAAGATGACCGAGGCTATGCGGGGTGGTTGCAAGCCGAAACGACGAGGAACTAGAGCAGGAGCTACCGGTGGTGGATATGATGAGCAACGGAAAAGTGAACCAGGACAAAACTCAGGGAGGAGCCAAGGTCCTGTGTGATCAAGGAAGTCAGGTGCTCGTCATACGCAAAGGGAAACTTCGTGGACAATGGTAGAGTGGCATTTTGGTAAATTGCCCAATACCGAAAAAGTGGCGGTGTGTGAAATCGCAACGTTGGCCTAAGTGGTTTAGGTCTTGTATATGAGAAAGTAAAACCCAGTGTTATGTGGGGTTAACGGGTTTCCCCCATTGTGATAGTAGATTGGACCACTAAGGGTTAGGTGGCTGGTTGCTCACTTATAAAAGAGGGTTGGTATAGAGTCAAGAAGATGATCAATAACAACAGCAAAGCTAGGCCTTGACGACGAGCCCGATGGTGAGCTGAGCGGCAGACGACTATAGATCCAAAGAAAAAAGGGGTAGAATGCTTTGGGAATGGCAAGGAGGGAGACTCTTGGGCAAGGGCAATGGTGGGCTACGACTTTAGTGGCGGTGCAAACTCCTAGACGACGGTGAACGACAGTTGCTGATCGGAGATGATGAAAGGTGATAAAAGCTGAACGAAGGCTGGTGACGGTTGGAGGGGCCAGCGCTGGTGGCTATTGTAGAAGGCACGTGGGGGCTTTGCAGATGGTGGGCTCACATCCAGATCTAGCGATGCCATCACCGTGACATGGCTCGGTTGGATGTGACTTGTGAGGACGAGGGCAACGTCGGGACCTCACCGCTCGCACGCGCCACACAAACACGCCCACATCGCTCCCACCCTCGTACACGATGCGCCGACCAAGCAACAACAGGAAGTCGGTGATGTCGTGCTCTTCTTCTTCAGATCTGACAGCGCCACAACAAGATCCGGCTAAATTGGCGCCATTGGTGGTCCTGTCCCGGCGGCGGGCTCACATCCAGATCAAGCGACGCCATCATCGTGACACAGCTCGATTGGATGTGGGGACCAGGGCAAACACTGGGACCTCGTAGCTCGCACACGCCGCGCAAACACTCCCACATCGCTCCCACCCTCGTACACGACGTGCCAACCGAGCAACAATAGGAAGTCGGTGACATCGTGCTCTCCTTCTTCAAATCTGGCAGCATCACGATAAGATCCGGCTAGATTGGGGCCGTCAGTAGGCTCGCCCCAGTGACCGGTGTGCTCGCATCCACTTGGCACTACTTGCGTCGTTGTGCTCGACGTAGATCAAAAACTAAATCAAATTCAACGTCGCCAACGGTAAGAAGATAAAAGAGACCTGAGATCTGAAACGGTGGGGTTCGAATGGGAATAAAAAAAAGAAGAGGAGGAGCTGCAACTAAAGGGTCTGCCGTGCCGACGGCGATGACAGCGAGGGAGGTACGCCAACAGAGCGGACCTTTGACGGCATGGGCTGAGTTGGCCGTGGGAGCGGCTCTGGAGGCCCGTTACTCAGATTTTTACTTTCCACCGTAACAAGGAAAGAATTGATGCTACCATGCTCCACATAGTTCGGTCCTATCAGTTGCATGATCATCTCTCAAACACGCTGCTAATAAGTGAGTAATATTGGCATTTGATTTAACACGTTGCCTCGAAACATCAAAACAAAAAATATCTGAAAACCAAAATCAACGTGCTAAAACAACGTCTATTTTGGACTGAAGGTGGTAATCACTCGTAAGAGACACCGTGTGAAACGAGCAAACAAGGATGTTGCTTTCCACGCATGCTTCGATAATGATCATATTTGACTTGACAACCATACGTTTTTCCTTGTGAACAGGTTATTGTCTGCATAAAATGCAAGGAGTACTATCAAACAGCTCATCTACCCTTTCAAAAAAGTCGTACGTTTCCCTTTCAGTTTTGCCCATCAAAACTCGTAGAGATAAATGATATATTAGAAATCTAACATTTTGATTACTATTTGATATGACGCGACTAAAACATTCTCAATCGAACCGCATGTAACCTGAGGAATGGTTCAATCAGCACGGGGACTTGCTGGTCCATTGCCAAAATTCTGAGGATAGTTGTATAAGTGGATATCTTTCTTTTCGGTTTTTAAAAACTGCTTTTTAGTTTCTTTATAGTAACTAAATAGAGTGTCCTTTTAAGACGGAGTCTATAAATTAATTAAAGTACACACTATACTGACTTCATTTATATCAACTAAAACCACACGAGAGTTTCTGTTATTCCATACTCTCTCACGAACAAATTAAAAGTCATAAATCGTAGTCATAAGTTATAAGCCAAAAACAAGAAAAAAAACCCACCGAAGGCTTGTTTGGGTACTAGGGGCAAAATTCCCTGGGAAAATAAACCTCAGGTGGGATTTTCTTGCTCTGATGGGATCACCCTGGAACACGATAGAATAACAGCCATCGTCATTTGGGAAGAGTCGTGGGATCCATTCAAAACCGTTTATACGAATGACTTTTCATTGTGACAATTAGTTTTCGGAAAATCTATGGCGCTACTAGGCACGGGATAGTCTAATCGCGCACCTACATGCGGCACCGCCCTATGTTTGATCACAGAGGAATGCAAGTTCTATGGGTCCCACCACCATTACCACTGGGACTGGGCATGAGTCAAACTCATGTACGGGCCCACACCCACATTCTATGTTTGGAGAGGAGATGGGAATCCTCAACTTTTTGCATGGAGGCCCCTTAACCTTTCTATTACTCCATATAACATTTGTTTCTCATTTAACCAAAAAGATTCAAATAGTTATATTTTACTAGTAGTGTGCCCGTGCTAACGCTACGGTAAAATACAAAACAAGATAACATTTGTAAACAAACCTAAAACTTATGTACAACATGCTCACGCCATCGTTTCCCCGTTCCGTACGATCGCTCTGGCTGATGCATGTGCGCGAGACGCTCTTACTGAGCGGATGGTGTCGCGCGGCTTTGCTCTCAGGTCTGGCTTCGCTCTCAACATGATCGCACAACGTGGTCGTTACCAACCACTATCAACGTGGTCGAAACCGAACATGCACAGCGTGGTCGTAACGTGGTTGTTACCGACCACCACGTTGAACGAAGTTTCAACATCATCGAAGAGGCGTTCGACCACGTTGAAGAAGCACTGAACGTCGAAGGGGCTTATGACCACGGCAAAGTAGCAGTAGACGTCGTCGTAAGGCGTTCGACCACGGAAAACCTGAAGAAGACGTGGTCGGGAGATGATACGACAACGGCGGAGGAAGTTTGAGAGTGATCGACAGACATACGACCGCAGCAAAGCAAGTTGATCGTGGTTGTGGAGGTATTCGACCACGTTGAAGGAATTTTGAACGTGCTGGAAGAGATGTTCGACCACATTGAAGAAGCACTGAACATGGTCGTAAGGGTTATCGAGCACGTTGTCACGACATCGACCACATCGTGTGTAGTCGGAAGGAGCTTCGACCACACAGAAGCTTTGAACGTGATCTTGTTTAGAAGTCGTATGCGAGGATTAGAATGTTGGAAGTCTTACGACTTTGCCCAGAACCTTTACGACCTCTCATGATCGCCTACGACCGTGATTGCACGCAGTGATGCTGGCGATAACTGTTCCCCATAGTCAAAACACTCTTTTGACCACGTTCACTTCCTTACAACGGTGCGCGCACACGATGCCGTCGACGGACACAAGCACGGACATCTCGTCTTCATCCTTTCCGTCCCTGGGCAGCTTCCTGGAGAGGATGCCCATAGTGGCGGTGCACGCTGCATCGCGGCGGTACACCCTCCCAGAGCCGTCCTCATCATTGGACTGATAAAGGTCACCCGGGTTGTAGTCGACGGTGAAGAAGCCATTGACGAGGTGGCAGCAGCGTTGAAGAGAGAGGGTGGTTTGAAGGAGCAGCGGTGGAGAAGGGTGCGGCAGCGGATGAGGGCAGGGCAGTAGCAGAGAGCAGCGACGCCAACCGGACAATACAGACTGCATCGCCATCTTTTCTTTCCTCCTTTTTTTTCTTTAAGAACCAACGAACTTTCAATTACTTCAAAACAGATGATTACATGAAGCCGTCAAATAGAATAGATTTGGTGAGGGCCTGTGCAAGATGCCGGAGAAAAAGAAATGGCGGAAGCCAGTATGCAAATAGCCGTACACAAACGAATGCTCTCAGCTAGATGAGCAAATAGCACAACACTTTGATGTGAGGCATCACTCATCATGGTGTTCTACGCCTGCCTAAGGAATTCTCCTAAACCCCAATGGTTACAGGATGACGTTGCATCACAACGCAGATATAATTTCCTTTGTCCGCGCTTGTGCTCTTTCCTTTTCTTCAGGTCCATCCAAATCCCCAATGTCTCTTCTTCTGGTACACAAAGATTGGACTGCCAGATTATTGAAGTTGTACACAGGTGTGTGGATACCTCATAGTTAAATGTTACTATACAAGGTTGGGACCTGCTAAACTGGGAGTCCATTATACCATAAAACTAATTAGTTTGAACGTGGTAAATACCAGGCTGGGGTCCTCCTCTTTTTCTTTGATGTCGCAGTCTCACCAGCATAAGAATCTGAGTTACAGGAGTACTTGTATGTGGGAGCAAAATATATCTTCTCCTCACTCCAACCCTTGAACACCCTTCCAGAGTTGCGCTCAATGTTAAGCTGAAAAAAATATACGCATAAAATGTTAACCAAATTGCAGCATGATATAACTAAAACACAAAATACACAGGGAAAGTTCTCCAAAGTTTGTCTTCTCCCATTCCATCACTTTAGTTCCTTCTAGGGAACAATTCAGCTGCCCTCAACCAAGTAGCAAAAAGAAGTGCCATCTTTTGAGGACTTTACCTGATCCTTTTCAAAAAGAGCATCCCAGTTATTTTCGGTCAGAAGTTTCTTGGTATCTTCATAGCTCAAGGAAATACGGTAGTTCAGATCCCCCAACCATATCACCCGACTAAAAGAAGCAACACGAGAATCAGAGAACAGCATTTGACAACAAATAAAAACTTAAAAATAATTGTAGCATGACTTCCTTACTCATGGTCAAGAATTTTCTCAGGGATTCTTCGCCCAGCTCTTCTGCAAATCCTTGGAAACTGTGTGACCCTCAGTATCTCTAAAACATCTAAATTGCGCCTCAACTCATCGCCTTCTTTCTCACCTGAAGCCAAATGGCTGCAGATGAAACAAAAGCTTGTCTGGTGCAGTGTCATGCTCACTGATATACAACCCTGAAGCCAAAAGTAAGTGCATCACTCAAAGGATAAGGGATCTACTGCATAGGGTTCTTCAGAGTTAGTTTTTTGCAAGATAGTGTTGGAGTATGTCGAGTAATTCTTTCTGTAGTTGTAGACAAATTTTGAATGTTGATAAAGAACTTTATATGAGAAAGATATCGTAAACACAGTCTATACATCAGTATTACAAAGTGGCCCCTTTAATATTTCAGACTAAAATAGTTTACTTGTTAATGTCTGCATGATCATCGTAACATTTTATTTGGCATCTGCAGTTCCATCCGAAATTTAGGATGGGCTACAATTTTCATATTTGAAAGGGCAATACTTATATAATTTATTTTGGTTCTGACCTTGTTTCCAAGATAGCCCATTATTCCACGACCTACACAAGATGTCCTCACATGGCCAATATGCTGCACCAGTTCTTTCTTTGCCCAGACTGTAACAAAAATACCAACCATTCGTTTGCAAGATATGAGGTTATATTTTAGGTGATCCCTGGAGGCAGAAGCACCAGAAGTCATTCCATCAACCATATAGCCATAATCATCATTCAATTTATCATCCACTTCATCTTCTTCAGAAGAGTCCGTCTCATTAGTGTATGCTTGTGGGCATCCAAAGCAAGCATCCTTGTAGGATTTCCTGGTCATTTCAACTGGGCAGTTGCAGAGTTTGAGTTGTTTTCTCTGTGTTGGCATGTAAGGCTTCCTGATAGATTTTAAGGAGGACTTCTGGAAGATTGCAGAACTGCTAGCTGTTTTTGAGTGGTTGGAGAACGAAGCATCAAGGTTTGATGAAGATTGAGACGACGTTGAATCAAGGGACTGAGATGGCTTGTGCTGGAAGATATCAGCATCACTGTCAACTGGTCGGTTTAGCATGCGGTTTATAAGAGCAAGCCATCTTGCAGCTGGTTCATTGTCTTCTAACACAAGCACATTCCCGGCATTGAGAGGGACAATTTCCTGAAAACTGTGTGATGATTAAAAGTAAAGAAGAGACGAGATGATGTCCTCTGTTCACAAGCCAAATAAACTCCAAGGAAAAATATAGCACATTTTGACAAAGATTAAATGCCAGTAAAATCCTAAGACCACTAAGAAACAAAAAATAACCTACCATCTATTCTTATCATACATTGAATATAAATATATGAATAAGAGGAATATAACGTATGGAAAATATGTAGGTTGTATAATGTACATTCTTTTAACATTGACAGGGTTAGATTCCAAAACTGCGAAGAATTGATGGGTCAAATACCTACCCTAAAACATAAATATCTGAATGGTCATCAGCAGGAAGGAAGTCATCCAGATTCAGCTCAGCTGTAGGTGTGTTTCCTCCAACATTCCATGTAGAGACAAATATCCTATGTAATGAACTAAACAAATCAACTAAACTGATATGGTTTCCGTAGCAGAAGGATTTAGTAAAAAAAAATTTGGTGTATTATAGAGGGGTAGAGAAGAAGGGAAAAAATGCACATCTTTATCACAAGTATATGAACAAATTGACCATGTAACCCAAAAGCATCGAAATTAGTAATGTTCACTTCAGATATTTACATGTTAATCATTTTTGGATTATTAAAAGCAAAAATAACACAATAGCACTTTAAAAGTCCACATGATGAACACTAAAGGAGAGAAGTGCAAAAACCAGTATAGAGCACTGATATGTTGCATGAAATTTATTTAGAAGATGAACACAAGGCCAGTCCGTTGTTGGCACTTTCAGGACAGAAACAGGACATACCTCCACTGAACTTGGCTCCATAAAGTTTAGCCCAGTGGTAATGGAGAGAACATACATCTAGTTGAGCACTAATAAAACCCATTAAGACATTTGAGATCACGAGCTTCACTACTTCTAGTCACATACCAAGTTGCATAGAAGTCAACGAGTAAAGGCTTTTCAGACTTCTCCAGTAACTCATCAAATGAAGAAAATGTTTGCTTCTTTGCTTCAACCTATCCAAAAAAGGTGGAAATAATATAGAACATAAGTAACAGAAATAAACAGATATTGAAACAAAAAAATAGCATTAAGTGTTGTTAACATAAAAAAATTTACATTTATGATAGTGTCAGCAGGAGACTATCTACAAACATAAGGACACTAAAAAATTGAAAATACGAGCTTGACCATATTCTGTAGTTAATCAATATATGACAAAACAGCTACAAATACATATAATGACATTCAGGAAAGAATCCTAACCCTTTCGTCATTAACAAATTCAGGGTTTAAGGGCAAATACCATCTAATAGAATTGCAACAAGCATTTTGGGTGATTAGCAAAAAAAACATCCTAGCTACTGATGTTTATGACATACATCAAGTTAAGTAGTTAACAATATCTGCGGGGCCTAGAAGAACAAAATATGTGTCGGTAGACCCAATTTGCTCTCAGTAAGACTGAATTGGAACTTTAATACAGTAGACGAAATGCTACGGTGTAATTCATAGCTCCAGGTTTACATCTCAAAGCGACTATTCTACCATCTAGACCAATTTACTAAATAAAATTCGTGCACGGTGCGTCCCATTCCATGAGCTAATTCTAAGTAACCAAATGCTGCGTTGAGTAAGGGGAATCAACGAGTGATCGAATGGAGTTCGCGACGGGCTCACCAGGAGCGTGCTTCCCCGACGAGGAGACGCGTCTGCTCGCCGGAGCCCCACGGCCGGCGATGGGGAGCGAAGCGGCGTCCACAGCGAGGGGCTCGCCGCCGGCGAGCGCGCGATGAAGGCGGCGGGACGCCACGACGTCAGCGACGCCAGCGCTGCGGCGGCGGCTTCTTCGCTTCAACCTATCCAAAAAAGGTGGAAATAATATAGAACATAAGTAACAGAAATAAACAAATATTGAAACAAAAAAATAGCATTAAGTGTTGTTAACATAAAAAAATTTACATTTATGATAGTGTCAGACTGTCAGCAGGAGACTATCTACAAACATAAGGACACTAAAAAATTGAAAATACAAGCTTGACCATATTCTGTAGTTAATCAATATATGACAAAACAACTACAAATACATATAATGACATTCAGGAAAGAATCCTAACCCTTTCGTCATTAACAAATTCAGGGTTTAAGGGCAGATACCATCTAATAGAATTGCAACAAGCATTTTGGGTGATTAGCAAAAAAAATATCCTAGCTACTGATGTTTATGACATACATCAAGTTAAGTAGTTAACAATATCTGCGGGGCCTAGAAGAACAAAATATGTGTCGGTAGACCCAATTTGCTCTCAGTAAGACTGAATTGGAACTTTAATACAGTAGACGAAATGCTACGGTGTAATTCATAGCTCCAGGTTTACATCTCAAAGCGACTATTCTACCATCTAGACCAATTTACTAAATAAAATTCGTGCACGGTGCGTCCCATTCCATGAGCTAATTCTAAGTAACCAAATGCTGCGTTGAGTAAGGGGAATCAACGAGTGATCGAATGGAGTTCGCGACGGGCTCACCAGGAGCGTGCTTCCCCGACGAGGAGACGCGTCTGCTCGCCGGAGCCCCACGGCCGGCGATGGGGAGCGAAGCGGCGTCCACAGCGAGGGGCTCGCCGAGCGCGCGATGAAGGCGGCGGGACGCCACGACGTCAGCGACGCCAGCGCTGCGGCGGCGGCGGCGATGGTGAAGGTCGCCATGGGTCCCCGCGCCTAGGGTTTTGGTCGGCGCGTTTGTGGTTTACCCGTTTCGCTCGCCGGAGTCCCAATGCTTCGAAGGAAGAAGAGAAAGATATTCGGCGCCTGGCGGGAGTGGGGGGAGGAGGAGGAGGCGGCGGTGGCGCGGGGTGGGGGGGAGTAGGCGAGGGCGGAGCGGCGGAGGAGGGAGGGGAGGAGGCGGCGCGGAGAACGGGGGGAGGAGCGGTAATCGCGGGGAGAAGGGCGGAGCGGCGGATGAGGGAGGGGAGGAGGCGGCGCGGAGAACGGGGGAGCGGCGGGAGCGGAGGCGCGGGGGAGGCGGAGATGGGGGAGGATGGGGGGAGGCGCGGGGGAGGATGGGGGAGGCGGAGGGAGGGGAGGCGCGAAGGAGGAGGGGGAGGCGGAGGGAGCGGAGGAGGCGCGAAGGAGGAGGGGGAGGCGGAGGGAGCGGAGGAGGCGCGGGGGAGGCGGAGAACGGAGCGGAGGAGGCGGGCGAGGGGATGGGGAGAGGCGGCGGGCGCGCGAGGGTTTGGCGTGCGGGGGAGAGACGTGGGGAGGTGGAGCGGGGGAGAGACGTGGGGACTGGGGAGGCAGCGTCGGCCGTCGGGGGCGTGTGCATGCGCGGGGTGGGTACCGGTTAAATGATGTGCATGATCCAAATGATTTTGACCTTAGGATCTTCAATGAGTAAGAGAATAAGGCTTCAGGAGAGATCTAAGCCATTCATTTGTATGGAGTTGGATTACTTTGGTACACAAATCTGGGTGGACTTAGATTTGGCATGACTGTGGGGGTGGTTGAGGGGGTGGATTTAGTAAAGAAAATTTTGGTGTATTATAGAGTAGGGTAGATAAGCAGTACTTCTAACTTATAATCATTGTATTTTTTTTGTATTCTATATGATGAGATGAACAAAATAAGACTAACATCGGATATGTTTAAAGCTAGTTAGAAGTGTTACTTTTTAGGTGGCAATTTGGATGGTGATTTAGGGCCGTAAATTCCTAACTGAACATGGTAATTTGTTCGAGTTATAGATTGTAACTTAGAGTGCAAATGATGGTAAACTTTGGACTATTTTTACATACAAAAATGATGGTAAATTATTAATTTAGGGTGGTAATTTTTAAAACTACAAGTAATAATTTATGGCACTAATGATGGTAAATTTGAACTTTTTTACACAAACTCAAAAAAATGATGTTGAATTCTAAAATTAATGTGGCAATTTGTTAAAGTTGATAATGATAACTTTAAGGTGCAAATGCCCAATGGGTGATAATTTTTGAGCTCTTTTACACTCACAAAAATGGTGGTAAATTCTTCAAATTAGGGTGATAATTTGTTAAAGCTGACAACGGTAACTTACGATGCAATTGATAGTTAAGTTTGGATCTTTTCAAATTGCACAAAATTGATGACAGTAATTTTGAAAACTCAGGGTGGCAATTTTCTAAAAATGTAGACGATAACTTAGGGTGTAACTGCTGGCACTTTTGAACCTTTTTCAAATTCACTAAAATGATGATAATTTTGAGTTTAAGAGGGTAATTTGTTAAAAGTGTTCGCATTTGTAACAAAATCGCCACCTAAAATTCTATTAAGTTACTATATACCATTTTGAAAAATTACCACCTTAAATGCAAAATATCACCTATTTATAAATTTTAGAAAAATTCAAAACTTATCGTCAGTTGAAACCTAGGTTATACATATCCATTTTTAACTATTCACCACCCTATAGTTTAATAATTATCCTAGGTAGATGTTAACTTAGGCTCTAAACTCATGATAAACTTAGGAATGAAACATGGTAACTCTGTTCCGACCGATGGTCATATCTAATATTATACTATTTGAGCTTGTATTTCACACAAACAAATGATAAGATGCAAGACAACATAAGATGCCTTTTCTCAGCTTAGAAAAATGCAAACAACCGTGAAACATGAGCGACATGTTAATGGGTTGCTCATGCTCAGTTAGAAAAGAATGCAACCCAGAGGGGACATGCGTAACAAGAAAAAAAAAGCCATTGTCATCTCAGTCTTATTTTGTTTATCTCGTTACGTAGAATACAAAAAAATACAATGATTATAAGTTGAAAGTACTATTTGTAAGATATGACTATTTAAATCTCTTTATTTAAATGAGAAAAGAATGTTCTATGGAATAATAGAAAGGTTAAGGGGTCACCATGCAAAAGTTGATGGATTCCCATCTTCTATCCAAGCGTGGAATGTGAGGGTGGAGCCCACACATGAGTTTTGCCTAGTCACACGGGGTCACGCCATGAGCCTATAGTGCTCTCAGGAGCGCTGTAGTCACGTCCAATTAGTTTTTGGCTAAATAGATGTGATACCTGCTATTAGTTTTTGATTAAGGTATTTAATCAAGGAAAAATGAAAGGGATAAAAATAAAAATAGTTATATCTCCATGCATAATAATAAAAACCATATTTAAAAGCCAAGGTGTTGAAAATGGCAAAAAACCACGAAACCGTTTCAAACAAGGCCAAAATTCCCTCAAATAATTGCCTAATTGGTGGCTAGGGTAGCAACAACGCGTTGTGCAGGACAAGGCCACGGCCGTTGTGGCGTGCCGCAGCTCGGCCATGGTGCACGTGGTGTTGGCGCGGAGGTTCCCTTCTTCGGTGACCTCTGCCGTGTGCAACACCTCATCGCCGGCGAACTCCCGAGGCACACCACTACCGTTGTCCATGTAGGTGAATTCCCAGTGCATGCCGCCGCCTCCTTTGCTACTTGCGCCTGTTCTTTTTTGGCTTTAGCTTATAGGTTTTGACTATGGCTTATGCCTTTTGAGTTGTTTGTGAAAGAGCACGGAGCAACAGGAACTTACGTGTGGTTTCAGTCGATATAAATGAAGTCACTACGTGTGTACTACAATTAACTTGTAGCCCCTCATCTTAAAAAGACACTTCGTTTGAAAGCTAGTTACTGTAAAAAAACTGAAAAGCTGATTTTTAGAAGCTGAAAAGAAGAGATCCCCTAAGTTGCCAAAGTTTGTTACATTTTTTTTCTAAACTTGGCTAAGGTTAGGCAATTAAAATTGGAGCCACGCTATGATCCCTAAGTTGCCAAAGTTTGTTACATTTTTTTCTAAACTTGGCTAAGGTTAGGCAATTAAAATTGGAGCCACACTTTGATTAGCAAAATAGAATTTTGCAATATTTTTTAAGTCACTGACACATCCGTTTTATATAACTGAAAATGAATTTTGATATAACTACAAATCAAACAGATGTCTAATTCCATTAAATTTGCCTAGCTTAAAGTGCGGCTATAAACCAATCAGGCCTCGGTCAAACAACCAGATCTCACAACCATAAGAGGCCAGCTGGTCCTTTTTTGGGGTTAATACTAGATGCAGAAACAGAAGGGAAAAGACGATCCCCGTGACAATTCAGTAAATCAGCGCAACCAAAAATATCTTCAGAAGAGTCACACCAGCTGAACCATGTGTCCCGGCCTTATCATGTCCAACGCTGCGACGTGCACGATGGTCTTCGTCGTGCAGGCATCACCTGAAAGCCACGTGCACCTCGCGGGCGGGGCGGCCTGACGCAACTGTTATGCCTCGTGTCACACTCCCCCCTGCCCCCCTCTGAAACCATCGCCCTTTCCTCCACCGCACAATCATGGCGGAACCGGCTCCTCTTCGTTCCTCGGACCACCCAATTAACGATGAGCACAGTGACGGCCCTGCCATGCTCTTCGCAGGTACTGGAGCACGCAGGGGGCGCGACATCCCCGTCGTCGATTTCGACGTTCTCGTCAACGGCGCGGCCGATCAACGGTCGCAGGCGGTCCGGGACCTCGGCCGGGCATGCCAGGACTGGGGCTTCTTCATGGTACGACTGAAACACTAGAATACACGAGTCTTGTCTCTTCTTCATGGCCGTCAATGGCGCGACTAATAGACATGTCTGAGTCCGGCATGAAGGTGATCAACCATGGGGTGCCCGAGACTCTCCGAGAAGCAGTGGTGGATGCATACAAGGAGCTGTTCAGTCTACCGAGGGAGGAGAAGGCAGAGTACATGGACGCTGGCCAGACGGATCCTATACGTATGGGGACAGGATTCTTCTACTCTGTCGTCGACGATGCCAGGTGCTGCAGGGACTACGTGAAGATGTTCGCTCACCCTGAGTTCTACTGCCCCGCAAAGCCTGCAAAGTTGAGGTACGCGGTACAAACTGCTAACACCGTGTCTGCTTTGGCACCATCGAATGGTGTAAAAATTGTGCGTGTCATATACTGTCGTTGTCAGAGAGATTGCTATGGAGTACTCGGCTTGCACGAGAGACCTGTTGCTCGAGCTCGCGAAGGCGATCTCTGAGAGCCTAGGACTCGACGGCGGTCGCATTTCGGAAGCCCTAAACCTTGAGTCCTGCTTCCAGATTCTCGTCGGGAACCAGTACCCGCCGTACGCCGGCTCGCATGGTGGGGCTATGGGGATGTCGGCTCACTCTGACCACGGCCTTCTCACTCTGCTCTTCCAGAATGGCGTCGACGGCCTCCAGGTCGAGCACAATGGCCAGTGGCTCCTTGCGAAGCCCCTTCCCGGCGCGCTCTTCGTCATCGTCGGCGATCAGTTGGAGGTAACGGACCAACTAACTGTGTTCTTAAAAATTCAGTTCGGTTTCTTAGAAGAATCAGGCACGGCCTCTGCCTTTTATTAAAGATAGGAGTTTAGCAATAAAACAATAAGGCCAGACAAAGAAATCTAGCCTAATAGAGAGACAGCAGAACAAAAACAAAGACCAACAATTAGCCAAAAAGATGTACACCCTACTCCGAGATAATATGGAAAGCCCTTGATTTTTGTTGTCTTCTTTAATTTGCGCAACAACCTGTTGAAAGGATCGATATTTTTGCTGAAAAATTCTTCCGTTCCGTTCCTTCCAAATATTCCATATGGTGTACATTACGGTACCGTCGAAAATCTTGCATTCGTTTTGAAGGAATCTTTTTCTTAATACTTGTCATAGGGCCACCATATTTACTCTAACGACCTGCTGAACTTACTGCTAGAGCTGGTAGGTTGATCCATTGAGCTATCTGAAATCACACCTATCTGGCAAAAACACACTCGAAAAGAACAAATTAGGGGCAATATCTTCTGGTGCTTGGTTATTTAGCCATCTCGACTTCCAGAACCTTGCAGTTCTTCCACCACCCACGATGATGGCCGTGGATGCGTCAAAAAGTGCCCTGTCCTTCTTGTCACAAGGTAGCGAGGTGTCAATCCAAGGTTTATTCTTGTCTTTCCACTCAAACCACAACCATCTTAATCACAATGCCCGACTGAACAATGTGAGGTCCTTCACTTCCAAACCACCTTTGTGCTCGGATGACAAACATTGGGTCATTTCATTAGGCAGTGACCTCCATTGCATAGATCATTTTAAGGGTATTAGTGCCATTTTCTATTGTCCTAGGGTTTTAGGGTTGTGTCCATGTATTTAATATATATTGCCCCTTGGGCTGTGCAATACTATTCATGCTTCCACCAAATCTAATATGGCATCAGAGCTCTAGGTTTCACCTTAGCCTTTGCTCTCTTTTGCGGAATGCTACCCCCGGGAGGATCAATCTTCACTCCCAGGGGTGGCCACATCTTCGTCAGCTCTGGCCTGGAGATTCCACGATGGCATGAGCTGCCTCACCAGCTCCTCACCGTGTCACCCGAGCCTCTCGGCCACCTTGTCGCGCCCGCGCCACCGACAGGCCGCCGCGCGCTGTCATGCACGCGTCAGATCTAGCCTCCCCGCTGTCGGATCCGGGACCACCGGCCTGGATCCGATCGCCTCCCCGGGGCTGAGCCCACGTTGCCGCCTTCGACCCACCAACCCCAGATCCGGCCATCTCCGAACCGGATCTAGTCTTCTTCATCGCGCCCCAACTCGGATCCAGCCTCGCCTCGTTGCCATGCCATGGATCCAATCGCTGCCCGCCTCTTCTTCTGTCGCCGCCGTTGGACCGTTGCCTAGCACCTCGCCCAGCTGTTGTCGCTCCCCTCGCTGGCCCCGCGCTCTCTCGAGTGGCTCGGTCGCCTCCTCCGTCACAACGCCGCCAGCGTCGCCTCCCGTTCGGCCTTTGGCTCTCGGCACACCACACGCCTGCACCTGGTCACCGGCCCTCAGCCTCCTGGCGCTGCTTCCTCCCTTAAGAACTTGATGTGAGGAGAGAGGGGAGGAGTGAGGTGAGAGGAGAGGACACAGTAGAGAGGGAGTGGGAGGAAGAAATGACCAGGGGGAAGTGAAATGGCAAGGCAGCCCACTACGCAACTTGGAACAGGCGGATCAGCGCTAGTAATCTGTTGGCTGGTTCTTCAGGCTTGGTGTTGTGTTGATGGTAGAATCCGCTGCTTTGAGTCATTTTTCTTTTGAGTCTTTTATTGTGTCCATCCAAGTCTGTAGCATCTAATTTTCAATTCGTTAAAGCTGTGCGAGTCCACAAATTTCTTGTCAGTTAGTCGATTGTTTTACTAACCACGGTCCATCCTCTTGGATGAGTGTGGACCTCTTTTTCCTTTCGTATAGCTGCAATCACTGCTCTTCTCTTTAAGCCGTTGCAGATCGTAGAAGTTTTTATGATGCTGTCGCTTCTCTCTAAGCCGTTGCCCCGAGTTTTCAAGGCTGCTACGCTTCTCTTCCGCGCCGCCGTCATCTCGGGCTTTGATCTGCGCCGTTATACTTCTCTCTCTCTCTGGTTTGATTTGACAGCTCTTTTTATTTGTATCATCTTCCACATCCTCTTCATTGTGTTACCGTGGTCGACTTTGCTCCTGCTTACCTCTACCATTTCCAACCCCCGCACTTTGTGCTTTATGTGTTACCGCACGATTCCGGATGGGATAAGATACTTTGGTACTCGACACAATTTTTCAAGAGGCACACGCTATGATGACATATTCAAGACTCGGACTTTAGATTTTTCCTATTTAGTGTCAATCCTTTCAATTGTAATGCTATTGTGTATGTCTTGCATTTGAGGGGGACGTTAAGGGTATTTATGTCATTTTCTATTGTTCTAGGGTTTTAGGGTTGTGTTCATGTATTCACTATACATTGCCCCTTGAACTGTGCAATACTATTCATTCTTCCACCAAATCTAACAATCATCACCTTTCCAAAGGAAACATCTCCGAATTTTATCAATCCTGATGGCCCATTTCTTCAAGGAGAACACTGTTGGATGATAAAACCGGTAATAAAGGCATGGCAGAATTAGCAAGAGTTAGCCTTCCGGCCCTTGACAATAGGCGGGTTTTCCAACCCGATAACCTAGACCCAAATTTGTCGATCAGCAGCTGCAAGTCCACCTTTCTCAGGCTCCTGGTATGAAGAGGCAGACTAAGATATTTGCAAGAAAATGCTTTTCTCTGGCCCGGGAAAGAGTTGAGGATATCCTAGATCAATAACTTCGAGCACCTAATAGGATAGATTTCTGATCTTTTCTACAGTTGTTACGAGGCCCGAAGCCTGTCCAAAAACCTGTAGGATTGCTTGTACTACTTGAAGATCCTCCTTAATCGGATTAACAAAGATCGCCGCATCATCTGCGTAGAGAGATTCGGAATGTTGCCGCCTGGCTAGCAATTGGAGTAGAGATATTTTCTTCTCTGCCTTAGTTAGGATCCCTCTCTCATGCTGAAAAGAAGGTCTTTGACCAAATTTTGTGTATAAACAAAATTATCCTAAATGCATCTTTTCTTAATGAAAGCACTCTGATTTCTTGAGACGATGTCATTAAGATGTGGTGCCGACCTGTTAGCAAGGATTTGAGAATTTTTTTTTTTGCCATGCTATGGATTAAACTTATTGGTCGCGTCATCTTTCTTTGGAAGAAAAACAATGTTTGCGTGGAGGAGGCCAAGATGTTTTCCATGAAGGTTTGAAATTTGAGAGATCGCTGCCCTCATATCTCCTTTGATAACTTCCCAGCTATGCTTACAGAAAATACCAATGAAACCATCTCACCCTGGTGCCTTCTGAGGCGGCATAGAACAAATTGCTTCCTTAACCTCCTCCTCATTGATAGCTTCATCTAGTTCACTCAGATCCTGCGGTTGGACTCCCAGCCAATCCCAATTTAGGGTAGTGCGTCTTTCCTTTTTCTTACCAAGATGATACGAAAAATGCCGAAAAAGAACCTCCTGCTTCCTTATTAATACGAAAAATGCCGAAAAAGAACCTCCTGCTTCATTAGCTCATATACATGTATATCTGTGCATTCAGATAGCAAGCAATGGAAGGTACAAGGGCGTGCTCCACCGCGCGGTGGTCGGCGGCGAGCAGACGAGGATGTCTTTCGTGAGCCTGATCGGGCCGTGCCTGGACGCCGTCGTCGAGCCGGTCCCGGAGCTGGCACGGGACGGCCGGGGCCTGGAGTTCCGGGGCATCAAGTACAGAGACTACATGGAGCATCAGCAGAGCAGCACGCTCAACGAGAAAGCAGCTCTGGACATTGTTCGCGTTCAGCGTGACATTGACATCTGAGGACGCACTGAAGATTTCGACCTGAGGCTGCTTCTGCAGGTTACAATCGTACAGGTTGATGTGACGAATGTTCTGTGTCTTAGTGGGCAAAGAAACCACTTCATGCCATGTATGTCAAATTCAACAAACACCAAGTTTGGATCGATACTAGTTCTGCAGCTCAAAGATACTAGTTCTGCTGAGTAGTTCATTGATGATCTATTGTACTGTTTGCTGTTGTGAGGACATGAATAATGACAATGCAGGTGTGAGTGCAGCAAAGAGCCAAAGAGAGTGGCGGACAAAATGATACTAGCAGCAGCTTGAGTAGTAAGGGCACCGGTCACCACTGATGATCGAACATTGTCACATTGACATGTTTGCTGATGTTTCTCCTGCGCTTTTTGGTCTTAAGGCAACTGGACGGCTGCGCCTTGGGCCCTTGGCAGTTCTCGTCCTACTGAAGAACTCGCGTTTCCTTCGTCTTCTGTTCCTGGTTTGCATGGTAGGTTCCATTTCAGTGCATGGGCCGTCCTACATGAAACGGTAATGAGCCGGGGCACTCTCTTTGCAAATGCAACAAACTACAATGTCTTCTTTGCAAATATAAAAAATTTACATGCAATTTAGAAAAATTAAGCATGCACATACCCTTGCATACAGGGGAGTAGCTAGGAAGAAGCTGAAATTACACTGTAGTTGGTTGAAATTATACTGTAACTGATGGTGTTTTATTTGGCGTAATTAAATTTAAAAAAGTTAAAAAAAAAGAAAAAACAGTTAGCCAATTACAAACAATGCAAACGAATACAAGAAAAATAACTGATAAAAAAGATAAAAAACTAAAAAGTTATAAAAAGATAAAATTTAAAAATAATATAAATAAATTAAAAGTTAAAGCTAAAATAAGCGAAACCGGAGACTGGCTCAGGAGTTGCAATGGTTCGGTCTCCGTATTGTGCTAAAGTTTCACATTCTTTGATAGGAAGGGAATGGAGTAACAAAACCTCGCGGGCTTATATTCTACTGCAAAAGTTGGAATTTTCTAATGATTTTTGGACATAATTTAATTTCTTGGTAGCATAGTTTTAGTACATTCTGAGATTGGATTATCAATTATGTATACAAAGGAAAATAAAATAAATTCTATTTTTACATAGGTACCGGCAAACGTAACTCGGGATACAATTTCATGAAAATCTGCCGCATCTGCCATGTTGTTACTTTTTTTGCACGCCAGGTGTTTGGCATACTGCCAGCTACGAAAATACTAACCTACGCATGCATAATCCAACAGGCGTTTGGGCCTCCCTGTAGGCCCCACCGTGACATTCTTTTTTTTTCCTACTTTAAATGGCTTCAGCTTTTAGTTTTATTTTTGTTTTCAGCTTATTTAAACCAAAAGTAACTTAGAATACATCAAATTCTAATTTTATCTTTTTTAGTTTTTTAGCTTTGTTGCCTTTTTTCCTCTTTATTTCTTTGTATTGTTCATAACGACAAAACATTTTTTATTTTTTTTCTCCTTTTTTTCTCAGAAAATGCTAATAGCCGATATAGTGTAATTTTAGTCAAAAGTCGAAAGTCACAACCAAACACTTAAGCCAAAATCTAGTTGAAGCACCTCAAATCCTTCCCCCTCCCCTGGCACTTTCTTCTTCCTTTTTTAGATAAAGGAATAAGCAATATTCCGGCCTCCAACATTCACAAGGGAATGAGTACAGCCGCTTACGACACCCACAAATAGCACTAAGGCTATACATCACCAAAAGGTGGAACAAGTTTTTTAAAAACACCATTACAGCAAAATACTTAATTCGCAATCCTGAGCCTACTACTCCATCCAAATCTGTAGAAGATTTCCATCACCACTTTTTCCAGGATGCGACATCCATCTTTTAGTGAAACTCTCTCTTCCTCTTTAGACAACTGCGACCACTGATTGATCCAAAACGTTCCCCTGAAAATTACCTGCAAAAATGAGTGAGATGTAATCTTTTTGAAGATCATTCCTACTCAACCATAGCGCCCAACACAGAGCTGCAACCCCAATTAATATGTGATGTCTAAGCTTAAAAGAGAAACTTTTGCTTCCCCAACTACACTGCTCACTCCGCTGTTCCCCATCCCCCGAAGCCATACCAACAGTGGAGCTCAATCGCCACCGCCTCCTTATCTCTTTACCTGCGCTCATAGCCACCGCCGATGCCTCTGTGGAGTCACACTACCGAAACCCAAGTCCACTTAGATATTGCCATTGCCGGCAAAATTCGATGCGACTTGCTGGTGGAGAGGTGTTGTAGCATTGCTCTATGGTGGAACCACCATCGGCGACCTTGGTAGGAGTGTTTTCTTATCTCAAACCCGACTTGAAAGTTCACATGCCCCCAAATTCATCGAAAGTTTAGGCTTTGTTTTAGATTCGAGTTGAAGTTTGCTTGATTCAAGTTGAAGGTTGTCAAATTTGAGTTCAAAGTTGTCCGATTTAAGTTGAAATTTGTTCTAGTCGAGCTGAAAGTTGTTGGATTCAAGTTGAAAGTTTGTTCATCTGAGTTGGAAGCCGCTCAATTCGAGTTGAAAGTTTTTTTTTATTGCAGTTGAATTTATTTGAAATTATGTTGAAATGGGGAATTTCTACTTGATTTTTTTTGGAATTGTAGTTGAAAGTTGGAGAAGGGAAAAGGAAAGTTAATGTTTACTATAAGGAGTGGGATCAGGCTGACTCGCCTGGCACGCCGCATATAAGTACAAGATTTCACTCAAACAAGCATCTTATATCTCTAGGAGTAAAAATGCGTATAGTTCTCTAAAAAATATAGTGCTCTAATAAGGAGCCGCAACTTGTTTGTCTTGAGTCTTGACGGCCTTCATTATGGCATTTTCTTTTGGTAAAAGGTGTGCCTACACCCATTAAGTTTGGACATAATTTTGTGGCGCTAGAAATGTACCAAAAAAACTGAAAAAAAATTCATGAAAGTAGTATATCATGGTACAATAGTACACACAAAATTTCACTACCAAACTCAATAGTATGTGGTGCATACAAAAGAAACATGTGGTACCGAATATATGTGAAATATATAATTGCTAGTACCTTCTCTGTTTTGTTTCTTCCAAACGGTATTACATATGGCCATAAAATTTTAAGGGTATCCATATCTTAAGTAGTACAATATGTAGGAATTTTTCTGATTTTTTTGGTAAGGTAAAGATATACAAACCGTTAAAGGATCTAGGGGCCTGTTTGGCAACGGCTGCGGCTTATGGGTTTTGGCTGAAATTTTTGAATTTTGAGTGTTTACGGTACAGATTACGGAGAGAGAGATACTCATTTACGATTTTGGCTGGTACAGATGTTGGACTTTCAATGTGTACATCGTTTAACTTGTAGACCCCATCTTGAGAAAATACTCTGTTTGAAAGTTAGGTACTGTAGCAAAAGCTAAAAGCTGCCAGCTTTGGAGGAAAAGAACATGCCCTAGGTACACTCATTCTTAGAAAAACCACACTCTTTGAGTCTTTTCATGTTCTGCACTTCAAAAGCATGGTAGATGAGAATAAACTATTGTTATGACAATTCACAACATACACCACACCCAAAAGAGGGAATTGATTATATACTCTCCTTTTAGTTGGCAATCTAGCATATACCCTTCTTTCCACTGTAATTGATAATTTATCCTCTTCTAGTTGAAATGCTTGAGGATGTACCACTATAGACAATTTTACCGTCTCTTCATGTCTTCCTCTCTCCCCGTCTCTTACCTCTCCGTGGCAGCGACAGCAGCGGGAGGGGCGTGATTCTTGGCCTACAAGAGCTCCATCTACGTGTTGAGGAAGAACTGCACTTGCTACCACTCCATCTCGATGGCATGTACTAGCTTTGTGGTCTCCATGCGCAGGTTCACCACTTCACCATATATATAACAATATATATAATTTTCAATCAACATTATATTAAACAGTAATATGTTAGACAATTTTAGCATTAATAATTTAATATAACCAATGGCAATGTATGATTATAAAGAAATAACTATCAAAATGCTTGCCAACATTAGTTGCATTACCTGACGTCTTCCTTTTTAAAAACCGTTCCACAAATTTACCTACCATTTAATTGAAAACTCAGTTAGATAGTGCTATGTTCAACAATTCAAGAACAATATAACAGAAAAATACATGCAGAAGTTTACTTGAAATTGTAATCAAACACTCTAAATTAAATCCAAATCTTGGTTTAATATGAGCAAATGGATCACAATCACAGATCACTACAATTTTGCCTTTGATTTGCAATGAACTAGACCAGTATTCTCAAGACCCAAATTGAAACTCTAAGCTTAACCCTACTATTTGACAAAAATAAACAAAAAATTATCACATCAAAAATCTTAACTTACAAATTTAGCCTTTCTTCTTGAAACAAATCGAAAGAATTGAGAAAACTTTTGAATAAAGTACATACAAATCGAGTGGGTCAAAGCCTCCTTTGGTCAGCAAGAGCATGAGGCAATGGGAACTAGAGCCAGGAGATGCTGCATGCGAGATGGCAACCAAGGGCAACCAGCGTGGCCGATTTCTCCTGTTCTCTGGTGACCAGTTGCTCTGTGGCTAGATGCATCCATGGGGCACGGCACACATCTACTGGCTCCTGCGACTGTGCGAGACAAATAGGTGTTGAGGAGGTCTGCGATGCGCTCGGCGCTTCAATATCGATCAAATGGACTCATACAGTCTTGACGCTCATGAGCAGCGCTAGATGCCTTGGTCTACTGCAGTTCTCTTTTTTGGGTTGAGTAATGCCTCATGGGCTGACGCAAGTCTGTCTCCTTGAGGGTTGGTGCTGGTTGCTAGGTGCAGCAAGTTTGAACTGGAGAGTTCATACATGGACTAGAGGTGCTGATTGCTAGTAAAAAAATTTTGGACCTGGTGTCCTGTGACACCGGGTGGACCACCATGGCTCTGCCCCTGTGCCTCACGAGGCACCGTATTGCTTGTGCTAGCTCCCACAGCCCCTGTGCGCAGTCGTTGCTGTCAGTGCCATACACACGCCCCTCGTCCGCCCTCCTCTTCCCGTTCACCACAGGGAGCGTCGACTCTAGCAGGAACCCGTCAGACAACTTGGATGACACCGACAACTCCGGAGACGGCGCCCTCCACTTGACCGCTGCAGCGGCGGGCATCAGCGGCGTGCGGCTTCACTAGGGAAGTCCATGTGCATCGTCGTGGGCACTAGGTTACTACTGTTAGGGTTGCCGGCAAGCTTGTGGTTGTTGATGGGTGTGAGGAGCATGTTGAGGCGGTCAAAGAAGAGGGAATAGGGTGGGGAGGAGAGGGAGGAAGCACGTGTAGGAGCAGGGAGAGGCGGGCGGTGATGGCTGCCGCAGTCGGTGAGGCGAGTGAGGGGAGGATTGGAGGGAAAAGGAGAAGGGTAATATGGTCAATTCAATTCTAATAGTAGAATATAGTCGAAGATCTCACCTCGTCTAAAAGAGGGGCAAATAATTAATTACCTCGAGAAGAAGGGTATACTGTGCTAACTAAAAGAGTTTATATAATCGATTCCCTCCGTCTGAAAATATCTTCAGAAAAGAATCACACCAGCAGAACCATGTGGCCCGGCCTTATCATGTCCAACGCTGCACCGTGTACGATTGTCTTTGTCGTCCAGGGAAAGAACACCAGCTAGGCACGGCAAGTCGGCAACCAGTCAACCGCGTGCACCTCGCGGCCGGACCGGCCTGACGCAACAATTATACCTCACACTCCCCTGCTCCATCTGAAACCAACTCCTTTCCCCCCAGTGCACAATCATGGCAGCACCATCTCCGCGTCACGGTGACTGTACCGGAGCATGCAGTGGGGACGGCATCCCCGTCGTCGACCTCGGCGTCCTCGTCAACGGCGCAGCCGATCAACGATCGCAGGCGATTCGGGACCTCGGCCGGGCATGCGAGGACTGGGGCTTCTTCATGGTACGATTGAAACACAAACATATGCACCAATTCGTCAATGGGGCAATTGATAGGCATCGCTGAATCTGGCGTGATTGCATGAAGGTGATTAACCATGGGGTGCCCGAGGCTCTCCAAGAAGCAGTGATGGATGCATGTAAGGAACTGTTCAATTTACCAAAGGACGAGAATGCAGAGTACATGGACGCTGGCCCGATGGATCCTATCCGCATTGGAACAGGTTTCTTCTCTGTCGTGGACGAAGCCAAGTACTGGAGGGACTACGTGAAGATGTTCGCGCACCCTGAGTTCTACTGCCCTGCAAAGCCTGCAAAGCTGAGGTAGCACAAATTACTAACACACTGCCTGCTTTGACATCATCGACTAGTGCAAATGTGTAAAGAATATATGTGTGAATGACTGGGTGTCATACTTTCATCGTCAGGGACATTTCTACTGAGTACGCGACTTGCACGAGAGACCTGATGCTGCAGCTCACGGAGGCCATCTCTGAGAGCCTAGATCTCGGCGGCGGTCGCATTGCTGAAGCCCTAAACCTTGAGTCCTGCTTCCAGATCCTCGTCGGGAATCGTTACCCGCGGTACGCTGGCCCGGACGATGGGGGTATTGGATTGCCGGCTCACTCTGACCACGGCCTTCTAACTCTTCTCTTCCAGAATGGCGTGGACGGCCTCCAAGTCCTGCACAATGGCCAGTGGCTCCTCGCGAAGCCCCTTCCGGGTTCGTTCTTCGTCATCACCGGCGATCAGTTGGAGGTAGTTTACCAATCCAGTGTTCTTGTAAAGTATAAGGTTGAGAAAAAGTTCACGTTGGTTCACAAACCCATATTAGTTGTACTGTCTTTACATGATACATGTGCATGCTGTCCCTGCAGATTGTGAGCAATGGAAGGTACAAGGGCGTGCTCCACCGCGCGTTGGTCGGCGGCGAGCAGACGAGGATGTCGTTCGTCAGCATGATCGGGCCGTGCCTGGACACCGTCGTCAAGCCGGTCCCGGAGCTGGCACGGGGGGACGGCCAGGGCCTGGAGTTCAGGGGCATCAGGTACAGAATCTATATGGAGCATCAGCAGAGCAGCAAGCTCAACGAGAAAGAAGCGCTGGACATCGCTCGCGTGTAGCGTGACCTGTTGATATGTGAGGCGCAGTGAACAATTCAACTGAGACCTGCTTCTGCGTGTTACAATCGTGTAACTTGATCTGTTCAATGTCCATGTCTTAGTGGGCAAAGAAATCAATGCATACCATCTTATTTGCCAGATCCAGCAAATTCCATGTTTGGATCGATATTACTTCTGCCGCGAAAAGATAGTAAATTGATTGATGGTATACTGTTCACTGTTGGGAGGGCATGAATGATGCCGAATTTTATTTCGGTGCAGATGCAAGAGCTAGAAACAAAGAGCAAAATTGTGTGGAGAAGAAAATGACAATGGCAGCAGCTGACGATCGAACATTGACATTTTTTGAAACAAAGAGGGAGAGACCCTCCAATCTCTTAATAGAAACCGACATAAGTTCTACATAAGTAAAGGAAAAACTGAAAACAGTAGCTAAGGCGGGACATCTAGGACTGTTTTCAGCCACCATGAGCCAAAAGCCTAAACACCCCACTCAAACCTGAACCTCCCCTGCAGGGAGTGTCTATACAACATTCGACTATTTTTTAGGACAAAAACAGTCAGATTTTGAGCTGTTAGATGAAGATCCAACGCCCTAGATCATTTTTTTTGAAGGAGGGTCATTTTTTTGGAGGGGGGCTTGTATGGGTGGATCCGTTGGATGGAGATCTAACGCCTCAGATCAATCTGACTGTTTTTGTCCTCAAAAACAGTCGAATGTTGTATAGACATACACAACAAAAAATTACAGAAGAACACCTCCATCAAAGCAGGAAACAGGTACCACTTCTCCAGAAAACATATGACCAAGATTACAGCAGTCGGTGCTACCAAAAAAAGAAGCCATCCATTCCATGCCATCCATCAGTTTGCAGCATCTTCATCCATCTGTGATCCTCCTAACACCAGGTCACGAACCTCTACCAGCTTTGAAGATCTCCACGGCCACTTGATCTAGCAGTCTTGCCCCCCAGCGAATTGTTTCGTGCCCGTCCTACTTTATCTGCAATATAGCCATTGATTCATCCAATAGCAGGTTAGATATATAAAAGATAAAGGGTCAGACGACATTTCATTTTTAAAGCACGCTGCATTACGGGCTTCCAAATAACCCACAGAATAGCTGCCATCCCAACAGTGACCAAGCCTTTAAAAAATGCTGGGAAAAGAATTCAACCGAGAACCCAACAGGTGGTCCATGTTTTGAGGCATATGTTTAAAACCAAAAATACATTTTACCACACTCCAAACAAACCGTGCCACAGGACAGAGCAAAAAAGAAAAAAAATCTATTGTCTCATTCAGACCGCGGAAGTGGCAACTGTTAGATCATTTCCAACCTCTTCTTTTCAAATTCTCCTTGGTCAGGATGCTCTTCTTCACAATTCGCAATATGAAAACTTTGATTTTTACAGGAATCTTTACTTTCTAAAGAAATTTATGAGCAAATCCAACTCCCTGCAACCTCAAGATTTGATAAAAAGACTTAACTGAAAACATTCCATTTGATGTAAATCTCCATTTAAGCATATCCATTTCATTTCCAAGAACACTTCCAGCACAATACTGCCTCAATTGTCTCCATAATCTATCAGTTACCCCCCACAAAGTTATGCGAAATATGATCTTATCCCCCCCCCCCCCCCCCCCCAATTTATCACTTTGGCCATAGTAACATGTTTACTAAAAGTGAAATCATAAAGTCTCTGATATTTATGAGCCAAAGGAACTTTCCTAACCACAAATCTTCCCAAAACTGAGTTTTTTTCTCCATTACCAATCACCCCCTTACAACATTTATAATAGCATTTCTTAATCTTCAACAAACCAGGACTAGTAACGTGAATCTAAAACTTTACACTCCAATTGAGTGATAGTACAAGAGTGCAAATATTTGTTCCTAAGCAATTCTTGTCATAGGCCATTTTCAGTTTCAAGTTTCCAAAGCCACTTCCCTAATAAAGCTATATTCATAGTATCTAGATCTAATACACCAAGCCCACCTTGAATTTTTGGAAGACAAACTGAATGCCAACCTACTAATGCATTTTCCTCATTCGTTGATCTTCTTGCCACAATAATCTTTCCTGTATAAATCCATCCTTCCGAATTTTTTTCTATTTTAGCCCTTTTTTCAAAAATATTCACATTTAGACCCCTGGTAGTTTTAATTCCGTTTTTGGGACCCAGGGGGTTGGCGCCGTGACTCACGGCGCCGAGGTAACACGTCTCGGCGCCGTGGTCCATGGCGCCGAAGGTCCCAGGCAAGCACCAGTGTGGTGGCCTGCGTGGCGGAGCAGCTCGGCGCCACTAGTCACGGCGCCGAGCTCGGCGCCAAGATCAGTGGCGCCGAGCTGCTCGGCGCCAAGATCCACGGCGCCGAGGTAACTGGCAGAGTGCCTCCGAGCAGCCGATCCCAGGATGTTTTTACTAGGAATTCCACTCCCTCGACTCCCTCGAAAAGTTTTAGTTGGGTTTTCCCCAAACCAAAGAAAAAGAGAATGGAAGAAATTCTTCTTACTCCATAATAAAATAAAGGAATTGGATGGATGTTCCACCCGTTTAGCAAAGAAAGAATAGATGCAGAGGTGGATAATTGATCGATATGAAGATCATGACTGCCCCATAATGAAACCGCCAGTAGTCGCGAATCGCGAATATCTCCTTCCCTAATCCAAGATTGGAGAAAAGAAGAATGGAGAATGTGGTCAGAAATCCATAATAGACTCCGACCACAACGACCGAATTGCGGATAATCCCAATTTTGGTTTAATAGTACATCCCAAAAAACGGACGGACGTACTTGTTCAACTTATCATTTTCAACTTGGATACCATGAGGCGGACCTAGGAAAGTTTTTGTGACTGAAAATTACTACCCAGCCATAGGGGTATATGAGGAGCGCGAATTCCTTTATACCCACCCAATTAGAATTAAAGGAAATAAAATATAAATGGAGAAAATTCTCATCATAGATCATATGATGAGCACGTGGCATGTGTGGAACTATGTACTTCTAATGTTCAGAACTCCACCATTAGTCCTAACATGCCTTAGAGACATATAACTTGTTGGGTCTATTACATTTTGTCTACTGGGTGTAGCGTGATTGTTTCCCCTTTTTATTGCGCCCTGAAGATGGCTCCGCTGTATCATTCTTCCTGTCACACTTGGTCTTGAGAGCTGCCTCACGCGCTTGAAGCTCTTCCTCCTGACACTTGATGGCTGCTTCACGCAGACTTAATTGCTCCCGCCTTCTTTGCAGCTCATCCTCCTTGCCCTTCAGACGGATTTGATCCACCCTCACGCAGCGCTCTTGCTCAAGCCGCATCTGTCGTTCCACCTCGGCGAGCCTGAGTCATCTTGACAAAGTATTGTCCTTTGTTTTTCACCTCCATTGGCCGGTTCCGTGGCCATGCCGGCGGCACCCGATCCACCCATTCGATGAACTCGCAAGGCTATGTGTGGCGCGGTAGATTGTCACGGATCAAGTTGAAAAACGATAACGAGAAACAAGGATTTAGTTGTCGTCGTTACCATGAAGTCGTCATCCAGGTCTGGACACTTGAAGAACCTACGGCCGTAGTGGCTCGTTGTACTCGATCCGTCCAGACGCAACAACATCGTCCTAAAGCCGCAATGGCACTTCGGGCGCTCATGCCACTCCAGCACTCCAAATGGGTCGGACCTCCAGGAAGACATTGTTGTGTAGTAGTATTGTGATGGCTGGTAACGGAGATGTGGTATGGAAGACATAGGAGGCCTTTATGTAGGCAGGTTATCTGGTGCAGTGGGCATAGTCCATGGAGAGGGACATACGAATCTTTTCGCTTTTCAGGATTCCAGTGTAGCAATAAATGTCCTTATGTAGGCTTTTCAGAGCCTGTAGTCTCGTAATAAATTCATAGTTCGTAGCCTTTTCAGTCGTTTGCAGGAAACAGTACGTTCCACGAAATAAGTGCTACAACATTGCCTTCTCAGAGGCCAGTAATCATAATTTCTGAAACAAGCTACGGTACATTGCAGGAATTATAGAACCACAAAGTACAGACTACGGATTCGAACACAAATATCACATGAATATAACATATACACATATATACAACAAGTAGCTCATTACAAACCCATCTCAGTCCATATACACATATGTATCACATGAAGCACGACTTTTAAGCCCAACACAAGCCTACACATATGTATCACTGCCTCCTAGCCTTACCCTTACCAAGTGCGTCGGTGCCTGGAGTGTAACGGCTAGGCTCGCGGCGGCGTCTGCGTGGTAGAGGCTGTGAAGGCTGAGTCGAAGGAGCGTCTACGAGCTGAGACGGGCCTATCTCATCGTAAGTCTGCTCCACCTCGTCCTCGTCGTCGTCCTCACCGCCTGGGCCGGGAAAGTGTCACTTCTCGTGGGGGACGAGCTCTGTTCCGTGTACGACCTCGCCGCGTCGGGTCTGCAAGTCTTGTCGAAGGCACGTGTACGTCCTCGCCGCGCCTGTGCTGCAACCACAACGACCACCCGCACGACGTAGCCGACCTGCTAGCCTCTGTCGTCCAACATTTTGTTAACCAACAAGATACGAAGATATTAGGTACTAATTTTGTGAGTGGATTTGTCGAAGCTTACTTTCTAGGAAGCTACGCGTCCTGACGTCGCCGACTGTTCTGGAGAAACGTTCTATGCCCTGTACAGACTGCTTGAGGGTGTTGCCCTGCAAACAAGCAAAAGAATGGATAATTTGCTATATGTAGTGGTATTTTGTCTATTGGAAAATAAGCAATGAGATTGAACATTACCACACGGTCCAGAACTGGTGCTGTCTCCACCTGCGTCCCAAGGCGAGTAGACTGGTCGTACGGCGTGTCTTCGTCGTCCAAGGACTCAATGTCGGCACAGTCATCTTGTGTCCATTGTCCCTTCAGCTTGGACCGCGTCGCACCCCTGGTACCGCCGGAAGGACTCGTTGGTGTGCGGCTCGTCGTTGTCGTCCACGTTGACTTGCAAGAGTCCCTACTCTTGAACGTACGCGTGGTGGTGCTGTCTCGAAGTCTGTCACCTTCTGTCGCTGACGATCAAATCTGCATGTCACGTAAACCAATAGTTAAAATTAGTAGAAACTCTGTGCAATTGGAATGGCTCTACTGACGATCAAACTTACTTGTGCAAGGCCACAGACGTCGAGAACAGCTCTACTGGGCACAGCTGCCTCTTACCAAACTGGCGTGCAACTCTGTGTGGCAGGTGATACTCAACAGCATAGAAACATATTAGGGGGCACCTCATCCTGTAGAGAGCCTTGTCTATGTAGCACAATGCGCTGAACTGAATTACTTTCCACCTCCTTGCTCGGCGTACGGCTCCCACTTAACCTGCATAGTAACAATTTACTTGTAAGGTACTATACTAACAAATGAAAAATCACGATACCAAATGGAATGAACTTACATTGGAGGCCGTGAGCGCATCTAGCTCGTTCGTGTACTCTAGGTAGGCCCGCTTCATCCTGGCGTAGGGAACTGAGACCTGGTCCCGAAGATAGGCAACTGTCGGACGTCGACGAAGAGGAACCCCTGCGAACAAGGGACGAGGAGCCAAAACCGTGGGACGACCAACTGGTAGACGACACATCCACAGCTGGAGGAGGTAGAGGCAACCACCTAGTGACGGGTTCGCCGAAGTCCGACGACACGCCTCGCAGAGGTGGTGGTAAAGGAACGCCAACGCCCCGGAAGCCCAGCTGTACTGACCCGCCGTGTCCCAGTCAGTGAGGCAGTGGATGTACATCCACGACGCGCTGTCCCCCGTTCCGTCGGGGAAGAGAACGCAGCCAAACAAGTGAAGGATCCATGCCCTGTAGTAGGCAACTGTCTGCTCATCCGCACCTTCAGGACACACTGCGAAAGACTGCCGGAGCCAGGTGATTGGAACTCCAGAAGTGCGAAGGCCTGCCTCAGGAGGAAGCTCTCTCCCGAGGAAGGCCTCTACTCGGGCTCTCCAACCTGTAGGCACGCACGGTTCGATAACTCGACGGCCGTGAATGGCGACACCAAGCATCTTCTGAGTGTCCTCGAGCGTAATTGTCATCTCCCCGAAAGGGAGGTGGAAGATGTGAGTCTCCGGCCTCCACCTACATGATACAAAAAAGAGTAATACATGTCAGAGAATTTGAGACGCACATAGCCGATACACAATGAACATGCAAGTGTAGCAATGGTTTAGGAGAATACCTGTCAACCAGTGCAGTGATGGCCGGGGGGTTGAGGGTGGGCAACCCACGGCGAACCTGGTAAGAGATGGCGTCTAGGCTAGCCCTCTCCCGGAAGGGAGTATACCTCTCGTCGTACCGCATGTCCAGGAACCCGTCATGGGTTCGAGGACGAAGGATGGGCAGCTCCTGTATTAGAATAGACCAATTTTTTTAGTTAATGCATCAACATAAACTCAAATTGCACAGGAAGTGATGAAGGCAGTACCCTCCCCTCCGCGGTGAGCCGTCCTCGGTGGTTCTCCTCGTAGTATGGGTCTAGCAGGTGGAATTGCGCCATCCTACAAAAAAATTTGAATTTCTCAGTCTAACATAGAAGTAAACAAAAAATTGAACATGCATAAAATATGGAAAGAATAAGAAATTAAACAAGAAACATAGCAAATTGCATATGGAAAAACAACTAGACGGATTATGAAACATAACGAACAACAAGCACTCGCACCTGACTAAGTGGCCAATGGCATATGCGTGAATTGTGGCCAAGTCTATCACATCTGCTACATTGGTTCTACTCGGGGTCAGTAAGAAAGGGAGTTGCTCTCCCTCGCCTCGTTCTTCCTGGAAGCTGATCCATAACCATATTGTGTCTCGTCCTCTTCCTGGTTCCACGTTTGTTCCAACGGCTACCCGGATCCGCAATGTATTTGGGCCCGGTGTATGGTGGCCACTCTCCCTCATCCCGGTAAGGCTCGAAACGGGGAGACCACGTAAGCACAAGGTTGTCAACACTGAACTCCCGAGGTATCTTGCTCTCGTAGTCAAAGTTGCGATGCCTTGCTGCTGCCACATAATGAGAACATGGAAAGTGGTACTGCCTCGGTTTACCACATGTGCATGAGAAAGCAATAAGGACAACCTTATGCCTCCTCGTCGGCCGGAGCTCTCCATCGGTGGTACAACGACCGATGGAGAGCTCCGGCTGACGAGAAGGCATAAGGTTGTAGAAAGGGTGGTACAACGACCGATGGAGAGCTCCGGCCGACGAGGAGGCATAAGGTTGTCCTTATTGCTTTCTCATGCACATGTGGTAAACCGAGACAGTACCACTTTCCATGTTTTCATTATGTGGCAGCAGCAAGGCATCGCAACTTTGACTACGAGAGCAAGATACCTCGGGAGTTCAGTGTTGACAACCTTGTGCTTACGTGGTCTCCCCGTTTCAAGCCTTACTGGGATGAGAGAGAGTGGCCACCATACACCGGGCCCAAATACATTGCGGATCCGGGTAGCAGTTGGAACAAACGTGGAAACAGAAAGAGGACGAGACACAAGATGGTTATGGATCAACTTCCAGGAAGAACGAGACGAGGGAGAGCAACCCCCTTTCTTACTGACCCCGAGCAAAACCAATGTAGCAGATGCGGTAGACTTGGCCACAATTCACGCACATGCTATTGGCCACTTAGTCAGGCGCGAGTGCTTGTTGTTCGTTATGTTTCATAGTTCGTCTAGTTGTTTTTCCATATGCAATTTGCTATGTTTCTTGTTTAATTTCTTATTCTTTCCACATTTTATGCATGTTCAATTTTTTGTTTACTTCTATGTTGGACTGAGAAATTCAATTTTTTTATAGGATGGCGCAATTCCACCTGCTAGACCCATACTACGAGAAGAACCACCGAGGACGGCTCACCGCGGAGGGGAGGGTACTGCCTTCATCACTTCCTGTGCAATTTGAGTTTATGTTGATGCATTAACTAAAAAAATTGGTCTATTCTATACAGGAACTGCCCATCTTTCGTCCTCGAACCCATGACGGGTTCCTGGACATGCGGTACGACGAGAGGTACTCCCTTCCTGGAGAGGGCTAGCCTAGACGCCATCTCTTACCAGGTTCGCCGTGGGTTGCCCACCCTCAACCCCCTGGCCATCACTGCACTGGTTGACAGGTATTCTCCTAAACCATTGCTCCACTTGCATGTTCATTGTGTATCGGCTATGTGCGTCTCAAATTCTCTGACATGTATTCCTCTTTTTTGTATCATGTAGGTGGAGGCCGGAGACTCACAACTTCCACCTCCCTTTCGGGGAGACAATTACGCTCGAGGACACTCAGAAGATGCTTGGTGTCGCCATTCACGGCCGTCCAGTTATCGAACCGTGCGTGCCTACAGGTTGGAGAGCCCGAGTAGAGGCCTTCCTCGGGAGAGAGCTTCCTCCTGAGGCAGGCATTCGCACTTCTGGAGTTCCAATCACCTGGCTCCGGCAGTCTTTCGCAGTGTGTCCTGAAGGTGCGGATGAGCAGACAGTTGCCTACTACAGGGCATGGATCCTTCACTTGTTTGGCTGCGTTCTCTTCCCCGACGGAACGGGGGACAGCGCGTCGTGGATGTACATCCACTGCCTCACTGACTGGGACACGGCGGGTCAGTACAGCTGGGCTTCCGGGGTGTTGGCGTTCTTTTACCGCCACCTCTGCGAGGCGTGTCGTCGGACTTCGGCGAACCCGTCACTAGGTGGTTGCCTCTACCTCCTCCAGTTGTGGATGTGGTGTCGTCTACCAGTTGGTCGTCCCACGGTTTTGGCTCCTCGTCCCTTGTTCACAGGGGTTCCTCTTCGTCGACGTCCGACAGTTGCCTATCTTTGGGACCAGGTCTCAGTTCCCTACGCCAGGATGAAGCGGGCCTACCTAGAGTACACGAACGAGCTAGATGCGCTCACGGCCTCCAATGTAAGTTCATTCCATTTGGTATCGTGATTTTTCATTTGTTAGTATAGTACCTTACAAGTAAATTGTTACTATGCAGGTTAAGTGGGAGCCGTACGCCGAGCAAGAGGTGGAAAGTATTCAGTTCAGCGCATTGTGCTACATAGACGAGGCCCTTTACAGGACGAGGTGCCCCCTAATATGTTTCTATGCTGTTGAGTATCACCTGCCACACAGAGTTGCACGCTAGTTTGGTAAGAGGCAGCTGTGCCCAGTAGAGCTGTTCTCGACGTCTGTGGCCTTGCACAAGTAAGTTTGATCGTCAGTAGAGCCGTTCCAATTGCACAGAGTTTCTACTAATTTTAACTATTGGTTTACGTGACATGCAGATTTGATCGTCAGCGACAGAAGATGACAGACTTCGAGCAGCACCACCACGCGTACGTTCAAGAGTGGGGACTCTTGCAAGTCAACGTGGACGACAACGACGAGCCGCACACCAACGAGTCCTTCCGGCGGCACCAGGGTGCGACGCGGTCCAAGCTGAAGGGACAATGGACACAAGATGACTGTGCCGACATTGAGTCCTCGGACGACGAAGACACGCCGTACGACCAGTCTACTCGCCTTGGGACGCAGGTGGAGACAGCACCAGTCCTGGACCGTGTGGTATAATGTTCAATCTCATTGCTTATTTTCCAATAGACAAATACCACTACATATAGCAAATTATCCATTCTTTTGCTTGTTTGCAGGGCAACACCCTCAAGCAGTCTGTACAGGGCATAGAACGTTTCTCCAGAACAGTCGGCGACGTCAGGACGCGTAGCTTCCTAGAAGTAAGCTTCGACAAATCCACTCACAAAATTAGTACCTAATATCTTCGTATCTTGTTGGTTAACAAAATGTTGGACGACAGAGGCTAGCAGGTCGGCTACGTCGTGCGGGTGGTCGTTGTGGTTGCAGCACAGGCGCGGCGAGGGACGTACACGTGCCTTCGACAAGACTTGCAGACCCGACGCGGCGAGGGTCGTACACGGAACAGAGCTCGTCCCCCACGAGAAGTGACACTTTCCCGGCCCAGGGCGGTGAGGACGACGACGAGGACGAGGTGGAGCAGACTTACGATGAGATAGGCCCGTCTCAGCTCGTAGACGCTCCTTCGACTCAGCCTTCACAGCCTCTACCACGCAGACGCCGCCGCGAGCCTAGCCGTTACACTCCAGGCACCGACGCACTTGGTAAGGGTAAGGCTAGGAGGCAGTGATACATATGTGTAGGCTTGTGGTTGGGCTTAAAAGTCGTGCTTCATGTGATACATATGTGTATATGGACTGAGATGGGTTTGTAATGAGCTACTTGTTGTATATATGTGTATATGTTATATTCATGTGATATTTGTGTTCGAATCCGTAGTCTGTACTTTGTGGTTCTATAATTCCTGCAATGTACCGTAGCTTGTTTCAGAAATTATGATTACTGGCCTCTGAGAAGGCAATGTTGTAGCACTTATTTCGTGGAACGTACTGTTTCCTGCAAACGACTGAAAAGGCTACGAACTATGAATTTATTACGAGACTACAGGCTCTGAAAAGCCTACATAAGGACATTTATTGCTACACTGGAATCCTGAAAAAGCGAAAAGATTCGTATGTCCTCTCCATGGACTATGCCCACTGCACCAGATAACCTGCCTACATAAAGGCCTCCTATGTCTTCCATACCACATCTCCGTTACCAGCCATCACAATACTACTACACAACAATGTCTTCCTGGAGGTCCGACCCATTTGGAGTGCTGGAGTGGCATGAGCGCCCGAAGTGCCATTGCGGCTTTAGGACGATGTTGTGCGTCTGGACGGATCGAGTACAACGAGCCACTACGGCCGTAGGTTCTTCAAGTGTCCAGACCTGGATGACGACTTCATGGTAACGACGACAACTAAATCCTTTGTTTCTCGTTATCGTTTTTCAACTTGATCCGTGACATCTACCGCGCCACACATAGCCTTGCGAGTTCATCGAATGGGTGGATCGGGTGCCGCCGGCATGGCCACGGAACCGGCAATGGAGGTGAAAAACAAAGGACAATACTTTGTCAAGATGACTCAGGCTCGCGAGGTAGAACGACAGATGCGGCTTGAGCAAGAGCGCTGCGTGAGGGTGGATCAAATCCGTCTGAAGGGCAAGGAGGATGAGCTGCAAAGAAGGCGGGGGCAATTAAGTCTGCGTGAAGCAGCCATCAAGTGTCAGGAGGAAGAGCTTCAAGCGCGTTAGGCAGCTCTCAAGACCAAGTGTGACAGGAAGAATGATGCAGCGGAGCCATCTTCAGGGCGCAATAAAAAGGGGAAACAATCACGCTACACCCAGTAGACAAAATGTAATAGACCCAGCAAGTTATATTCTCTAAGTCATGTTAGGACTAATGGTGGAGTTCTGAACATTAGAAGTACATAGTTCCACACATGCCACGTGCTCATCATATGATCTTATGATGAGAATTTTCTCCATTTATATTTTATTTCCTTTAATTCTAATTGGGTGGGTATAAAGGAATTCGCGCTCCTCATATACCCCTATGGCTGGGTAGTAATTTTCAGTCACAAAAACTTTCCTAGGTCCGCCTCATGGTATCCAAGTTGAAAATGATAAGTTGAACAAGTACGTCCGTCCTTTTTTGGGATGTACTATTAAACCAAAATTGGGATTATCCGCAATTCGGTCGTTGTGGTCGGACTCTATTATGGATTTCTGACCACATTCTCCATTCTTCTTTCTCCAATCTTGGATTAGGGAAGGAGATATTCGCGATTCGCGACTACTGGCGGTTTCATTATGGGGCAGCTCATGATCTTCATATCGATCAATTATCCACCTCTGCATCTATTCTTTCTTTGCTAAACGGGTGGAACATCCATCCAATTCCTTTATTTTATTATGGAGTAAGAAGAATTCTTCCATTCTCTTTTTCTTTGGTTTGGGGAAAACCCAAACTAAAACTTTTCGAGGGAGTCGAGGGAGTGGAATTCCTAGTAAAAAAATCCTGGATCGGCTACTCGGAGGCACTCTGCCAGTTACTCGGCGCCGTGGATCCTGGCGCTGAGCTCGGCGCCGTGACTAGTGGCGCCGAGGTGCTTGCCACGTCGGCGCCACGCAGGCCACCACGCTGGTGCGGGCCTGGGACCTCGGCGCCATGGACCACAGCGCCGAGACATGTTACCTCGGCGCCGTGAGTCACGGCGCCGACCCCGTGGGTCCAAAAACGGAATTAAAACTTCCGGGGGTCTAAATGTGAATAGTTTTCAAAAAAAGGGCTAAAATAGAAAAAATTCGGATCCATCCTTTGTCTTACACCCACAGGTATTTTTGTAAAAGGATAATATATATAGAGGAATGTTACACAAGCTTGAATTCAACAAAGTCAACCTGCCTCCATTAGATAAAAGTTTACCCTGCCAACATCCTAATCTTCCTTCCATTTTGTCTTCAATTCCTCTCCAATCTTTACTACTCAATTTCTTGTCACTAATAGGAATCCCAGGGTATATAACAGGCAAACTTCCTTTGACTGTACTCCATTTTCTTATTCGCGGCCTCACCAAAACAAAGAATTTCACTCTTATGAAAGTTATTTTTTAAACCAGACATCAATTCAAAGAGACACAAAATGAATTTCAGATTTTTAGCACTTTCAAAGTCATCTTGGAGTAAGAAAATAGTATCATCTGCATACTGCAGGATGGCAAGGTCATTTTCCATCAAACTTGGAAGCAGTCCAGATATCAATCCTTCTTGTTGCGCTTTGCCAACCAAAATGGCCAAGACATCAGCTGCAACATTAAAAAGGATTGATGACGATGGATCTCCTTATCTTAGCCCTTTGTGTGTATTAAAAAAGGGCCTATCTCATCATTTACTTTCACATCCACTTTAACCCCCTTACTACTTCCATTATCCAACACACCAAGTGTAGAAAGATGGAAGCAAACACCACACAGCCAAAGGCAGGGGTGGCATTCTATTAATAGGCCAATGGGCATAATTACAGAGATTACAATCCTCAAATAGAGGAGCTATTCTAGGCTAAATACATTAATTCTAATACCCGCCCAGTCGTAGCGGGAGGAGCCCGGACACAAAGACTGGACCGAAACTCCTGGAACAGCTGAGTCGGAAGACCCTTAGTCATGATGTCCGCGAACTGGTGGGAGGATGGCACATGCAGGACACGGACCTCACCAAGAGAGACCTTTTCGCGGACAAAGTGAATGTCGATCTCAATGTGCTTCGTCCGCCGGTGTTGCACTGATTGGACATGTATATGGCTGACGTTGTCACAGTACACCACGGTGGCCGAAACAGGGGAAACATGAAGCTCCTGAAGAAGATGCCGCAGCCAACAGCACTCAGCGACGGCATGAGCAACGGCACGATACTCGGCCTCTGCACTCGAGCGGGACACTGTAGTCTGGCGTTTGGAGGACCAAGACACCAGGTTGTCACCGAGATAAACGCAGTAGCCGGACGTGGAGCGCCGAGAGTCCGACAGCCAGCCCAGTCGGCGTCGGAGTAGGCAGTGAGAGATGTCACCGGCGATAGACCAATGTGAAGACCAGTATCAAGAGTGCCCTTGACGTACCGTAAGATGCGTTTGATCAACGCGAGATGAGGTTCCCGTGGATCATGCATAAATAGGCACACCTGTTGGACAGCATACGCCAGGTCAGGACGGGTGAGCGTCAATACTGCAGAGCCCCTGCAAGACTCCTGTACTCTGACGGATCAGCAACAGAGCTCCATCACGGCCGGAGAGCTTGGCATGGGTGTCAACCGGCGTAGCAGTTGGATGACACTCAGTCATGCCAGTGCGTCGTAGAAGGTCCATGGCGTACTGTTGCTGGGACAGGAATAGGCCGTCGGAGGAGCGCGTGACAGAGATGCCGAGGAAGAAGTGTAGTGCGCCGAGATCTGTCATGGCGAACTCTGAGCGAAGCTGACTGGTGATGCGCTGGAGAAGCGCTGTAGAGGAGGCGGTGAGGATGATGTCGTCGACGTACAGCAGTAGATAAGCCATGTCAGTCCCCTGACGAAGGATGAACAGGGACGTGTCGGAGGAGGATGTGACGAAGCCGAGCCGACGAATGTAAGTAGCAAACCGCTGGTACCACGCTCGGGGAGCCTGCTTCAAACCATAGAGTGATTTCTGAAGAAGACACACATGGTCAGGATGAGCTGGATCCACGAAGCCGGGGGGCTGCTGGCAGTAAACCGTCTCGTCAAGTGAACCGTGGAGGAAAGCATTCTTGACGTCAAGTTGATGAATCGGCCAAGAGCGGGAGGTGGCGATGGAGAGAACAGTACGGATGGTCGCCGGCTTGACCACTGGGCTGAAGGTCTCGTCATAGTCAACGCCGAGCTGCTGGGAGAAGCCGCGAACTACCCAGCGCGCTTTATAGCGAGCCAGGCTGCCATCGGAGTGGAACTTCTGCTTGAAGATCCATTTGCCGGAGACAACATTGGCGCCTGGCGGGCGAGGGACAAGGCGCCAGGTGTTGTCCATGAGAGCTTTGTACTCGTCTTCCATCGCAGCGCGCCAATTGGGATCTGCGAGGGCACTGCGAGAGGTAGCTGGGATAGGAGACGCCGTGGTATGCTGAGCCGTCAGGGAGTAGAACTCCAAGGAGGGGTCAGTAGCGGCCCGAGACCGCGTCACCATCTGGTGGGATGCTGAAGGAGCCGAGACGGACACGGTCGGTGGTGCGGAAGTCGGACAGCAGGTGGCACGGCTGGTGGTGAGATCCCGGCTGAAGGTGCTGCCGCATGTGGCCGTCTGGTGTAGACCAGATGCACAGGCGGTCGGAGCGGTGCAGCAGTAGCGCCAGCCGCGCCGTGGGGTACGGGCGGTGGGGAGGGCAGCGACTGCTCGACACCGGAGGGTGGAGCTATCGCTGGAGGAGCCCGCCCAGCTGATGGCGCTGCCGCATGTGGCCGTCTGGTATAGACCAGATGCACAGGCGGGCGGAGCGAGTGGGCAGGGTCCAGTGGCGTCGGGGGGCACCAACGGCGAGGAGGGCAGCGACCGCTCAACACCGGAGGGTGGAGCTATCGCTGAAGGAACCTGCAGGGGTGCCATGGCAGCAGTGCGGAGCTGCGACACAGCGAGATCGTGGACTAGAAACTCCAAGTCGGTCTCAGTGCCAGAAGATCCGGAAAAATATCACTGCTGGCAAACGGAAAAGAGCTCTCATCAAAAACGACATGACGAGAGATGATCACTCGGTTGGTGGCAAGGTTAAGACAGCGGTACCCTTTGTGCTGAGGAGGATAACCAAGAAACACACATGCCGCAGAGCGAGGAGCGAGTTTGTGAGCAGCAGTGGCGGATAGGTTGGGAAAGCAAAGACAACCGAAAACCCGTAGGTGACTGTACTGTGGGGGCTTGTGGTGGAGAAGAGTGTAGGGAATGGCGCCGCTGATGGCAGAGGAGGGGCATCGGTTGAGGAGATAGGTGGCAGTGGCTAGAGCCTCAGCCCAAAATTTGGGGGCATATGAGCGTGTAGGAGCGTGCGAACCACATTGTTTATTGTGCGAATCATCCGCTCGGCCTTGCCGTTCTGCGGAGAAGTGTAGGGGCATGATAGGCGTAAAGTGATGCCCCGAGACGCAAAGAAGGATGTGTTGGCGTGGTTCACGAACTCGCGGCCATTGTCAGCCTGAACAGACTTGAGAAAAAGGCCGAACTGTGTGCTAGCATAGGCGGCGAGGTCTACTATGTGTTGGTGGACATCAGATTTCTTTTGAAGTGGAAAGGTCCAGCAAAAATGAGTGAAATCATCGACGATAACCAGATAATACAGCGAACCAGAAATGCTAGCAACAGGAGAGGTCCACACATCACAATGTATAAGCTCAAAAGGCGCAGAAGTGCGCGAACTGGATGTAGCAAAAGGAAGGCGCGCATGTTTGCCAAGTTGACAAGACTGGCACAGCGAGCGAGCTACGTTATTACAAGAAATGAGCGAATGTTTATTCAAAGCATCAAGGGAGGCGACGCCGGGATGTCCAAGACGCTGGTGCCATAACTGGGAGGAGACGGCGAGGTGAGCGCTGGCGGTGACAGGAGGGTTGGCATCACAAATGGTGTAGAGGTCGCCCTCACTATTGCAGCGAAGCATCACTTGTTGCGTCAGAGGATCCTTAACGGAAAAACCGAGAGCGTCAAACTCGATGGAACAGTGATTATCACGAGTGAACTTTCTAACGGAAAGAAGGTTACGAACTATATGAGGAACAACAAGGACATCATTAAGAAGAAATTTTGTGGTGGGTGTATGAAGAGAGGTGTGGCCGCTAGAGGTGATAGGGAGGCGAGAACCATTGCCAACAGTGACGATGTGTTAGGGGGAGGTTGGGAGGATATGAGTATACCGTCATTGGACGCCATGTGAGACGTGGCGCCACTGTCCAGGATCCAGCCGCCATGCCCTTGGACAGCCATCTGGTTCAGCGCGGTGATGAGGCCCTGCTGGTCCCATGTTGTGGAAGGCGGAGCCGGGGCGAAGGCGGTGTGTGCCTGAGGCGGAGCACCGAGGAGGCCGGGGGCAGGGGAAGGGCGCCACTGGCCGCCATGGGATGCCCACTGACCAGCACCGGGAGGCGTCCACGGGTTGAAGCAGAACCAGGGCCCTGCTGGAGGTGGCAAGCGCCCGCCCTGGAGTCCACGTTGTTCTGCTGATGGGTGCCGCTGTTGTTCTGCTTGCCGCGGCGGTTGCGTCCGCCGCGACCGTCGCGCTTGCTGGTGTTGGAAGAGTAGCCGGCCGAAGGCGTGGACGTCGTGGTAGAGCGGCAGCCGGACTGGCTGCAAGCCGAGGAACCACCGGTGGCAAGAAGGGCCGTCTCGGTGGCGATCTTCGTCTCGTTGGCCAGGCGAGTCTCCTTGAGGGCAAGCATAGAGCGTGCCCTGGCGAAGGAGGGGAATGGCGACGAGTTGGCAATGTCGTCGGCGGTGTTGGAGTAACGCGGATTGAGTCCACGCAACAAGTTGAGAACAAGCTGGGAGTCAGAGACGGGGTGGCCGACATCGCGGAGGGCATCAGCGAGGTTCTTGACGCGCTGGCTGTAGTCGGCGATGGACTGGTCGCCTTGCACCAGAGAGTGGAATTGGCTGCTGAGGAAGACGGCGCGAGACTCCTTGTTGTCGCGGAAGAGTGCCTCGATCGCGACCCACAGATCGCGCACGGTCTCGTCGTCAGCCATCGCGGAATC